>CM043118.1:29425131-29756039 GCA_023701765.1 Hylyphantes graminicola
CAAATTTAATATTCAGAACAAATCTATAGTCTTCATATAACGAAAATGGAGAAATTTCGATAATACTGCCACCTCAATAGACTTATAATCAATAAAAGTTTAAAAATTTTTGTATGTAAAACCATCAGAGTAAATTTTCCGTTAAAACATGGTATATTTAATAACAGCAGAGTCCCGCTTATCCAAAGGTACGGAACCGAAATTGAGCAGCAAAAAATAAAAAAAAATACTGTAATATTTTTGAGAAATAAAAACTAACTTTGGGTATATACGTATGTATTTTTTTGTGTATTATATTATATATGCGTATAACAATTCCCATATTTTCTGAAGAAAAACCTCCCGAGCCTTTCGGTCAAGCCCCCAAATATCGGAACAACCGGGATTCATAAACAACTAACTGTACTGTATAAAGATATGATAGAATCATTTGGTAGGCCTACCTGCCTCGTATGGCCTTCCGTATGTTTTCAGCTCGACTAGACTATACCATCGTGGCTGCTGCACGATGGTCCACATGCTGCTCGAGTTTTGGTTATGATATTCCCGCAGTCGGACTCCGTGCGAAAGTTTGGGTTGAAGCCTGTAGTAGCGAAGAAAAGTAAAATTATCATTTATAAAATAATAAATTAATATAAGAAAATTTGATAAGATTGACAATGTAGTTGGTCGACATTTGTAAGGAAGGTATGATTTGTATTGTCGTTTTTTTTAATTTGAAGTTAACCCTCTAATGCATACTGTTGCCGTTTGGCAACAAGTAACATAATCCACTTTATATTCTATTAACAGTACAGCTCCCCTCTCGACCACAAATTTTGTGTTTTTTTCTATCTATTACATTCTATTTTGAGAAGTCTTAGGGTACTATAATCAATCCTCATAGATGACAGTAGTAAAAGTGTATTTAAAATTAAAAAGTGAGGTTATGAACGCCGACCGCCCGTTGAAATTACGTTTTTGGCAGTAATTCAAAGTATAAAAATATTAGTAAAACAAAAATTTACAAATAAATTGTTTGTGCAAAATTAAATCATAGGATAAAGAGGTATATACTAAATATATTTAGATAAGTGTTTCATAGTCATATTATTATCAAAATTGGAATTTTGTAGATGGTTTTATTATCATATTTAAAAAAAAAATTAAAAATTGAGTTATTTAAATACTAAGGCAGTTAATTTTTTTTTCAGTATTTTTCCCAAAATGTTATGAGGTATTACAGAGTAACAGAAGTTATAAATAAATATTACAAAAAAAAAAAATCTTGCGTTAGAGGTTAACTCGCATTAAGAAGCGACGCGGAAACGATTAGCCCGTATTGATGTACAATTTTTCAGATTCTTGAGTGGTAACAGAAATGCTGAATGAAAATAAATACATAAATCTACATCGGTTGTTGAATTAGCAAAGTTTTTCAAAGTAGCGCTGCGATCGGTTGGTGGACGCTACGATTACGAAACTTAGGTTACTCAGGCTAAGAAACAAAGACACGCTAAAGTAACTTACATTGAGGGACTTCTCCTGAAGCTCTCAAGTTCGCTCTCGGATGTTTTCTCGCTATGTCCCTCTGTCGAAGTTGCAGGTCCAGTCTCGCTTCCCCAGAGTGAACTTGTTCCGTCTTGAAGGCCCAGCGAGAAAAAGCTGGGCATATTTCTCCTGACAAAATCAAAAAGATGCCATTTACAAAATGAACCTCTTTTCCACAGAAAAGAATAAGTAGAATCAGTCAAGAGTTTAAAAAGTAGAAATAGAAAAGTATAAGTAGAACCATAAGAAAAAGTAGAAGCATACACTCTTACACTCTGAAAACAAACAAAATTTTAAACACTGATGAATTTCACTCCCTCCATCTAGAAAATCTCTTCCCCAAAGATCCTTTTTGTTAATCTCCACAATCAGCTCCAAACGAGGATTTTACTCAGACGAGTTAATTATTCACTCCTTTTTCCAGTGTCGAAAAGGCACGTCTCCAATTAGTATTGTCACTCGTTAGGTTTTAGTATAGTAACCTTAATTTGCACTACCTCCAGTCCTAGAAAAAAATGCACTTTCCCCAAAGGAGTGGATCCCATTGTGTGTTACAACCACCGACAGGATTCACTCCAAACGAGTGATTTGACTCAGACTGAGATAATATTCACTCCTTACCAAAGTGTCGAAATGCACTTCTCCTAATGTAGTGGATTTCACTCTTTTGTTTTAAGAGTATAGTAACCTTAATCCGCGAAGGCCAAAATTATAACAACTTTCGTGTGAATTACGGCGATTTCAATGCACGTCTGAATATAATTAAAATTCGCTAAAAGCCTTAAACTAGGATATTATTTTTGTTTAGTTTTGCTATACTTTTACATTCAAAGTATTTCGTGATAATTTAATTTTATGCAATAATTGAACAAACATAATAAAAATTATTATTATTATTTTTTAATTTTCACGTTTTTCGACAGTAAGTGCTTAGCTTCAAATCATGCCATTTGAAGAAATATTTAACTATGTGAAACTTATTTTGATCAAAAATTTGATTTACGCCCCTTTGACAAATGAGACTCGCTTATGAGACTGCAATAAAACTTTTACAAAATCTGTAAAGTTTTAAAACTATTTTTTATTTTTGTTTCAAAACTAATTGTCCATTATTTTGTCATATTTTTTTCGACTATTTGCTACTTTATACACTTAAAATTCAAAAACTTTTTATAGCAGGACAACTAACAATGAGCGTTTCATGCAATTTTTAAAAATGTAGATTCTTATGGAATCCTTCAATAGCTTAAGGCATCGATAATAAAAAGAATAATTAGCAAGCAATGGAAAATTAATTAACGATGAATCTTAGCATGAATAAAAGTCTCATTAACCTAAATAAAGCATTTTTAGCGAAATAAAAGTGTCCTCCCTTTAGTGATATCGAAAGTAAAATCTTTTTTAATATACGAGTAGCTTCCGGTAAGAGTTTATGGTGATTTCATATTTTTTTACATAGTAACTTAAATTATTTTGTAAAATTTAAAAGTTGTTATAATGTTTATATTATAACTAATTAAATTATCAATATTACTTTTCTTTAATGTATTTGTGTTTTAAATAAAAATGGAAATATTACCAAAGATGAAAGTTTCATAATGAAAACTTTAATTTAAAATGAATCTTTAAACTTTAAAAAAAAAGTTTTTTAGCAAGATTACCGGTAATTATTGTATAATATTTAATTTTTTAGGGTACTAGTGTTTTTTATATTTTTGGTGATACTTAGTGTAAAGTGTTTCTAAAATGGATGAAAAATTAGGGATTTCTTCGGCAATTAATAAGTAAAAATTACTGCTGTAATAAGATCAGATTTAACGACTAATGTATTTGCATAAAAATATTTTTAAGTAAAAATTGAACTTAATTTTGTTTCAGTTTAAGTTAGTTAGTTTACTTTTTAAGGTTAGACAGGCTTTTAATAATAAAGAGTTCCCCATAATTTTATTGGATCTTTTCTGTAATATATCAAATTCTGTCATTCAAATATAACTTAAATATAAATTTCTAAAAATTCTATAGACAGCAATAATTTTATAACGTAAATGTAAAACGCTTACCTCAATATCGGGTTCATTTAAATTTTTGTTGCTATAAAAAAGAAAAGAAAGAAGAATTAGTGTATTATAATGCCTCACACATTTAAGTTTAGTAAAATAATTGATGATATAAAACTAGGAAAAAATAAACTTTTATTTCAAATAATTACTAATATTCATGATGCACAAATTAAATTTAGAATATAATCTAAAAAAACTTAATCTATAATTCTAGAATAACGATAAAATTCGATGATTTAGATAAAGCTACAGAAAAAAATTGACTTTAAAAAATTATTTATGTAAATAATTATTTGTCTGTTCATAGTTCTGTATAAAAGTATTTAAAAAATGTGCCAACATTTGAAGAAGCCGCAGAAATTCCGAAGATCCTTGAAGCATCAAGGGTTTTTAAAATCAATACAGAAACAAAAGCAGCAAATATAGATCATATATGAGATAACACATGTCTGTTTTTGTGCAATCTACTGCACAACAATTATTTTTAAGAATTTTTTAAAGCTAATATTTTGAATGGTTATCGATTTTATTCAGATGTAACTGGCGATATCATATAAATTAAATTATTTTTAAGTGTCTCTAATAGCAAACAAAATCGTGCGATAAAATTTCGACTTTTCCTCATTAATTTCAACATCGTGATATCACGTCTAAATCAATAGATGATAGTACGATATCGTGTGATAAAAGAAGGGTTATTAAATTATTTTTCAGTGTAATAAATTAAATGTAAACTTTTAGACAAAAAAATTGAGAGCTTAGTGGAAGAACGTGATAAGGGACATTTTTGAAAAAAATAATGATTTTTGTTTGAATGACCATATTATTCCATAATTTAAGGATAAGAAATTTCTTCTTTTGCATGAACTTAAAATTAAGTAGATTTCTTACCGATTGTAAGTACCGTTTTTAAAGAATTTAATTGCGAACAAAAAACTTAAATGCTAAGGTTATCGTTTTCACCTATTTTTCACTTAGCACAATCTTAAACTAAGCTCTTCAATTACCAGATTCCTGCTATAAATTTAAAAGATTTCTTAAAAACTATACTAAGAGCCTCAGCCTGAATTTTCGATTGTCGAAATTTAGTATTTAACATTTTTTTATCGATGCGAAAATGAAGGCAAATCATATATATTTGAAAGAAAAAACTCAAATTTTTCGCAATGGTTTGCAAATAACAACCTACCAGGTATCTTAAAAAACTAAAAATGTGCTGAATATTGGCAGACAAGCAAGTCATAAGCTTTATTTACATAGGATAGGTATTGTATCGTCGAAGCAATGTAAATAAATGGTACAGTTAAGCCTTCTCGCATATATGACTAGATAAAGCTTTTATGAAGGAAGCATATCTTTCCCTCACATGTAACATTAATAATATGATAGTTAAGAAATAACAATTTGCTGTTTTTCACCTGTTAATCGAGAACAGAAGTTTTCAGTTATATTCAATTGTAAAGCTATGATATTTCGAATTACAATGTCACCAAAAATAATTACATAGGATGCGAAAACTATTGTATTTAAATGTAATTAAATTTATTTTTTATTATTTTAAAATGTCGAGTTTGTAAGAAGCATAACTTTTTAGATTTGCTTCTGTGCTAGTAATTAACTAACTGGTATGTTTAATTTCGATAGGGGTAAACTGTTATCTAAATTTTTGTTAAAAATATATATTGCATAAAAAAGTTTTACCATACTTTTCATTTTGAATTTGGAAATTGAATTTTCAAAAAAAAAAAATAAATATTCAGGGTATCCTCTCAGTCCGCAACAAAATAATGCTGCAACTGAACATCGTTGCTTTCATGTGAAAAAATATCTATTTATATATTCACAACCATTATATTCTTTTCTTTAACAGCTTATTACTTGTAAAGAAAATACTATACTTGTAAAAGAAAAGACTCGTGCAATTAACGCTTTGTGAATAGGTATATGATAACAATTTACATTATATATTAGAGGAGTTGGGGATAAGCATTGAAACAAAATTATTAATTCGTGTCTTAATTTTCTAAACTTAAGTCATTTGTCATTAAGGCATTTCGTTCAAAAACAGCTTTTATTTACTGACTAAAAATCTATTTGTTGGTGCAATTTACATAAAACATTACAATTTTTTTTATTTTAAACAAATTTCAAACCAAGGAAATAGAAGTGTTTCAATCGCACCATGTGACAAAAGCGTCATAAGAAAAGGGGCGGAAAAAGGAGAATCTGACAAATTTGACCTTTTTACTAAAAATTACAAAAATAATCGAATTTGAAGGTGTAGTAAATGTATATATAGAAGTGTTTCAATCGCGCCATGTGAGAAAAAGCGTCATAAGAAAAGAAGTGGAAAGAGGATAATCTGACAAATTTGACCTTTTTACTAAAAATTGCAAAAATAATTGAATTTTGAAGATGTAGTAAATGTATAAATAGAAGTGTCTCAATCGCGCCATGGGAGAAAAAGCGTTGTAAGAAAGGGGGTGGAAAAAGGATAATCTGACAAATTTGACCTTTTTACTAAAAATTACAAAAATAATCGAATTTTGAAGATGTAGTAAATGTATAAATAGAAGTGTTTCAATCGCGCCATGGGAGAAAAAGCGTCGTAAGAAAAGTGGTGGAAAAAGGATAATCTGACAAATTTGACCTTTTTACTAAAAATTGCCAAAATAATCGAATTTTGAAGATGTAGTAAATGAAAAAATATCGTAAATATGATCGGCATAACAGCGTCATAGCAGATTTTTTATATTCCATAAGTAAAACTTATTGGGAAAAATTAAACAGGTAAAAAACACAAGGAGAAAGTTTTCTTAAAAAAACCCTTTAATTGATATGCCACTTTTCCTAAGATCTTTGAGGCATTAAGAGATGTTAAAATCAAAACGAAAATCACAATAGAAAAATATTAGATGCTTCCACACATATGCGACAGTGCAGCCAAAAATGTCCGTCCCCTTCTATAGGAAGTGCACGTTAAATATAATTCAAAGTACTAAGGCTGCGTATGATGTCGCCCTTAACGGTTACGTTGGGTGTCTACTCAGGCATCGGCATGTCACTTGACTGTGGTTCTAAATTATGAAGCCCGTCTCTCACCAATAGCCCTCGTAAACTCTAGTGCGACAATGACTCAAACTAAACTAAACTAAACCATACATATACAAGGTGCGAAATGTCGTTTACATTTTCCAAACGGCGAGGATATTTTTTTTTGTAGAAAATATAGTTACAATTCATCACAAAGAAATATATTTCAAAGACAATTCTGCAAAAAAACACAGCAAATAAAAAACTATTTTCAACAAAGTGCTTACGCATTTTGTCCCTAACTCTTTCCATACACAAGTCTACTCATCCGATATAGATAAAGCGACCTTCAAGGTAATAAAGGAGGATGCAGACATACATCCTTCGTGTTCGTTATGTGGTTCGTATTTTTGGGATGAGTTGAGACATTTTTAAACGGAGGAAGAAGGATGATGATGAGCAGGCGCGCAACCACGGGGGGGGGGGTTTCTAGGGTCAAAACCCCCCCCAGAACCAAAATTATAGTCAAATTTTGTTATTTTGTTAACTATAAAAATAATGCCAAAGTGGAAAAAAAATTCCATAAAAAATTACCATACATTGTAAAACCGTGCGCTATCCCCCATTATCACTCCCATAGAGGGTGATAGCGCACGGTTTACCGTGCGCTATCGTTTAAATACCACTTCGCATTTACTTTTCTCGCCGCCCGCCAACCAAATTAGAACACGTTAGGGATTATCCCTACTGGCGGGAACTATAAATCTTAGTAAAAGAAATGTGTAATGTAATGTGGAGGAGGGGGGGGGGGGTCGAGGCGAGCGTATTCTGGTGAAAAGATGTTCGGCGCCGTGCTTTTTCTTTTGTCGTTTTTTATCAGTTGCTATAATATGGTGTATTAGTTATTGCGCAATTTTACAGGAAACGAATTCTTTCTTTTGTTAATAAAGTGTGGTGGGGGCTGGCGTCTTTAAGTCGACGTTTTTACTCTGAGATCAAAGAAATTCTACTCGCACGTGCTGTCTAAAGATATTTTTTTCCATTGTTTTACTTGTTTATTATGCTAAGGTAAGGAGGATTAATAAGTGTAGGCTGGAGCTTTTCGCGTTTTTTCTTTCGAAAACCAAAACATTGTAGTATTGTATGGTCACGTTTCATTAGAGGAGGATGTCAAAAGACAAGGATTGGTTTCTACATTCAATAAATAAGTAAGTTATACTAATTATTAAATTAAATAGACTATCATTTACTGGCTATCGCCTCAATGATATTAACCCTTTCAGTCCCAGTGATGCCATTTGGCATCATCACTTTCAATATTTTTTTTCAAAATGTTTATGTCCCGTTATGACATCCAAACACGCGTCATTCGATTCTTCACACTTAGTTCTATCAGACAAAATTTTACTTTAATCTCAATAGAAGTCAGAAGTACTATTTTTTTTATTTAGAAAATAGTCAACAAGCGTTTTTCCTGATTTTTTATAAGTTCACTTCAGTTCCACATATTTAAAACACAATTTAAACTATTTCGGTTAAAATAATTACTAAATTTTTTTTAATAATATGGTCAGATACCTTAAAATATATAACTCGAAGTGTTTTTAGGTAATATATATATTTTTATTTTTTTGTTTTCCACAGTTAAAGAATTTTTGCATTGTTTCAAAAACCATATAAAAAATTTTAATGGATTTTTTTTTCCTTATGGAATTCGCATATTTGACCTAAAATAAGCTTATTTTGTGAATATCAGATGTTTCTGCATTGTAGTAAATTTTTGGGACTGAAAGGGTTAAACAATGTATGTAATACGATAAAATTTTGTGTGAAGTTGCTGAACTTACAATATTTATAAAGTTGGTAATTTTTCGAATTGAGAGAGAGATATGAGATTGATGAAACATTTAATTTCTATAATGGCAGCTGTCAGCCTCCGCTCCAAGAGCGGCATTCCGATTGATAGGATGAGAACTGATAATTTAACTATGACTTATGTAAATTTTTAAAGCGATACTTTTTTATAATAACCTTCAAGGTCCCCAGGTTCGGATCCGAGCATCTCCAAAGTAACTGCCGACCTATAAACGGCCCGTGCAGCCAAAAATGTCCGGCGAATAATACCCCGTATAGAGGGAGGGCACGTTAAATATGCCTTAAAGTCCCGACCCTTTGTACGATGTCGCACTTAACGGTTACGTTGGGTATTGATATGTCTTCTAATCACCTGACTGTGGTTCTAAATTACGACGCCCGTCGCGTATGTCGTGTGTGTGAGCAAAATATCGGTAAGTTTAATTTCTTCTCTAAAGATGAGTATATTTGTAATTAACTTGGGCGCGTGTTTTTTTTATATCTTTCTATTGTTTTTATCTGAATGCTTTTAACTTAAATCTAGAAGTGGCTGCTCAGTCAGTTCTGTTTTCATTACATTTAAATGAATGTTTCATATTTAAAGCACGTTTTTTAATAATTAATTGCTATTTTTACGGCATAAATGCATACAATTTTTTAATTATTTTACATCGGAGATTCGCCTGTCCTGTCTGACGCCGAAAGTACACTTAACAATATGAATTGATTTGCTTCGTTGAAGTTTGAAATATTAAATCATTTAATTGTTTTTTTTTCTCTTTAAATATGTCCGATTTCTATCAAATTTATTAGTTAGCTATCGGCCTAAACGCGACGTGCTTATAAAGATTGCCAGATTGTTTTGTTTTATTAAAAGACTATTCACTGCGTCCTTAGATACGAATTCGTCTGTGACCGTAACATTTACTCTAATTTCTTTAAACAAAATTGTAAAAATAGTTTTGTAATTATAGAATATTTTTAACATTTAATTTTTTTAATTTAAATAAACGTTCAATATATCTTTACTCTTACCTCCTTTTATAATAAAAATAGTAAATAAAAAATAATAATAATTTAACTAATTAGATAATACAAATCCGGCGATTTAAATTATCTAATTAGTTAGATTATAAATAAAGACATACAATAATTTATTATTTATTACACTTAATTTTTATTTTAAAAAATAAAACATTAATTTACTATAAAATACAAATATGAGTTTCGTACAATAAAAACCAATGTTCATAAATAGTAACTAGTAATACTAAATTAATACCACAAAAACTGCATAAAAACAAAAGTAAATTAAAAATCAATATTAATTCAAATAGTTTGGATTGAAAAAAAGTAATTTTTATGAAAATTTATTTTAATTAAAATTAACTTTAATTAAAATTAATTTAAATAACCATGAATTTTAATTAAATTAATTTTAATTACAATGAATTTTAATTACAATTAGTTTTAATTACAATTATTTTTAATTGCAATCAAATTTAATAACACTTTTATTTAATTAAGAATAATTATCATTGAAAAATATTAAAAAAATTGAAACCCCCCCCCAGGATTTTTTTCTAGTTGCGCCCCAGATGATGAGGCATTAACGCTTTGAAAAGCATGCTTTTAAATATTTTTCTTAGGTAAGTATAAAAAGAAAGAATTCATTGCGTTAGTCTTGTACTGCTGAACTTTTAGAATAGGTAGGTTTAGGTAAGTACGTTTGAATTATCGTCGCACTAGAGCTTCACGAAGGATATTGGAGACGAGCAACGTAATTTAGAACCACAGTCAAGTGACGAGCCGACACCTGAGTAAGCATCCAACGCAACAGTTAAGGGCGACATCGTACACAGCGTTGAGACTTTGGAGCATATTTAAAGTGCACTCTCTGACATTTTTTTTTTGCTGCACGGGACTTTATAGGTCGGCAGTTATATTGGATAGGTATGTTTATAAAAGATAGATAGAATTGGAAAGAAGTGACATATTTATGTATTTTTATAACAGGTATACAGCAAAGATAAAAGGGTTTATTATCAAGTAATCTTTTTGTTTAACCCATCACCAACCCATGTGAAGTACATACGGTTTTTGTCAAACAAATAAAATCACGTAGATCAACATAAGACAGTGCGATCAAACCATAAAGATTATTACGAGTATTTAAAGCCCGCAAAAAATATACTCATCGCAAAATTTATGAGAAAGGAGAAACTTGTTATCGTTAAAGAAGGTAGTAATATGTTTATTGGCACAAAAATTTCGATATATTTTCAAAAAATGTCACTTAGCACGATCTTCCAGTATGCTCTTCAATTATTATTCGTATAAAGTAATCATAATTTAAATGTGAAATTATTTGTTATTGTTATAATTTGATATTTCTGCCACAAATAGTTCCTTATTTTCCGCAACAAACTATTTCCTTAATTTGAATAATTTCTCTAGAGATAAATCGAAGTAAGTTATAATTAATTATGAACTTGCGAGTAAACGAGTTTAAAGAAACGGTTCATGTTCGTTAAGTAAGTGATTTTTAAACAGTTAACAGCACGGGGCATTTCCGTAAAAGTGACGGATTTTTGCAGTGCTGTTCAACTTGAGCCTAGGAGGCACACATCCTTTATTTATATCAAAATTAATTTAATAAATGACCTTTGTCATATATGACCCCAATACGGTACCACATTTACGAAAAAATCGCATAATAAATCAAAATTCATAATGCACTTCAAATCAATCTTTTTAGACCCCCTGCAGCCCGAAAATCTATTTATCTCAACGCAAGCTGAAAAGAAACTTTACAATTAAGTTCATTTTTTTAAGTTATTGTAATATACTAAATAAAGTTAAGACCTTAACATTTATATATTATAATATTATAAATATTAAGGTCCATCTATCAGTGCAACTAAATGTTAAAGTCCATTTATTAGTGCAATTCTTCAACAATCAGTACAACCATTAGGCTGCTATAAAAAAAAAGATGCGCGTACCCAGGAAAACTTTCTTAAGAAAGCGTTTTACACAAAATAACTTGGTCTTACATCTACTTTAATGAGTATTTCTCATGTACATGAGGCCATGGTCCTATGTACAGCGTTATACAATGGATGTTATATAATAATTTTTTACAGCGAAAAATTATTTTAATAACTTAAACCTTATATTAAGCAAGGATACTTTTCAGTGACATTTGCCTAAAAATATTTAAAAGTTTTTAAATAAAAAAAGTATGGAATTGGAAACTTTTAACTAATAATCGGCAGCGTGTGTTTTATATGTTATAAGAATTTTTTGTGGCGTTTCATTTGATATAAGATCCTAACCAAAAATATTTGTCTCTCATGTATGAAGCGTGAAAAGAAATGACTTATTACAATAACATAACCTCTTGTGTTTGTAAGAGTCTGCTTAAAACTATATTGACAAATAGAGTAGGTCTAAAGCGATGCTATAGGTTTAAAAATACATGTCCAAAAGTAAACTTAATTTTAATCACCTCAGCTGCAGTTTTATGGAGATTTAAAAAAAAATCCCAGGAGGTACAAGTATCTCATCTAAGTTGATGCGTCACTTTTCCAACGAGCATAGTTAACATTTTCTTGAAGTTTTCCCTCTGTTTTTAATTTGACAAATTTAGTTACCATAGGATATTACGTGAGTTAAGAATAAAAAAATTCCCTCAAATTGCATAGTAATTTAGTCTATTGCATAGTAATTAATCTATTAACTCAATAACTAGGTCATGCAGTTTAATTTTACAAAAACTCTCATCGCATAATTAATTTTTTGCCTAAAGGAATCACTATATTCTTATTAAAATTCAATTGAAAACTAGAATGCATCCAACGTTATTTTTATATATTTTAACTATTCTATTAGAAGGGGCAGTTATTTTCTTTTTCTTTTGATATTTTATGCATCAAGTGCATCAAGTCATCAACGTTAAACCTTGAGCGTAATTTTATTCAAAAAGACAAGAAAAAAAGTAAACACAGGAATTGAATTATGTTTTGTTATTTTAAAAGAAAAGAATTATTTTCGTGTAAAAAGCGCAATTTAACAAAGAAAAAAAGCAGAGGAATTTAAATATCGAATCAATATTGCACAGGGAAATAATGAAGCAATTCAAGGAATTAAGTTTGAATATAAGCCTTGAAATAATGCATCACACAGCTGTTACATCAAATTGAAAGGTAATTATAAATAAAGTGTTTATTATAAACTGATAAAATTGAGCAATTGCTTGGAATTAACATTCATTAATTCAAACATTTCCAAAATAACTATGAATTTTGAATTGCTTTAATTTAGTAATCATTTTAAGATCATCCGTGTTCTTTACTTTTAGCATATTTAAACAGTTGAGCTTACAAAGTCACAGAAATATCATAAAAGTATTTCAAGTAATATTCCAAGTCTTAGTTTGAAACCAATACAGATTAAAGTTTCTGGGAAAACGACTAATTGTAATATAGGGGAGGGTACCTAGGCCAGAGTTTGCTAAAGGGTCTGTTTTCCTATACAGGATCATTACCTCAGACAGGGTGCGACTTACAACTGTAGGGGCCCAGGGCACGAGCAAATTTGGGGACCCCCAAAACATACCTCGATAAAATATTTGCGTGCATTTTCCTATCTTACAGTGTTTACCAAAAAATAACCGAAGTAATTAGCTTGGAAAGCATACTTAATCCCACAAAATAACTATTTTTGTGAATGGATTAATTTAGAGTCTAAACTCCGGTTTCAACATTTACTGACGGTCACAAACATCTATGCCTGACCGGGATTCGAACCCGAACCCAACAGCTCCAAAAACTAGCGTCCTAACGATTGCGCCACTGGGGCGGAAATATATTTGTATTAAAGGCCAAGGTTATTATTGAAAGAAGGTAATAAGTTGGCCCTAGATACGCACATCTCCCCAAATTTCAGCCAAGTAAAAACGTCTTTCAATCTGACCACAGGACTATTGTTTGCGCAGATATTATCAGCGTTAAACCTATGAAGCATCTTCTAGATACTGAAAGAAAAATGTCTTAAAAGTGATGAAGAATTTATTGTTCTATACACGTGCAGGCAATTTTGCCCAATAATGTGCATGGTTATCATTAAAGAAGGAAATTTAGTAAAGGTTATCGAAATTGATTTTGGATATTTGCATTTTTTACTTCGAACTTTTTCTATGTAAGAGAAGTATGAACAGAGGAAAAATGAGTTTATTAAATCAGTTTAATATACGGATTTTTCTCGTCGCAAAGTATTACCAAATTGCTTTAGGAAGTTGTAGGCTCGCAAGATAGATTTTGTATGCAAATTCCAATGAAGAAGTGTAAGTTTTGTTGTATTACATTTTACCTTAAGCTTCAAATAAAAACAAAGAATGGTGAAAGAATTACTTATTTTTTTCGCTTTTGAGGTCATCCAAGAGCTTCAGGGGCCTCTAAATATAATTGAACAATTAAGTTACTGAACATGATTAACCAAGAAAATTGTTTTTATTGAGTAGATAAAGAAAGCACTCTAAAAATTAGAGCTTTTACAGTCACACTTTCAGATGCTCTCGCTCATAATCAATAAATCTAACCAACTTAAAAAAGAGGATGAACAGTTATTAGTTGAATGGATTCTTTAAATTTCCATATACAAGGTGTGTTCGAAAAGTTCGGTGATTGGTGTCATAATTAAAAAAAAACCGCTCCGGCTTGCATCTTGCACACACGCAGACGCAGTTTGATGGCTCTAGATGAAGTTTCTCTCACTGCGTCTGCGTGTGAGCAAGATCCCAGCCGGAGCAGTTTTTAGCCTACTTTTCTTTTTTTTTAATTCGAAGAATTAAAAAAAAAATGAAAAAGTAGGTATTGACATGCGGTCGATGTCCGTCCGTCCGTCTGTCTGTCTGTCTGTCCGTACCCCCCTTCCAAAATCAGTTCTATCTATCCGATCTTAAAAATTCTTTTTTTATTAGAAAGGTATAACCTCAGACACCCAACTTTCATACTTTTTGTCCGTCTGTCTGTGCGATAGGACGGACATAAATCTACTATTTGAAGACGAATTTCCCATTGAATTAGCATTGAAATTCAATTTCGAGTCACTTAAGTCGCTGAATTTAACTACAAATGCTACGGACAAGTGAGATACGTCAAAAAATTCAGCGCATCGAAATTAGAATACATTGAAAATTTCAGAAAAGAATTCGAATTCGAAGTACTTCAATTATTTAAAAAACGTCAAAATTTAATGCTCATTCAAAAAGTATAGGAAGCCATTTTTATAAGAAATAAATCACCATTGCCATCATAACAATTGCTTGAGAAACTTTAATTCTTTTAGACAATAAATTAAAATAAATTTATTTTTGAGACATCGATCAATTTAAGATGACGTCAAGTATATATTTCACTACGAATCTTTGTATGGTGATATAAATTGTGTTCATTCTATTTAAAAGCGAGGAATATTACATATTTATTCTTTGAAATATAAATTTTTGCAAACGATTTAAGTTATAATTATTTAATTTTCGAAATAAAATAAATGAAACCAGCTGAATTTAGCAAGTAAATGTTTATTGATGAGTATTTTTTCGGTTTTTGTTCTACGAAAAATTAAAGATTTATTTATAATTGCAAATAAAGCTGTGTTTAGTGCTGTGTTTAGTGAAAGTTGCTGTGTTTAGTTAGATGCTGCGTTTAGTGAAATTTATTTTAAATTTAATGTGGAAAAACGGTTGTTTATGTCACTTACTGTTACGAACCCAGTTTTTTCAAGATAAGAATTTTAGTAAGTATTTAAGTAACAGGAAAGTAGGCTATTTTAGTTCTTTAAGAACTTCTTGTTTTTTTTTATCATGAGACAAATCAACGAACTTTTCGAACACACCTTGTAAAATACAAAAGAGAACTTGCTTCAAAATCCGTTCTTCAAGATTATTACTTAATTAGTTAACTATACGGATACATAAGTAGTAAAATATGAAAATTTTGTTTTTCTTTGCAATTTATCTGTTAAAAGACAACTTTTGCGTCAAAATTACAAACAGTTCGTATAAAAATAAACAGATTTTCTCTGTAAAGTATACGGTATTTTAATGGAACACACACCAACTGACAGTTCTTTTCTCTAGGAGCCCTAATGGCCGAGTGGTTTGGACCATTGCGCTAGCAGTCTGCGCGCTGTAAGGGGTGCGGGTTCGATTTCCGCCTTCGCCCTGGGTGTACTTCCTTTCTCCGTGACAGTAAAAATTCTTCCTGTGTCTGTCGTACTTGAAGTAGGCTTATAAGCGGGTCTCTGACCAAGCACACAAGCCGGAATATATATGTATCTATCCTACCATACCCTTTTTTCTCTAAACACCAACTAACTTTTTGTTCTATCAACGTGTATCAGAGAAATGCAGAAGTTATTGTGCCCATTAAAATGCATAAATTTTTTTAAAGTTTTTTATTACTTTATATTAATTAGGACTCATATTAAAGTAATAATTTTTAACATAAATTTTATTATAAATTAGAAACTTTTTATTTCATCCATGAATTGTTGGTTTTAATTATTTTATAATCTTCATTAAAAACGAACAATCAGAAATCTCAAACTTTTAATAGGAATAAGTTACATGTTTAGATTAAACATAGATAAGTTACAAATAAATTTCGTTTTATTGTTTAAAATTCGTTTAAAGTTTCAGTGAAAAAACTTTTATGGAAAGTTGTAGTGAATAAGAAGAAGTTTCGGAGAAAAGTATGTTTTGAAAGGGAAATTATTAGCTTACAAAAACATTTACATCTTAAAACAATGGTTTAACAATTTCAACATTTATAACCTCAACTACATTTCGAAACAGTTTTATTAGAAACTATGCAAATAAAGTTTAAACTTCATTCTTCAGTTTTACAACTGAATTCGTCAGATTTTATGCATTAGATATCACGTTCATTTTTATGAGAATCGTAAAACAAATAATGTATTTATTGTTTAACTCTTAAGAATGCAATTCTGATGTTTAGCAATATAAGTACCGAGAAATAGTTATATTGTGACTAAAGCTAAATTTCTTGTATGCAGAATGTCATGTAAAATAAGTATTATGTATGCAATTCATATAAAACATGTAATTAAAGAATGCAATTCTGATGTTTAACAATATAAGTACCGAGAAATAGTTATAGTATGACTAAAGCATAGATCTTGTACGGAGAATGTCATGTAAAATATGTATTATGAATGCAATTCATATAAAATATATAATTAAGAATGAAATTCTGATGTTTAGCAATATAAGTACCAAGAAATAGTTATATTATGATTAAAAGTAAAAATCTTGTACGCAGAATGTCAAGTAAAATACGTATTATGAATGCAATTAATATAAAATATGTAATTAAGAATGCAATTCTGATGTTTAACAATATAAGTACCGAGAAATAGTTATAGTATGACTAAAACTAAAAATCTTGTACGCAGAATGTCACGTAAAATATGTACAGCACATTTACGGAGTTTCGGATAAAAACCATTGTAAGCAACCTATTCAAAAAATATATTTTTTAATTGTAGCTAAAAGTCACTGAGGGCTATTTTAGTTCAGTATTCATTCATTTTTAACATCAAAATTTAGTTTTTAAATTTTATTTTTAATTTACAAAAAGCCATGTTATGATGCTTCATGTCTGTGTTGATGGACATGTCTGGGGTGACAACAGAAATGATGAATGAAAACAAATTATTTCTTAAAAAATTGAATGGTGAATCAAATCTACGTGGGAGCAGAGCACTAATCAGATCACCGATCGAAGGAAGTCCAAGAATGAAAGCCTGAAAGAATTACGTCACATGAAACGAGCCAATTGAGAAAAGTTGAACTACTTTATGCAATTTTAACACAGTGAAAACAACGTTTTGAAAATACCCCACCATTACATTCAACATTAAAAGTGAAGGACATGCATTTCTACACAATTACATTGCGTTTTTAAGAAACTAATTTATTCGATATAAGTTAAAAAAACGATACTTAACTTGGCACCATGACTTGGTAAATTTTTATTTATCTTATTGAGAGACAAGCTCTAAAAGCTCCAAGACAATTATTACAAATATTTGTTTTAAAAAAGTATTGTTTTACCCAATTGTATTTGTCTATCTACTTTTGTGGAAAGTGGATGCTGCTAAACACAAAAACGAATTGATTGGTAAATTATATTTACCAGTTTCAGATTGATTATTGTATTTTTGTGATGGGAGTATTCAATCTTTTGGGGGGAGGAGGAGTAGACAAATTGGTAAACTTGACCTATTTAATAACGTTACTTTTTCTTAGAGATTATAACATTTTATTAATATGTACCTTTTTTAAAAAAAAAAACTGATTCTCATTGTTCAAGGTAAAAAAAGCAGTGTATTTTTCTTCAACAGCTCTGTGTCTGCAATCATTAATCAAATAATTTTTAATAAAAGTTATTTTTGGAACACACGATTAACAACTTGTTATGACATTAAAACATGGTTTATAAACGTAAAACGTAAAAGTGTTTGACACCATAAATATTTAGCCTTTGATGCACATTTATTTATTTAGATTTAGACGCCACTTAAAATGTTTGAAACTAATTCAATGTTGTCAAGAAGATAAATAGTATTTATAAACAAATTAAAGCAGCATGATGTTTGTAAAAAAATAATCAGATTTTGAAAAGTCAATCATCAAATGCTTAAAACAGTATCTTAACTTAATTTTAACTAAGGTAATTCATGTTATAGAATTAAAAAGTATTTTTTTTATTTAATTAAGAGTGTATTAATAATATTGCCATGAATATTAAAGATTGAACTTTTTAAATTTAAACTTACCTTTCCCGTAGCTCTTTTAATTTGACTACCGCATCCGCTATAGAAGTAATCTGCTGATCCTGATCTGTTGCTTTATTATCCGTCATTTCAAATATTTTAATCATCCGACTTTTTAAAAAAATCAAATTTGTTTGGTAAAATTGATTTTAAAAATTTGCACAATCGAAAAACATTTTTACTGTATTTTTTTTTATTTACGATGCAAGCACATTTTCAAAAAAGAACAATTTGTGTTCTTTTTATTTAAAAAGAAATCTAGCAGACGATTTTCCGCAACCTGTATTCTGGTTAAAATTCGGGTATCGATTGAAGTTGCCAGATACCTTGCACCAGAGAATCCTGCAAATAACTCACTGCACTCGAGATTAAGACTGGGATTGTCCCATGGGACGTCCAAAGCTTGGAAAACTAAGAACAAAAACGATTACATTTCGAATGTTGTTTTCGAAAAATCGAAGTTTTCGCGAGAGAAATTGTCAGACGAGCATCATTGACGATGTTTTGGAACGAAGTGGTAGAAAAAGGGAAGGATAAACGTCGCCAAATTCTGGCTCTCGCCAAATACAGTGCCAAAGTCTTAGATATACTTTTTTCACTACATGTCGGGGAAGTTCTACTTCCGTTAATGTATTCCGTAAACCCGTTTTTGTTGTAATTAAATCAGCAAAGAAGAGTATATAGGTGAAAATATTGCAGTTTTCATTCAGTATATTTCATCTGATAGTGCAACGATGCGCGTTTTTACGAGCATTTATTACTGTTTACTTTATTTATCTGTTTTAATGGGTTTATTGCTCTTGGTGATAATAACTTTTTACAGAAAATGGAAAAAAACATCAAATAGTATATCTTTAGATTAGTGAAAATGTAAAGAAAATTTTTTACATTGAATCACGTATTCTAAACATACTACGTATTCTAATTTGTTTGTTTTTTAAAAAAAGTTTTAAAAAATCAAAGGCCATTTTTTGCCACAAACTAGGTTTTTTTCCAATTAAAAGGTTAAAATTGTTCAGAAAAATGGCACACATCATTTAAACATCTAAATCGAAAAATTGAATCCAAAACCAACTAAAAATAAAAACAAAAAATGATATGGGCTGATAAAATCTGATGGATTTAAAATATTAAAGTGCATGAACAAACTACAAAAATAAGTACGAATAATTTACTTAACCAATTTTCCAATTACTATCTAAAAGAAGCTTTTTAAAAATCGTTTTCACTGCGACAACCCCATGAAAAAAAGCGAACGTAAACAGAACAATTTCTCCAACCTAATGACCTGTATAAACGCAGTCGTCGCTGATGGCGGACACTGAAAAGACCAGTTGTACAACTTCGACCTTTTTATTATTTTTAGAATCACACACGACCGTTTATCACAGGCATGTTTATGGCATTTGTGTAGAAGAGTGGCGTAAATGTCAAAATAAGCTCTTTTGATGAGTTTAAATCTTTTTAGGGTATCTTAACTCGTTATTAAGGTAGGAGAGTACCCAAAATTCTAAATTTTTTACTATTACTTTAACCTTTTCCAAATTTGGCATTGTGATTTCAAATATAATGAACAATACTATTTAGGCATTTTTTTTTATTTAAATATAACTGATTTATTTTAAATGGTGTTTTTCAACTAAAAAAGGGGGTTTACGCTAAGATTTCTAGCATAAAAAGTTTTACATTAATTTACCGGAAATTTTTTACATATGCTATTTCAATATATATCTGTGTTATGAACCTCTAACATCTGGTGTAAATATACAAGTTTTTTTAAATGTCCAATTGTAAGTTAATAAAAAAAATCTCTTTTTTTGTGTGGTTAATTTATAACAATTTTCTTAATAACTTCTTTTCTTGTAAATTTTATGTAACTCTACAAGGTCAATCAGTTCTACAATGCATGCATCAGTTCAAAATGAAGAATTTAACACATAATTAATGTTTATAGGATGAAAATTCAATGTGGCAGACTTGTTAGCGTAAACCTCTTTTTTTTTAGTGGAAAAACACTGTTTAAAATAAATAAATTATATTTAAATAAAAAAATGCCAAAATAGCATTGTTTATTATATTTGAAATCCCTATGCCAAATTTGGAAAAGATTAAAGTAATAGTAAAAATTTTAGAATTTTGGGAAATTTAGGATATTCGCCTACCTTAACGCGTTATTAACCAGTTGCTAATCTTACCTAACATTCGGCGCCGCCCAAAAAGTGCTAAAGAGCTTAAAATAAATAAGATAAAAAATTTATTGATTAGTTAATTCTTGAAACGTGCAATAATTTATTCATGATTTTGCTTATTCTTATAAACTTCCGCCCTAGAAACATAAAAATTAAAAACGTGAAAATTATATTGATAAATTAAATTGTGAAACGTGCAATAATTTATTCATTATTCCTTCAACTTATATTCCTATAAACTTAAATATACTCTAAAAGTCTTCAATATTAAATGTTTTCTCATTTTTATAAAAGTTACACATTTTTTCAGAGATTAAATTTTTGCTAAGATTTATGACAATAAATTAACCCTTTCAGTCACAATGATGCCATTTGGCATCATCATGATTCTGATGTAATTAAAAAAAATAATAGGGCTGACATTTCAGGTAAAAAAATATTTTCTAATCGAAAAAAGTTACAAGGATCGAATGATGTGCTTTTTGATACAATGAATGACTACAGACGATCAGAAAAAAAAAATCTAAAATGATGATGCCAAATTGTCATTGGGTCTGAAAGGGTTAGTAGAAAAAATAACAATCACAGAGCTTCTAAAATCAAGTAATACCTTCAATAAAAAAATTTCTTCAACGAAAAAGTAACCATATACATATTTATAAGAAAAATAGGACATATAATTAAATTTACACACTCTCAGAAATAACACTTTCATTTTTGACGACTCATAATTACTCAAGCCTCATTTCGTTAATTTTGAGGATTGTTTCGTCAAACTATCACGTGACTTTTGAGTAAACGCGAATCCTCACTTTTACGATCATGATTTGACGATTCTGTATCTTGCTTTTGAGGAAACGGAATCTCATTGTTGTACTCACATGACGAATGCTCAAAATGCACGCTCATAAATGACGAAATATTTCTTTAGATTGGACGACATTCAAATCCTCATAAAAATGACGATTCAAATTTCCTCACTTTGAGGAAACGAACACTCGGAGCATTTGCCCGTAACGGAATCGTCAAAATTAAGGAAAATTACGTCGTTTTTGAGCATTCATTTTTTAGAGTGCATGTATTGATTTATAGAATAGTAATTGAAAAAATCGCTTAGTATTACGCACCTCTAGTTTCAATACATAAATTAATGAAACGATTAAAACCAAATTTTGTTCTTAACATTAGGAAAATATCCTAAACATCGAAATGATAAAGATGCGTCTCTCCTAAACACTGTATATATATGTCACTTTTTCACGAAAACTGCTTTTTCACCTTACGCCTCCTCATTTTTGATAGTTTAGTAGATAAAAAAATCCTTGAAAAAATCCTGAAGATTTGTTCGATGTCGACGATTTGAACTTGATGTATTTTGGCGTGACGTAACACGAAGGAAATTGCTTCGATAAATCAGTTTGTTAATGGCTATTATCTATCTACTGCTCGTGCTGGTCGTTTATTCAAAATGCATTGTAATAGCAGAAAAAACTAGGCGTGTGTAACACTACACAAATATCAATTACAGCTCGAAAAATCAATACGCACATTTAATGTATGTCTCAAAAGGCAAATTCAATAATTTTAAAACCTACACTCCTTGCCAAGCTAAGTTGGGTAAATAGAAATATGCTGTGGAGAAGATCCTTCCGCGGATGTAAAGAGTTCCAGAAATTATTTGTGAATCCATCCAAAAAACATGTTTAAAACATAAATTTCGTTTAAGGTCTAACAGATTTGAATATTATTTGAGAATATTTGGCAATCAGAATGAAAAGTGAATTTTTGTTAAACTGTATTTAGATCATTTTGTATGTAAATATTACCTTACAAGAATTTCCAACTAACGGACCGATCGCGCTTTTCCCTCTGCCATTTCACTCTTTGTTTTTACCCAAGTTAGGTTGGCAAGAACTGTATTACGTTCTTTGCCAGATATCCTTGCACAATGCGCATGCGCAATTTTCTCAAAAACCTTATAATGACGTCCAATAGGTACTCTGGAATCGTGTACCACATTTGGACGAGTCTCAGATTTTTAAATTAATTGTTACATCCTAAAAATTATCTAATTCATTCTTAATCAATATTTTTTTGTTAGTTTCTGCTTATTAATTTCATTAATTATAATGTTAAAATGCATAATGAACAATATTAGAAACGTCTTTGAAGTATTAAAATTCGAGATTCGTTTTTTGTAAAGCTAACTTGATTAATGATTAACTAAAGATTTGCCATTAAAAAATAATTTATTAGCAAAAGTTAGTATTTTTCAAAGTATTTCTTTTTAAAACGTCATGCAAGTTATAGCAGGATTCTAGTTTATATTACTAAAACTAAGTTGTCAAACTTTTATTAGGACAGATGATCAAAGTTTTTCTAAAGTTTAATTATTTTGTGTCAAACTAAAAATTATTATTTAACTAAAAAATTAATTTAATAAAATTTATTTTCGATTTTTTAATTAAGTTCACCATTTATTTTTTCGATTTAAACCAATTAATTTTAGTTGGTTACTAACATTGCTGCCACATCGATATTTACATTATTATTGTAGATAAAAGTTCAAACCTAATAAATGTTTATTCACTGGACTTGTATACAGCCATCGATACCATGCAACCTTGAAAACCAGTCGATTTCTTTATTACCATGAATATGATATGGATGATGAAAGAAAAATTGATTGTAATCGCTCCTGATGAAAAATGACCTATTGTGAAAACTTTAATTTCCGTGCTCTAAACCGAATCCTTATTGTGAAACTTGGAATTATATGCCTGGAAACTGAATACTTATTGAAATTTGTTTATTGATTGCTGCACAATACTTTAATGTGAGCGGTGAATAAGTGGAAGAGACGGCTAAAACTATTTGATGTACAACTTTTTTTTATTTTAATCGACGCAGTGAAATGTTATGCCATATTAGAGTTAAAATATAATTTTTACCAAAAATTACAAAATCTTATATAGTTTTGTATAGTTTAGTTGTAGGTTTATACACTCTTAAAACAAAAGAGTGAAATCCACTCCAGTTGGAGAAGTGCATTTTCGACACTGGAAAGGAATGAATATTAACTCAAACTGAGTTAAAATCACTCGTTTGGAGTGATTCTGTCGGAGGTTTAGCACACAAAGGATCCACTCCAAAAGGAGAAGTGCATTTTCCAGACTGGAGGAGTGAAAATTAATCAGACTGAGTTAAAATCGCTCGTTCGTTTTAAGAGTGTAGGTTACCTTTTCGTAGGTCGAAGTTGACCGATTGCCAAACTATACCTTGTCTATTCACAATGCGAGCCTCGAAGCATTTTCCTCCCCTATCTCCACATGTGGTTTTCTTCGAAGCTGCGTAAGCATGTTTTTCCCCACCCTACTTGGGTTTGAACTGTTGGGATTGTTAACCTCACAACAGAACGTCAAACTAGCTGGGTTTAAAAAAAGCAATGCTCCTCCCGTTTCCTAGAAAACCAAGCGATGGGATGGGAGAACAAAGTCTTTTTGAGGCTCGCATTGTAAACAGACAAGGTATAGTGGTTATAGTTAAAGTGAGAGTTTTGCGATATTTTTTCCTATGATTACTTTAACATGTTGGAATTTTAATTCGACTTTTACAAAAGTGACAATTTTTCAGAAAATCTAATATAAAATATTTTATAAAACAGAAACAAAATTAATTATTAAGCTTAAATTACCTTTTAGAAATATTTAAAAAAAAATTAAAGTGAACTTTTAATATCTAAATGGAAAACAAATTAACATGAAGTACTATTTTCAAAATTTGCATGTCTGCATAAAAACTCTTAGTTTCCCAAGCTCTTTTTGATATATTATCCCTTAAAGTTATTTTTTTAACATTGATAATATAAGTCAATGTAAATAAATAAAAATACAAAAAATCAAAACCGTATGTGTATAAGTAAGATTTTTTTTTAAATTATACACTTATGCAGTAAAAAATGTCTTCATAAATAATGTTTTCAAATTTTGAATATTATATGGGAAATTTAATAGTTAAAGCTAAATTTTTCAAGGTAAAATAGTCAGTTAGTTAAAGTGAATACTGATTTGATAAATAATCCTAACTGTGGTAAAAACTTTGGTGGTCGAATCACGTAGAAGTAATCTGGTCTAATATAATCGTCTGTATCGTTAGAAGTATGAACTCTTTTGACAAGACAAGTGGATATTATACAGCCTTGGAATTTATTTATTATTATCAATATGATAGAAATGATGAAATAAAATTGCTTGTAATCCAGCATAAAAAAGACTCTTTGTGATATTTTAATTTCTATTATAGAAACAGAATGTATCAGATATCAGAATACCACATGATTAGAAGAATATTGAAAGAATTATTGAAGAATTAGAATATTGAAACATATAAAGTTTTATTTTAATCAAGCAGTAGTATAAATTCCACAAAATCCTTCTACGTGATGATCATTATACTCTTAAAACTTAAGCAAAAGCTCATATAAAAGAACTAAACTTATTTCGAGAAAAATTGCAAATGATTACAGATTTAAAAACTATAGAATGCTTACATTCTTTTTTACGATACATATTTTATGAAAATTATATATAAATTCAAGAATATTTTTTAATACATAAAAAGTAAAAGAATTAAATTACCTGTAAACTTCCTGGTCCATACTTCTATGAAATAGAGAAATAATTCCAATAAAAGATTTTTTTTTTTTAAATAGCGATTCGAATCACTTGGCTCAGAAGAATACTATTCGAAGTGCAAATTAAATAGAATTGTCAAAGATGAAACTAAACATTTAAAAAAAATTCTACTTATCACGTGATTGGTCATTCACAAACAGAATGCATTCTTACGACATGTATTGAAATTGTTTAATTCAATTGAAAATACAAAATGTTAAATTCTAGGGAAGTTTGTAAGTAATGGAATTCCAAAGCATTGCAGCAAGTTTTTTCGATTGTATTCAGTTGGCATGTATTGAATTTTAGAATTTATTCATACGAGTATCACAGCATTTGTAATATTTATCGAGCTACGGTCGATTGTAGTACTGGGAACGATAATTTAATAACACATGAATAGGTTAAATACGTGACTAATTGTTTATATTTTATTTTATTATTTATTTTAATGTTGCATTATTTCATAACTAATTTTACATACTAAATACAAAATTCATTGAATCAATGCACAGTTTCCTTGCATCAAATAATTTGATAAATGAAATTTGACCCACATAAAATAATTTTAATACATCATAATTTATTATCATTCACATAACTTACCATAGTGAAATTTATTTATTTACTATTTTTCATCCATTATTAAATATGATTACATTTTAAGAATAATTTGTTATAGCTTTATTTATATGAGGATATCAATTTGTAAATGATAATTCTATCAGTTTAAATAGGGATATTCTGTTTATTATTCACTCTTAAACATACAAGAAGATACTTAAGATAATTGCTTTACAATAAGATATTCCTCTTACAAATATTATGTAAAAATACTTCTCTCTCCCTCTCAGTAAGGATCATAAATTCATTTTTAAAATTAAAATCATTAATTCGATTACTATAACTAAAAGCTTATAGCTTTTTTTTTGTTTTAAAAGAACCTCTGATAACTTTGATAAACTTGTTAAGTATTTCCTTATTTATGGTATTTCAAAACCTACTCAAGTAGTATAAATAAGGAAATGAATATGATAATTGTGGAATGGCTTTAGCTAATATACTTTCCCTGAAATATTTACCATTACATAAAAAAAAAGTAGAAATTCTATACTTTTTGGATTTTAGGATAAAATAAATCTTCTTATTCATATAAAATTCAGTTCCAGACAAACATTCTATGCTCATAAGCCAGATTGCTGGACAAAATAAACCTTCTAAAAACAAATTATATAATTTTCAGTCACAGACAAACATTTTATGCTCATAAGCCAGATTTCCTGGACAAAATAAACCTTCTAAAAACAAATTATATAATTGTCAGTCACATGCAAACATTCTATGCTCATAAGCCAGATTCCTGGATAAAATAAACCTTCTAAACTCAAATTATATAATTGTCAGTCACAGACAAACATTCTATGCTCCTGAACCAGACACGACACAGAATGAAACGCCCTGTTAACCCAATTACTTAATTAATTGGTCGTTTAGAAGCACATTACAGTGCCTTGTTAATCAACGATGCCCGTTACCCAAGGTTGCTGTAATAATAGACGTTCTTGAAAAGAACAATTTCGACCGTTCCATCTTTAGAAATTTTCTTTTAGAGTCACGAAGAGAAGTGGAAGCAGTTCTTTTTTCTGTGTTCTTTGAAATGATAGCAGGTTATTGGGAACAATAAGAATATAAATTTTTCATTCAGTTTAAATATGGAAAAAGAAATTTTGTTTTATTTTCTTAATCCGTCATTAAACATAGTTTACTGATTGATTAACTGATGACTCTGAAATAGGTCTTCGAAATATATGTAAGTGATGTCTTAACAATTTTTTTAATGCAGCTGCCACAAGCCAATGCAAAGAAAAATGAAGGGATACACTACGTGAAATAACTATAACATGGATATTTTATTATTTGAATGTTGAATAGAAATCTTTGTTTTCTTATAAAATTGCTCTCTCCAAAAATAAAGATTTTAAATAAAAAAAATTTGGATTTCAATTTTGGTCGATCCGTATAGTCATTTTTATGTTATAAGGAATTAATAAAGTTTTTCAAAAGCAACTATTAGTTTTTGCATAGAAAGGTTACAGTTTCAGTTACTGTAAATAATTAGTATTCGAGTTAAATTTTAAGTGCATGGATAAATATGAAGGTTTATATAAGCCAAATATCTTAAGCTTTACTCATTATTATTTACTGGCTGTAAGGCAAACATTTTTAAGCGTTATCTGCAAATAAGTAGGGATTTACTTTATATAATTTATTTTCTTCGATTTCTAGGGAGGGGTCATAATTAAAGGTGTGTTTTAACATACCTGTGAATAGGAATTTCTAGTCATAATAATGTCAATACGTCTAAAGTACTGGTAGAGTGAAGGGAAGTATTCAAATATTAAAAAAAAGAATGATGAAGTAACGTAGTAATTTTGCAATGTGATAATAAAGGAATTCGCCTATAAAAAGCGCTCTACCGATCAAATAAAAGAAATTAGTTCCATACTTAGTTCCATCTATCAGGTTAGTAAGTAATCTATTCCAGAATTTTTGTGTTTAGTGCATCGCCCCATTATTTTATTGATTTTCACTAAACAATCTAAATTGCTTCACGATTACTCCTATAAAGTTTAACATCATTCCTATCAGCACTTCTAATTTAAAAACTCGACTTTAACCCTCTGAGAGATACAGATATATAAATCCATCACCTGACTGTCAGGTTTTAGAGCAACACAAATATATTCTATTAACTATAAATATTATAATTATACTAAATATTAAAGTATGGATTTGCCATTTATAATCATCTGCAACATGAATATCGGGGCCCGGAAGGCAGATGACAGAGTGGTTTTGAACATTATACTAGCAGTTTGCGAGCTGCAACGGGTGCTGGTTCGATTTCCGCCTTCGCCCTGGGTGTATTTTCTTTTCTCTCTGATAGTAAAAATTCTTTCTGTGTCTGTCTTAATTGACCGAAGGCTTATATAAGCGGGTCTCTGTTAAAGCCCACAAGACGGAATATATAATGTACCTCCCTAACCACAACATGAATTTATTTTTCTCGAATTTTTTATTTTAATATTAATTGAATGTTTAGATAAAATTTCAAATTTTAATCTCATCCATTGAAAACAAATTGACATTTCAGCCAATTGGCATATCCCTCAGAGGATCAATTTAAACCATTATGAAAAAGAAATATTTCTGATTCGAAAAAATTTAGGAAAAGTTATAAAAGCCAAAAGTACACAAAACTACAAAACAACAATTACAAAAAGAAAACCCAGATATTTTCGCGCCCGAGATCCTTGGGTTCATCCCACGTGCCTCCTACTCTCTTTAAAGACACTTATCTTTGTTTACATCTGGGGACAGTCCACCCTTTCTCCTTCTTCAAGAAGAAGAACACCATAGGCGAGCAAACTTCAGTAAAACCACAACATTGAATTAGACCGTTTTTGCTCTGAAACAGGACCGGAATGATTCTAAATAGGCTAAGTAGGCTGTAGCCAAGAGCGGCAAATTTTTTGGGCGGCTAATTTTAAGACCAATTAAATCGGCATTCGACAAAAATTTTTTTTTAAGATACTAATATTTTTAAGAAAGAACCAAATAATTTACATTATCGCGTAAACATTAAGCGTTTATATAGTACTAATATTTAATAGTAAACATGGTAGCTGTGAGGGCATACATATAGATGATTCTAATATGTAGAAATAAAAAAAATAGTGAAGAAAACTGTAGTCTGACGGCAAATCGATCGTAGCCTACAGTCGGCAAATCTTTAAATCCGGCCCTGCTCTGGAAATAATAAGTTTTTTTTCGTTATGGTTTTCTTGAATTGTAGAGTATTTGAGTGCTTGCAACAAAGGTGTAAGTCATTGGGCCAGTTACTGCAGTTTACCTGCTAACGGCAGAATAGTAGCTGACTTGGATTGATTTATAAAGCTTTTTCTGTGCATATTTGCTGCTGGCGTGGTGCTGAATACAATAAAAATCACTACACGTCTTTCAGTTGCCACTCAATAAATCAATTCATTTAGGTAATTATATACCATATGAGGTAAGTTCAGTAACTTTAAAAACTAAAAAACTCACTTTTGAAAGTCAGTAATTTTTTTCGGTTGTCAGTAATACCTTTAAACTTAAAAAGAAAAGGTCAGTACTACTTTTAAAATCAAAAGGAAAATGTAAGTAATATCTTTAAAACCGAAAAGAAAAGGTCAGTATTACCTTTAAAATCAAAAATAAAAGGTCAGTAATACCTTTAAAATTAATTGTAGCTGTGCTTTGGGCATGCGCGATTATCTGGAAAACCTTTTTGTGACACCCAACTTTCACTAAGAACTCGTGTACCACATTTGAAGTCCGTAGTTTTTTTAAGTTCGAGCTGTACAGTGCTTTCAGATAGACCGTCTGACAGACGGGCCAATGTTCCAAAATCACATTTTTAGAATCAACGCCTTTCAAAACGTTTAGAAAACACATTTTCTTTTTGAATTTTCGACATCATTGAAATGTTTTCAATACCTGTATTTTCATATTGGTCAATTAAAAGACAAGATAGCAAACACGTCTGAAAAGGTTTAAAAGAAAATAGCTAAATAATTTTTCAACTCGATACATAATTCTTTAAAATAATACATTTAAATTTAACTCTTTAGAGCTAAAAATACCTATCAATATATATATTTGACATTTTCCTCAAACTGTAGGTGATTTTCCTCATTTAAAAGGCTATTATCTATATAAAAACTGATTTCCTTGATTATAGGAGATACATTGTATGATTTATATATTAAGTTTTTATTATTTATTATTTTTAAATAAATTTATTTAGTACGCCATACCACTTTTTTACTTGCAATTACCTAACACGAAATATAATTTAATGAAAGTATTAGTTAATGTAAAGGGTCTAAAACCAAACTGGAGAATTTTTTTTATTTCCACACGTTTTGGAGGGAACTGGTTCTTGAAAAAGTGGTTTTTGGTTAGTCTCTCTGTCCTAAGCAACTCTACAACTCGAACTAAAGAAGCTACGGTATGAATATGAGTCTATGAATTCAAGGTCCCTAATTCAAACATAAACTTTGTACAAGTGCGTATCAAAATAAAAATTTATTAGCCCCTTTACGCAGTTGCCTTGCCTTGAGACACGTCACGCCTTATACGCATGAGGCCGCAATTGTTGAAACCCAGTTCTTCCGCTTCAGTGCAGCCTTCCTGGCAACCGCCCAGCTTGGCCAACCAAGATGGTCTCTCTCATTCAAGATGTTTCGTTGCCATGCTAGCCTTTACGCAGTTATTATGTGCAAAATTTACCAAAATTAGTATTCTTTACCTATAAATTGGATCCTACTTAGTTTTTTTTATGGCATCAATTTATTTTTACTATTCATTATTTTAACTATTCAAAGAACTTCGATCCTCAAACAAACTGAATACTTCCAACACACATATCGTAACGAATAGCAAAAGTATTATGGCTAAGAAAATTAAATAGAATAGCTGAGAACTTTGAAATTAATGCCAATCAATAAATGCATTATTTATGAAATAATGATAGCTGCTCAGTTAAAACCTCAGGATTGATTGTTCGTTTGCCATTTTAACTCGACCCTTTATATTAAAATAACAATAATTTCTTTTGTATTTCAGAGGTTAAGTCTTTACCATTAGTAGTAAAAAGGACAAACTTTCAATGTTAGAAAATTGATCATTGGCCCTTTTTTTTCTGATATACAAAACACAGACACACCTTTATTCATCTTTTTAAGGGCGAGATCATATTTCATTTCTATCAAAGTTAGGAACATATGAATGGATTATTTACAAAACTCGCATTCTCCAAAGTAAAACTAAGATGTGGGGTCCGGCTCGTTCGTTGGCGACTTTTGACGTTCGTAAATTTAATTGGACAAACTCGCCAGTGAATGGGCCGGGCCCCATTAGTTATGCTTTGTCAAATTAGGTTTTCACAACTAGACCCGTCAATATCATGTGTCAACGAAATAAAATACATACTAAGCAGACATTCTTGGTTATGAAGAAATAGGCCTGTATATAGTAATTATAAAGAAGGTGTGGAAGTTTAATGTACCATTAAATTCATAAACATTTAACTTTTGATTAAACTTGAAGTTATTGATTAGAAAATCATGCTTGAATTCTGTCAGTGTCGGTTAAAAAGATAATCCAAGACTAATGGATAAACATTTGTCGAATTTCGAGAAAGCTAGTTTAGCCAATGGGCCAAGGCCCATGCTACTTTTACAATAAAAAAAGAAAGCCAGAATAGCCTGATTGGTAAGGTCTTGGACTGGCATCTCTGAGGTTGCGAGTTCGAGTCCCGCTGCTTTCCGAAGACCCTCGTGTACTCTAATGGGGACTGGTGCACGTTAAATCCGTCGTGATCACAAAGTCCTCCAACTTCCCGTACCAAATGAATACCTCTGGGGGGTGACAAGTCAATTCTGGGGATCCTCAGTTGGCCTATGTCTCTAAAATTTAGATGGATCCTACGTGTATTGTGTCTGTCTTACTTGACGAAGGTTTATAAGCGGGTTTCTGACCAAGCACACAAACCTATATATATATGTCTACCAACCAATCAAAAATAAATTTGTTCAGCGGGAAACTTTACGAATACCCTAATATAATTTTCGTATAACTTCATTGATATTATTTAGTTGTGTTTCCCCTTTTCGCTTAACCGTCATGACCAATAAGGCAGTTTAACAGAGATTTCACTGTTTTCGTGATCAAATGGCTGAAGTGCTTGTCATTAATATACCATTTAAAGAGTCGCCTAACGAACGTTAAAACACGTGAAAGACATTCGAAAAAACAGTGTCACGGGAAGCGGATATCCTGAACTATTGAGATATGCCCAAAGTAGAATATCCCTTAATGACAAGGCTTTTTGTTGTTGTTCCAAAGACTTGTCTAAATTGTTCTTAAATTCCTAATTTGCATGCATTTAAGTTGTCTGGTGGTTGCCCTAAGTGGTGCTATTTTTGGTAAAAGTGGAAAACTAACGAGATTCCATTTGTTTATAATCATTTCCCTTTATATTTTTTAATTTTTTTAAAAAAATATTTTGCTATTGTGGAGTGGTGCTATTTTTGGTGAAAGTGGGAAACTAACAAGACGGGAATTTTTAATTATTATTTTACTTTAGATTTTTAATATTTGATATTTTTTAATTGTAATATAGTTAGTTCCGCACTAGAACACCAATGAGATATTTAATGATCAATGAAAAATTGCTTCCTTTAGGGCACACAATAAACAATTTCAATTATTTTCTCAATTAATCAATCAAACATAATGAAACAAATATTGGATTGTTAGTCTTGAATTTACAGGATTCTTCTTTATCAAAAGTGTAAAATCATGAGGCACAATTTTTCAAACCATAAAACGTCAAAAATTAAAAACAAACTCGCAAATAGTAGTGACTAAATAAAGCAGAATAACGTACAAATAAATGTACTAGTAAAAATGAAAACAATGCAATATACGCATAAGTTGCTTTTAAAAATTAATATTTGTTTTTTAATGCATTAAATAAACTCTTTCATTCATTCATTCATAAGTGAGTTGAGTTCTTGAGTACATGAGTCCTCGTTTCCTAGTTGAACTTAAAAATAAACGCAGAGTGCATAGATTAAATATTTCATTGTAAACTCATAACTTTTTTCCCCTGTTATTCTCGTTATCCATTCAGTACAACAATTCACTGCTCAATACTTCTGGTTGTTACATAATAGTCAATCACAACGATCTTTTTCTTACGCTACATCCTTGTATGGTTGTAACAGAAACGAATTACAAAGGAATCACTATTTGCAGTTAAACATTTCTGCATAGACTAATTTTTAGAGTTTTATCGAAAAAATGCCTTAAACAGCATCAATGCCAGCAACTCCTTAAAAACAAAGTCATATTTTATACAAATAACGAATGCCACAAGTCAGCTGCTTCGGTGTTGATATCTTTGAAAAGCTTGAACATTCTCTTTAATACCCGCACGATCGTGATAGCTCGGTCGGAAACTGTTATGACCATAGAGATAGAAAAACCGTGTGCTATGACACACTATCTATAGGAGAAACGCAATATTAAAACAAGAGGGGATTTTGTGCCGAAGCATTACCTCAACATGGCGGCGATTGGCGTAGAAAAAATCAGTACTAAAATAATGTAGACTTGGCTATCCGCTGCCATTCGGGCCTTCGCAGATACGCCTCTCTTCCACGCATAGTGAGAAGGAATTTTTAAAAAAAAATGTTCAAATGATTAAGTAAGTGAGCTTGGAATGATTTAGCTCGAACGCAGCCAAATAATGCCACAATTGTTCCTGTCTGTGAATGAAGGAGTTGTAGAAGAATATCCACTTGAACAGGCGACAATAGTGATTGAAATATCTATTTCAAGTGCTCAACAACGCCAAGTGTTCCAAGAAAGATTAACTAACATCATACTCAAATTAGAATAAATTGTGTTATTTTATGCATTTTTAATGTATTTGCTTGCAGATGAAACTTATATGACCCGATATGGCGCCTAATGGTTTGATTCTTGCATGAATGCCTCAAACAATAACGCATTTAGCAGTGATTTCTTAAGATCAATTTCATTTTAAGTATGCGGAATTAGAAACTTTTTATGTATTTCCTCCAGGACTCATGACTTTCTTGGTGGGAGGTAAAAAACGCCAAGCACTGCGGCTTTAAGTCAATCGTTATTTCATCCATACAAACGTTGTTTGTAAAAGTTTAGTTAATAATATCGAATAACAAACAGATCCTTTCTCTTTACTTCCCGGAGGTATTTTTTGTTAATTTAGGATGTAAGAGTTTCATTCATTGATTGGTATTGAAAACGTTTAATTACAAAAACATTATTTCACAAATATTATCACAAATACTTTTAAAATCCAAGATCATATGATTACAAACAGTTATTTTAACCAATCGAAACACAAAAGAAGTTGAAATTTCAATCTTTATCAAGACATTTGAGAGCTTGACACTTTATTTGAACTGGTAAGATATTATATAAAAAAAATTCACATTATAATTAATATGCATGTGTAGGGTAAATTATTCAAATTCACAAGTTAATACTACACTTTTAAATATTGCGTACTAGGTTTCAATAAACAATAAGTGGTTCCCATTAACTAAAACGAATTTGTGGTGAAATGTTTTACCTCATTTCTGGAATTTGGTTCAACGATTTTTCATCCTTTTGTTTCAGAAATCAGAAAATTGGTTTAACCTTAAACCGGAAGAATAGTGAAACGCTTCACCACACTACTTTTGGTGAAATCAAGTACAAAATTATTAACAGATAATTTTATTTTTTTAACAGATAATTTTATTTTTAAATAAGACTCCACCAATTGGTCAATTTAATAAAAAAATTTCCAAAAAAGTATAAGTTTACATTTGAAATTAAAGCATAAAATAAAATCACATACCTAAATTCTATAACCTTCAAATAGACATCAATATAAGTACACCGCACCAGCATTATGATACCACTCTATCATCAATACATATTACGCATCCCATAGTTGATGAACAAGAAGTTCACAATTCCAGTTTTTATATAGATTCAATAGATTAAATTATTCAGTTCAATTGCATAATAAAGACCGCAAGAGTTTAATGAACTTAACAGACAAACTTTAAATCGACAAGTTGAAAGTGATTGAGAAGGACGTGTAAATCGGTAATTTATTCCGCTCACAGAGTACCTGCCATTATTTATGCTATCGCGCGGAAATGGAATGAAGACATTTGAAGGTATCAGGTCTTTGATTAGAACTGTTACATTTTCTGGTTGGACTCAAATAGTGGGCAAACGTTAAATAAATTTATTATAAGTTTTTCGAAGTGAAAGGTTATGAATAATAGTTAAAATATAGTTAGCTACATGTCTTGTACTCCTTAGTTTTTTCAGATTTTTTAAAAATACTTTGATATGAATTTTCCAAGTAAGTTGTGTATAAATATATATGTGTTCAATATTTATTTAAAATTTCAATCTGAATTTATAATTAGAATATTTAAATGAAATATTTTTACAAGACAAAATTGTATTGTGTTCATGTGAAAAAAATCAAATTACAGATAAAGGACAACTAAGGAAATACTATAAAGAAAACCAAAGAAAAACTATTTTTAATGGTTTTTAAAAAAGAAAACTTTAAGATACTTCATTTTTTCATAAAATGCGGTATTTATACAAAAAAAATATGTAAATAACTACATTTAAAAACTTTTCATTCCAAAGATTACAAGAAATTACAAATAAACTTAAAATATGTTTTTAAACAAATCTAATTTTTTAAAAAATTAACATTAACAATTAACATTAGTTTTATTACAGTGATAAAGACCGTCTTTCGAAAACCAGATACAGTGAAAAGAACCACCATAAAACCATCTTTCAAATTAAACAGTCATATTCTGTTTCATAACTAAAGTGTCAAATAATACAGAGTAAACATATTTTGTGTATTATTGTAACTGACGTGCCAAATAATACAAAGTGCACTCATTTTGTGTGTTACATAACAAAACCGTCAATTAATACAGAGTGCACTTATTTTGTGCGTAACAAGTTTCTCGAATTAAAGAATTTTCCTTAAAGCTCTCTGAGCAATAAGCAAATTGTCTGAAAGTAAACTTGTTTTCACTGCAAGAGATTAAAATTAAATTTCCCAAATTTTTTAAAAATTATATTTATGTAGTAGATGGTTATAAATTGCTTCTCCATGCCGTAAACTTTAACAAAATATACTATTATAATAACTCCCATAATGAATAAAATATACTATTATAATAACTCCCATAATAAATAAAATATACTATTATAATAACTCCCATTATAAATGAAATATACTATTATAATAACTCCCATAATAAATAAAATATACTATTATAATAACTTCCTAAAATATACTATTATAAAATATACTATAATAATCGTAAACTTTAATAAAATATACTTTAATAATATTTAACAAATTTAATAAAATTATTGAATTCATAGATTTTTAAAAAGTATGTCTCTTTCTGTGTGTTGTTGGAAAACTTGACATCCAGGTGGCAGGTTTATGAGTCTGTATCCTTGATAGGGGTTTAAAATTCTTAACTGAAAAATTCATTTCTTTTTTTTTTTAAATCCGTAGTAGAAGGTTATAAATAGATTCTCCATGTTTTTCATTTTAAAATTTTAAGAAAGTTATTAAATTTCGATTTTAGCTTCCACATTACGTTTATAACGTAAAAAGTGGAAGGTTTTATAATCGTTCAGTCCGTCTGTCCGTCCGTCCGTCTGTTCGTCACCCACTTTCACAGAGCGAACCAAAAGTCGCACAAACAATTGGGATACGTCATTTTAAAGCAAAAAATCGGGCTAGGTTGCATCCCAAATTTCATTAAAAAATTTAAATTAGAAGTATATTTAAAATTTAAATAACTAAAATTTTAATCTGCATTGAAATAACATGCAAATTCCATTTTCATTTAATGAGCGAACCAAAAGTCGCACAAACGATTGGAATACGTCATTTTAAAGCAAAAAATAGAGCTAGGTTACATCCCAAATTTCATTAAAAAATTTAAATTAGAAGTATATTTAAAATTTAAATAACTAAAAATTTAATCTACATTGAAATAACATGCGAATTCCATTTTCACTCAATATTTTCACTGTTGCCATTTCGTCAAACGTACGAGAAACTTTATTTAAAATAAAAATAAAACCTTTGAAAGAAAATTTATTTATGTGATATAATTTGGTTTGGATTGTTGAAATATCACAATAGACTTCTCTTGATGGTTCATTATACATGTATGAAAAAAGATGTATAAAGAATTCTAATTTTGCATAAAATACATGCAAAGTTTCTCTTTTATTTTTAAAGCATCATTTTTACGAATTATATATTTTTCGAACTATAAATTAAATTCCGGCGACTAAAAGAATTGTATTTATTAAAAATTTGCATCATTATTCCACGAATTCCAAACAAATTTAGCAAACGATAATGAGTAATTTTTAATTTGACAAAGTATATTAATGAAAATAGTTAATTTTGGCGTTTACAATTCTAAATTAGAAGTCTCTGTTAGGCGAATTTCTTTCTGATGTGTATAATAAATGTATTTCCTGTGAGCATAAATATGGTGTGGAAGCGGTTTTAGTGACAGGTTCTGTAACAAACCAACTTGTTTTAAATTTTGTTTGCTGCTTGGAAAACCTAACAGCCAGGTGACGAGTTTATGCTTCGTAACCCTCAGAGGGCTAAAACATGTCCACCTCGATCTAGACACCTGTTTCTTTGAGATCGTAAATATTCATACCATAGCTCAAAGAAACCGCCGAATTGTTATCTAAAAAAAGGTCCTGTGATTTAAAGCACAAGAGATGAAAATATAAGATTATGCCATTAAAGATAAGATGGTCACCACACTCGGCATTGAAGCTTTCAAGGATAAGTTTTTTTTCTCAATTGGGTCTATTGAGAACAACATCGCTTAGTAGACACCTTTTTATGGCTTATTGACACACACAAGTGTCAAATTAGAAAGTTTTTACTGCATTGACACAGCATCAAAGTAGGGTGTTTTTACTGCATTGACACAGCAAGTATCAAAGTAGTGTGTTTTTACTGCATTGTCTTTCGTGAGCGGAAGTTTTATGAATAAAGGAATGGGCAATTTGGAAATAAAAGGGTGTCATTTAAGATTTTTAATTTTCAGCTACTCAGTGGCTGACAGGTATTACGAATCTGCCTCACAAGCCCAAGTTTGTGGGTTCGAGAACCTGCTGAGTCGTCAGATTTTCTGGAAGGCAAAAAAGCGTGGGCACGCTTGTCATTTCATATGACTATGTGGCATGTAAAAGATCCCGTGAGTGTCCATGGGATTAATTGAAATCTGAGCGTCAAAATTGGTAGCGAGACTCGCCTAGATGGTGCCACAGATAAATAGTTCTCAATTGGGCTGATGCTAAGGTTGTCTGTTAGGTCAGTATGCTGAGTCTGGCAGGGCCCCTAGCCGCCAATAAAGCAGCCCCGGTGGGAAAAAAAAACGATATTTTAACAATTTTTGCGATTTTGTTCTCTTTTATCTGCAATCATTTAACCTTCTTCATCCATCAATACTGGGTATCTATAAAAAGTATATAGTATATGTATTCGTATATAGTTGCAAGTTTCACGTTGTCATTTGATGCCTAAATTATCAGTAGATAATTCCATTTTTATTAACGTTGCAAAATTAGAAGTTGATAGTTTTATGACAAAAGTTATTAATAAGGTTATTTTTCTGATATTGCAATGTTAAGAAAAGGCAAATTATGTCCCAAATATACGCAGGTCAAAAAAAGGTCAATTATTTCCGGACATAAGGAGGTTCAAAAAGGTCGAATATAAGATAAAAGTAAATATCATGAGCGGAAGTTTCGGTGGAAGTTAAAATCAAGTGTGAGGAAGTGTTGATAAGGATTGTTTATACTGTACATGAAGTTAATAATTAAAGTACAGATTCAAATAGAGAGCTGTAAAATGGTGACCACTACACTCTTAAAACAAACGAGCGATTTTAACTAATTTTCACTCATTTCGGTGTCGAAAATGCACTTCCCCTATAGGAGTGGATTTCACTCTTTTATTTTGTTTAACCTCCAATAATCTTAACAACAAACGAGCGATTTTAAGGCAATTAGGAACGATTTAGGACGATCACGAGCGATTTGGAGTTAATTTTCACTCCTTTTCAGTGTCGAAAATGCACTTCTCCTATAGGAGGGGATTTCACTCTTTTAAGAGTGTAGCCAGAGTAATAGATAGTTTTGAAAAGAACACTCGCTAAGGAGTGGAATTTAATTGGATCAGTGTAGTAATGAATCACGAATGAAAACCCACCGATAGCTATACTGGCCATAAAAAACATTTATTTTAATGCATCATCACTGTGTGATTGTGAAACTGCTGCCCTTTGATGTGAATTTCATATGAAGTAAAAAAAAATTACGTGGTACAAGCGAAAACGTTTGTGTTCACGTTTGTTTCACAGTGATGGATGCACCTATATTCTCTGTTTAAACGCAATTAAAGTAAAGTAAGTTGTTCATGTGACTGAGCGTCGTGAAAACATCAATTTGAAGTAAAACAAATATTACAACAGTGTTGTGATATAGGTGACAAAAAAATGTGCTGCAGTTTTACCGATTTTTTTCAGTGGAGGTTCTGCTATTCGTTGAGGTATAAATAAGAGACCCATCTTGTCTTACCCAGTGTGCGTTCATCATGTTGAAAAGGTTAAAAGAGATGTCCGGGACACTCAATTCTTTCCATTTAAAACAACTAATTAAAAATGCAAATTCCGAATGTACTACATTTCCTAAGTGACCGACACGGATTTCAATTATAATCAATGATAAAAAAATATTTTTTGCTTATAAAGGATTATAAAAATATTTTTACTTTATTTTACATATTTTAATGATTAATTAACAAGGCAGGAAATTCTGAATATACTACAGCTTCTTAATGAGCAAACGTGTTGCAAAAGCATGTTTCATTGTATTTTGTACCTTAACAATATGCAGATGACCTTGGAATTTCACGAAATAACAGGCACTGGAACGAATTTGTCTTTATATGATTTGAGTGACAGCATATGAAACTTTGACAATGCTTTACCAAAGACAAGTTATCACTTCCTTTACAAACTATCTGTCACTTTTAGGAGCATAATTATCATCAATCACCACATTTAAAAAGCTTTCTTTGAAAGATCGAATGATGTCTTTATCTTTACATCTTGCAAATTGATAATTGAAGAGCTTAGTGGAAGAACGTGCTAAGTGACAAATAGGTCAAAACGAGAAAACGAGCTTTTAAGTTTTTCGTTTGCACTCAGATCTGTTGAAAACGGTACTTGAAAAGATTTAAAAATATATTAAATTTGAAGTTTATGGATAAATGGAAACTTGTTATTGTTAAAGAAGTTAGTAAATATGCTTATTGACACAAAAATCTCAATTTTTTCAAAAATGTCACTTAGCACGTTCTTCCACTAAGCTCTTCAATTAAAAAAGAAAAAAACTTCTTCTCACGTGTCAAAAACTCACTCTTTGTTTCTAGTCAATGGGGTTGTTTCACGGCGAATCTGGCAACACCTCTCTTCCTCAATTAGAATTTCAAAGATGGCGGCCTCCATGCTCGTTTAATTCGAGATAGCCACTCATTCATCAATTCAGGATCAGCATGGGGAAATACGTGTAATGAAACTTTTTTTTCTGCTCAATTTTGCGTTAATGAATTATTCGTACAGCCAACAACACCGCAAAAACTTGGCATTTAAAAAAATTAACTTCAATATTCTCAACGAAAACTCACTGCCGAATAACAAAAACAAAACATAAACAGTAATTCTAATGGGGTCGGTCCGAAATGAACGGGTCCGATTCTAAAGTTGGTTGGTTGGTAGACATACATTTTCAGGTTTGTGTGCTTGCTCAGGGATCCGCTTAAAACCTTCGTCAAGTAAGACAGACACAACACACTCACCCACACATACACATACGTGACAGATGCTGCCATCTATCGCGCGCTAGTTTCCTAACCGTTGTGCTGCCGGGTCAACACGGTAATTCTAAAGCAGAAACATTAAATTCTAATTGAGGATGACAAGTGTTGCCAGATTCGTCGTGAAACAACCCCATAAAGAAACTTATTTGATTTTTCGCTTTCAGAGATGGAAAACAATTTCAGGATGCAGCGAAAAGCATCTTCGAATTTCAATTTCGCTTTAAAAGAAATTATTTTGTATTTTTTAAAAATTACAGACAGTTTTGTCAAAAAGAAAGGTAAAATGCCGCAGTCAATCTCTTTTCAATCGTATGTTTAAACTTTTTTTTATCTTACTTTATGATAACAAAATTTTGAATATGACTTAAGTTTGGTTGATCCTACAAAATATTTCATATTATAATTCTAAAAAAAGTTTTATTAATAATCACTTATAAAAAATTAACATGAACATCGATCAAACTTGATATTAATTTTATATGCAAGTATTATTGGGTTTTTAGCTTCACACTACGTTTTATAAGCGTAAAAAGTGGGAGCTTTTATAGGGCTATGTCCGTTCGTCTGTCCGCCGAAACTACAGATGCCAGAGACAAGTGTGATAGGTAAAAAAAATCAGCTAATCAAAACTAGAACACGGAAAAATTCAAATGAATTCGAGGTACTTAAATTACTACAAAAAATTGCAAAATGTAAAACTTTTTTAAAAAGTATAACAAGGCCATTTTTTATGAAATTTATTCACCATTTAAACTCACAACAATCGCACAAGAAATCGTGAAGCTATAGTGAAAGGTCAAACTCAAAAGAACAGTTATTTATTTATTTTTTGTAAGTTAATTTTAAAAAAATATATATTTAAAATCGATACCATAGTAACAACATAATTTTGTATGAGAAATCAAATCAAAGGCGTTTCTTCAGTATACTATTCATTTTTAAGTTCCACTACTTTCATTAAATAACACGCCAAAAACTAGATTCATGACTTATTTTCTTTCTATTAGTGACTTTTAAACTTTCAATTATCGAAACCAAGTCAACCTTATTTTTGAGGTTGACCTTGCAATAACACGTGAGATTGAAAATACAAAACCAGTCCACTCTAGCTTTAAGTAGTCAATTCCGAACACACCCGCAGATGTTTTTCGTCTTAAAAGTAGCGACAACTCGAATAAATTGAAGTTTGAAATAGAGAAACTTAAGCAAGAGGAGAAAATGAAGCCAAGTTATGCTGCCGACATTACAGGGGAATGAGCAAAAAATAAACTGTTAGTCCCTCTTAAAGTTTGCACAACTCTCTGTTTCAATTGAGATATTTGCATGTAGATTTAAGATAGGATTGAGACTTTCTTTTTAGTTAAAGAATATTCGATGTTTTTGAGGAAATTGAGATATCCTTGATAACTATGTCGTTGAGATATATTTTATAAGAAATGTTTCTAAAATCTTTCTGATAAGTCTAAAAAGTTGTAGTTAACCTGAATATACAGAAAATAATAATCCTTAGGTAATTTTACTCATAAAGCCATGATCGAGTCAGCTCAAAATATTCAACAGAATAGCTAATCAACAACTAAAATTTCAAAAAGTTATTGAGGAACTCAAAAAGTTATTGAGGAATTTTAAAAAAAAATGCCTACTAATTTGTCTACCGAGGCGAAAAGGAAGCCAAGTTATGATGCTAGGATTACAGGGGAATTAACAAAAAGTAAGACTAATTTTGCATGGAGAATGCTAGACTAATAAATAAAATGTATTAACTTGCTCAAATTGGTTGTAACATTATAAAGAAAACGTTTTCATTTTGTTCGGCTTCTCCAAACTACAATGGGCATGAATTGTATCTTTTTAAGAATCCCTGCTAAGGGCTTGAAGTTTTCGTTTATTTCCTCTACATGACAATTTAACATATAATAAAGTTTTTGAGTTGTTGCATAGCTCCCTTTTAAAACTTTTTAATGACGTACATTTGCCGGTCTTAAGGTATCCGACTACGTTTAAATCGTATTTTTCCGCAAAAAACAGATTTTTTTTTATAATCTTAAAATAAAGCACCACTCTTTAAGATTCTAAAACTCTCTTTATTTTGTTTGTGCGGCAAATAATTTATAACTCCATTGGTACTCCATTAATACTCCATTATACGAAATCGGCATCCAAATCCCTTAGAAAAGACCACTAGTAGAAAATTGCGATCTACAAGAAAAATTAACAATATGAAACTTGAAGATGAATAATGTCTTATGTACTAAAAAGAAGGCTTTCCTGCTATTTGAATGTAACCTCAAACTTTAAATTGATTTTCTGCAAAATGAAAATTTTGAACATTTTCTTCTTGACAAACCATATTTATCAAAAAGTACTTAACTGAATGTTTTCAAATTTTGTGTGCATATTTGTTGCACTATTATCTAGGGAATAGACTACAGACTAGTAATTTCAAGCAATATTATAAAAATTATAACACTTACTATCATAAATGGTAGAAAAAAAAGTACATAAAAATCTTTAACTTAGCTTCGACAACTCATAACTTTTTATTGGTACAATAAATATCTAAGATTGTAGTCTATTCCCTAGGTATCTAACTAAGCTTTATTAATTTATTATTATTTATAAAAAATCTTAAATATTTTTTTAGTTATAAAGTCTATAGTAAGAGGCAAAAAACATCACAATTTGCTTACGAAATCTTAAATTACACCGAATGTATTTATTTAAAATAAAAATTGTGACTTGTTATTATTACTAGTTGTGTTGGTGAAAAAAAATACATAGTATTAAAGTTTAATTAAAAAAAATAAGTGTCAAACGTAGTCGGATACCTTAATTGCCATTCATCCAAAGATGACGATGAAAAATGTAACTATGTAGGGACGTCTCAAAGAAATTTCCACTTATGTATTTTTAAAAAATTGTAATGATTAAGAAAAATCTACAGTTGTTAATAAAAGGAAAATAATTTTGAAACTGCTTATGAGGTGAAATGGTAGTTCATAAGGAAAAATAGATTTATGGAAAAAATAGACAGACACGATTGTTCAAACGGATTTGCATTCTTATTCAAGGGATATGCTGACAAAACATAACACTATTGAATCAAAGTAGAGTTATGCTTTCATTTTAAAATTGAACCTTTTATTTCAAATATGACTGCCCAATGCTATTAATTCTGAAATACCAGACATACTCAATTTCAATTTTTTTTTGTTTTGTTTTGTATTCGTTAAATGTATACATAGTTAGCTTCAATATGATGGTTGACCGAATGGTTATCGTTCTGGACTCGAGATTGCATTTTCCATGGAGGGGGGGGGGGGGGGGGGGGCCAAGTTTTATCTCACCTGCTTAAGAATCGTCTTATAAATCGCATATATACTAGAAAATATTATCAAAATCCACAAGTTATCACGTTGCTCAATTTTGAACCCAAACATGCTCCATTTTGAACCAAACATGCTTTTTTTTAACCAAAACATATTTAATTTTGAAACAAGGATATACAAAGAAATGAGCACATAAGGACAATTTCAACTAATTTTTAAAACGTGAAGACATTAACAAAAACTAGCACCAGGTTGTTTTTATTCTTGAGTATACGCATGTTTTTAGAAATAAATCAATACAAGTTTCATACTTGAGTACTATTTAATCTAGTACTAGCCATTTTGATTATGCGACAGACTCATATTTGAGCATTTTTTACTCAAATGTCGTTTTTAGAGTGCCTAAACAGAATCGTAGTTTGTATTATTATTCATATTTACTTGCCTTCTTGATTTCTTTCAATATTCTTGGCCAAAAAAAACCCCTCACAATTGAAGAGTACACGGGAAGAACCGCTTTATTCGTAGAAGGGTTTCCTTAATAGCCTCTATGGGGATGATAGAGAGAAATAGCCTAAACTGGCGTAAAGAAACCGGTTACTCGCTTTGTTTATCTTTCGCGGCAACCTTGATTCACGCCAGAGATAAGTGGATACGACACACACGTTTGTACCGCAAACGAAGTAACGAAAGAGAAACCGGTTTTCGGTCGCCAATTTCCGCCAAGCAGACACAATTACTGAAAGACTCTAAAGAAATCAAGCGGTTCTTCCCGTGTACTCTTCAATTATTTTGTCAAATTTTATCAACTCATTAGTAACATAATTAACTTCACATACGACCATCCTTTATTTTAAACATGCCTTTTATGACTCATAACAATAAACAATTCTCAGATAAAGTGGACCATAAACTTACCCTTCTACAAAGACGCCGAAGAGCCCCAAGCGCTTGAGCATCCTGTCGGGAATACTCGGGAAAGGTCGGACATCTTCGGCAGCCAGATCGCCGGGTTCGAGTCCGACGCTCTCGTATTCCGGAAGGCTCTTGAGGCTCGTCTTGAAGAGCCCGATTCGGTCTTCGGCTTCCATCGTAAGGGCTCGGCTCCGCTTAAGAAGACCGCGTTTCTGGGAAAAAAATGTTGTGATAGTTTTTATGAACAGAAATCTTATATGTAGGTAGATAAGTTGTATGTTTTCCGGCTGTCTATTTCTAGTGTCCAAGAAGAGCTTAAACAAAAGCAATTACTGTTAAAGTAATATTTTTTGTTTCGTAATGTTCTGAGTGGCAACGGTTGGAGAGATAATGATTTTAAAATAAAGGATGATGTCGGTTTAATAAGGTTTAAATTCCTATATGGATTTACATTTTCTACATTTCCTATATGTATCTTATTTAATGCTAACCAAGTCTCGGTTAAAGTAATGATATGTAGATTGTATATTAAAAATTATATTTCACAAGTTATATATTTTTTCTGTTTTTTGGGAACTTTTTAACTATGCTACGTAATTTAGAACCCTGGCCAAGTGACGAGGTCGACATCTGAGCGGGTACCCAATGCAACCTTCGAGCGACAACTTACGCTTCGTCTGGACTTCCGACTCTACAGATTTAACGAGTACGTAAGCCACAGTGTACTCAGGTACAGACAAACACCCAACTTAAACGTCCTTGCCCATGTCCAGAATTGAAAGCCAGGATCTTCTGCCTGCCAGGCCCCTGCTCCCTGACCATTTCGCAACTCAGTGGACGGCTGCTTGTAATTGAATTGATTTTAAATGAAAAATGAGACTCTTCACCTTTCTTTAATAATGACATTTTAAAAAAGCATAAAATATAATAAAATTATTTCTAAATAAAAGTTTCATTCTTCTTTTATTAAAAAGAAAGTGCATAGATGATTATCAATAACAAAACAATTTTTTTAATCCACTCAGTCAAAGTACTTCGGTAAATTTTGTATAAAAAACCATGAACACTCAGGAAGTTATGTATACCCGTTTAAAATTTGCCTTTTTCAATTCAAGCCGATGACCACACTTTCTATTATTGATTTAAAAATATACCCCCTACCCAAAATAGCATTCAGTTTAGTAAATTGGAACAATTGAAGGGAGTAGTTTCAAATCTCACATTCCAAAGTATTAACTAAGTTATAGGGTTTGGCCAGTTCATTATTGGCGGTTTTTGATAAGTGTTAATTTAATTGGACGAAGTCGCCAATGAATTTAATTGACCACACCCATTTGCGTAGTTATACTTTAAAGAATGGAAGTTTTGTGAAGTTACACCTTTCAATTGATTTCATTTTTTCTAATCACCCGCCTACTAGCAAACTTTTATTAAGAGTTCTCAATCTGTTCTTTCCTTGCCATTAAACAAAGCACACACACACACACACACACACAAATTTGGCAGTATATTTTTTCGAGTGAATCAAAGGGTGGCAAAAAAAATTAGGATTAAGGTAGGCAAATACCCAAAATTCTAAAATTTTTACTATTACTTCAATCTTTTCCAAATTTGGCATAGTGATTTCAAATATAATGAACAATGCTTTTTAGGCAAATTTTTTTATTTAAATATAATTGATTTATTTTAAACGGTGTTTTTCACCTAAAAAAAGGGGTTTGCGCCAACACTTCTAGTATAAAAAGTTTTACATTAATTTACCTGAAATTTTTTACAGATGCTATTTCAATATATATCTGTGCCATGAACCTCTAACATCCGGTGTAAATACATAGTTTTTTTAAAAAAATGACTAAGTGTAAGTTAATCGAAAAAAATCACTTTTTTGTGGTTAATTTATAACATTTTTCTTAATAACTTCTTTTTCTTGTAGTAATTTGTATGTAACTCTAGAGGGTCATTGCATGCATCAGTTCAAAACGAAGAATTTAACACATATTTAATGTTTATAGGATGAAAATTCAATGTGGTAGACTTGTTAGCGTAAACCTCCTTTTTTAGTAAAAAAACACCGTTTAAAATAAATACATTATACTTAAATTTAAAAAAATGCCTAAATAGTATTATTCATTATATTTGAATTTAGTATGCCAAATTTGGAAAAGATTAAAGCAATAGTAAAAATTATAGAATTTGGGGGGAATTTTGGGTATTCGCCTACCTTAATTATTCAGAATTAGGTATTAAAATATTCCAATTGAAATAAATCATTTTTTTAGCTTATACACTACGTTTATAATATAAAAGGTAGAAGGTATTATAATCGTTCGTCAGTTCGTCCGTCAACACTTTTTTCTACCCAAGCTCTTAATGCAACAGGTAAGTGTAATACGTCAAAAATTCAGCCCACATAAAGAAAGGAAATGGATTAAGTGACTGATTCTGTTACAAACCTACTTGTTTTATTGACAAACAGTGTTGATTAATGGTTACTCCCATCTGGTAAAAAGAATGTGCGGTGTTCTGAAATATGCCTCTTAACTTCAAAAAAAATCCCTCCCCCCCCCCCCCCCAAAAAAAAATAATAATAATAATAAAATCCGGAATATTCTTTTCCGAAATTGTTCATTAGATCAACTCTGGCCTTAAAAACGCTGTTATTATATTTCTTAGTACATATTCTATTTATATCCCCCCCCCATCAGAAAAAATTACAATATCCGAAGGATGCCGAAAAATTACGATTATGCTCATTCGAATTCAACGAATAAAACGTTGCATTGTAAACACACACAAAAACTTTTCCTAGAACCAAACTTTGATAATTCCTTTCAATTAAATAAGTAAGGAATGCGTGTACCGGAAACGTCTCACAACTTCTACGGAAACTGAAAGTTCTTTTTCCGCGAGTGTTGCCACCGGATCCAGATAAAAAAAATTGCAAATAATAAAGGATTAAAAAAAAATAATAAAATGCAGGGTGAGAGAGTGCTGTTGGCACCTCGCCCACCGAATGGCGAAGGTGATATCCATTACATTATGCAAACGTATTAGATTGTTCCCATCCTTCAACATCGAATTAACAACGCAACTGGTGGTCCTTATAGATGGAAGCATGATTTGAATTTAGAAATAATATTTTAATTTAGATATAATGTAGAATAGATATAGTTAGATATAATAATAGATATAATTAGATATAATAATAGATATAATTAGATATAATAATAGATATAATTAGATATAATATAGAATAAATATAATTAGATATAATCGAGATTAGAAATAATATTTTAATTTAGATATATTTAATAGTTCATAACTTCACTCCTTGCCAACATAAGTTGGGTAAATAGAAATATACTATGGAGAAGATCCTTCCGCGGATGCAAAGAGTTCCATAAATTATTTGTGAATCCATCCAGAAAACAAGTTTAAAACATTTATTTCGTATATAAGGTCTAAAACAGATTTGAATATTATTTGAGAAAATTTGGCAATTTTATCAGGATGAAAAGTGTATTTCGGTTAAATTATATTCAGATCATCTTGTTTGTAATTACCTTGCAAGAGTTTCCAACTAATGGATCAACTGCGCGTTTCCCTCAACCCTTTTACTCTTTATTTTTACCCAAGTTGGTTGGCACGTAGTCTAGATAAATTTACTATTTTAGAACTAAGAGGAAATTTAGAAATAGACTTTTTTTTTTGAAGGTGGAACATTATTACCCACTTCCAAAGAAATTATTGTTACTTCATATGAATTTTGATAGAAAGCAGAAAAGTAACCGAAGTTTATAAAATAAAAATGATTTTTACTGATAGATATAATAACAAGAAATGAAAAATTCATACCTTAAAAATAATAAGTAAAGTTTAGCTGTGTGTCGCCCACTGTTTCCAGTAGGTATTCTACTATAAATGAGAGAATAATATATTAATTATTTCAAGATATCCTGATATAGTCTCTGTTGTGTGTTGTGAAATGTATTTGACCGTATCCGAAATACTGTGGTTAGCATACCCTAATATTTGTGGACACTGTAAACAATTAACTTCTGATTGATTATTTTATAACCGTTATATTATTATATACCGTTAAAACCCGAAATTAATTAACTAGTGAAAATTAGTTTTAACTGATGTCAGTAGTTAAAAGTAGTTTCCACTAGCTAATTCCAGTTATTGCCAGTTAATAATAGTTTTGACGAAATAGATTGGTTTAATCCAGTTTTAACTATTACACAAGTATATTACATAAAACTAGAATTAACGGAAAATAGCACGATTTAGTACAAAAGGTTTGGATCAGTTTAGTTAATTATTCAGTTGAAATGCAATGAAAGCGTTCGGATATTGGAAGACACTCCATTAAGAACAGTAAATCGAGTTTTTTTTAATTACTTATTTGTCGTAACAAAGTTTATAAAATTAACGTTCATAATAAATAAAAAGTCAAGCATTCGCAGATAATTCTATTTCAATCTAAACCATGTTAGACAATTCTAGTTTTGGCTAACTACAACTAGTTTCAACCAATACAATAGGTTAAAAACGGTATTAACTACTGAGATGTAGTTTTAGATAGAAAAAAACTAGTTTTCACCAATGACTACGGTTAAAACTAGTTCTCATTAGTTAATTGTAGTTTTAGCTGATTCCGGGTTATAACGGTAACACATATGTTAATGAAAGCATGTACATTTTTATTTATTTTTGTACTAGCTTCATCCATTCCTATTCAAAAGTGGAATGTTGTTATTTGAGATTTTTCATTTATAGTCTTTACTTTTGGGTTTTTTTCGGTTTAGAAAAGATATTCTTAAAACACAAAAAATCGTATTATTTTTTATTTAAGAATCGTGTTTGTATATAAAAATACGGTAGATGTTATATATGTGTCATATTAGTAGAAAAACGGCGAATGTTCCATTTCATACCATTGAACATCTACCGTATTTTTATATTTGAGTACAGATCTTATGTTGAGCTGTTATGGAGACGATACGTGTGAGAAATTTTTCACCTGTGAAAAGCATGGGTCAAAGTTTCATTTATTGAGATAATTTTTTTGGTATTTTGGTATCATAAGAAAAGTTATGAAAAAAGTTATGAAAAGTTATGAATTATCAATATTGATATCATTTTAATGGTTTTGTATATACTTATATACCATGATAATTAATAATTAAATAGTTAAAGCCATGGAAACATGCAAAAATAATATTTTTGCTTTCGACCACATAAATAAACCAAATCCAAAATGAAGCCCTAAAATGCAGGACAAATCAGTCACTTTAAACGCTTAAAGAGTTAATTTTTTGGTTCATTTTTTTTTTATAAATTCTTGAATTGGCTTTCAATAAGTTAATATTTCGAGTTTTATAAATTTTAACTATTTGAAGAAAAACTAGACTGGTGTTACTGTATTGCTGTTTTTAAATAAAATATTTTCTTATGTAGGATGTATATTTGGTAGGGGTAGGTACACATATATTCCGGCTTGTGTGCTTAATCAGAGACCCGCTTATATAAGCCTTCGTCAATTAACACAGACACAGAAAGAATTTTTGAGTCAAATTTATCATTGGATGATTAAAACAAATAATATTCAATGATATGTTATTTGAAATGAAAAACTATATTTTGTTGCTGCGTTTGTTTCAATAACAACAACACCAACATCTTTTTTTTTTATTATTTTTTTTAATATGTTTGTGCTCATTTGTATGTAAGCTGTTTCTTAAACTTACGTATGTCAAACCGCTAACTATTAGTAGTAATATTTAAAATAAATATTTAACAATGAAGTTATTTAAATACCAGGTCATACATCTATCCTTATGACATATGCTTGTTAGTAATATAAAACCAAAAAATTTGAACGGAAATACACATCATATGTCTTATAGGTTTTTAACTCGATCCTGGTTCGCTTAGTAATGAAGTGGATGCCCTTGAGAAGGGGTCTCAAAAATCCGATCAAGTGGGTCAAGTCCCACAGCTCGTTTTATTAAAATTATACGAAACTAAACGATATCACTCTACACCACCTCCTTTAAAAAAAACTTTATAAATTTATTTTTTCAACAGTTTATAAATATAAAAAGTTTCGAATTTAATAAAAAATTATATTCATTATCTTAACATTAAAAAATAAAAAGATATTACAAGTGGCGCTTAGAAAAAGTTTGGAGATCCCTGCCCTTGACTATGTATATACTAATTTTATTGTGTTATGACAGCGGGTGGTTGGTTATAATGAAAAAGTTATTTTAACTAAGGGCCCTAGCAATAACTATTTCATCAACTGTAAACAAATCGTTGCAAATTGCTAACTAAAGTTTTTCAAGGGTAATGTATTGGGACATTTGTAAACATCATTATACTTAACCATACTTTCCCAAACTATAAAAAAAAGCATTCATATCGTGCGGTAAATATAATAAATGTAAGCATAATGTATAAAAAATATTTAAGAACTGAAATATCATATAAATAAGTTATTTATTTTTATCATTAAAAACAAGTATCTTTAAAAAATTAATTGACAATTTGTGGATACGGAAAAAACACACCCGTTCATTAACCCTACTTGCCTTCCTTGAAACTGTAAAAAAAGAAACGTATAAGTTTAGTGGAAGAACGTGCTAAGTGACATTTTTGAAAAAATTGAGATTTATGTGTCAATGAACATATTACTAACTTCTTTAACGATAGCAATTTGGCCATTTTTTATAAACTTTAGATTTAGTATATTTTTTATGGTTAGAAGTACTGTTTTCAACAGATTTGAGTGCAAAATAAAAACTTTAAAGCCCATTTTCTCGTTTTCACCTTTTTGTTCACTTAGCACGTTCTTCCACTAAGCTCTTCGATTAAGTGATCTATATCTTGTTTGTTATCTTTCGAACCCCACGCAAATTGCAAAAGAAACTTATGTGGAATGACTAACCTTTAAATGAATATTTTTTTCAAATTTTTGTTGAAAATGTGTACTACAAATACTTTTAATGAAAATAATATTAAATTTTAAAACTACTTTTATTAAAAATTAGTTTTCATAGCTGACATTAATTTCACCTTAAACTCAATGATTTCTAATAAAAAGTAGGCTAATAATAGTTGCATAGCAAAACAAATTAACTTATTGTACTATTTTTAACTTGAAATACTTTAATTTTGTGATCCTTTGTGAAATTTTTAAGTAATATTTTAATATAATTGTTTTCATAAGAAACACAATAGAATAAAATTCACATTAAATTCCTTAAAATTCAACTTAAACTAGTATTTTTATTTTATGTATTATCCAAATTTTTTATGTTTTAATTAAAATAGCCGAAAAATAATTAGCCAATTTTACATGTTAGTGTTTATAAGAATTCAACGTTGTATTTGACGAAATGTGTTATAAAGAAATACAATTTTGTGTGGAGTTTCTTTTAAGTAGCAAATATTGTTACAAACTCACTGTATTTATTTAAAGTACTATTAAGAAATTTTTTATACTCTAATTAATATTCCTGTTAAAAATTTTAATTTGTCAATTTTAAAAGCTAGAGAGTTTAAAGTTGAAATTGACATTAACTAACATTAATGAATTTTGTTATTAAGGTATACACATTTTGTGTGTTATTCCTTTTCAGAAGCAATTAGTATTCCACACCCACTTGTTTACTTTCACATTTATCAGCCTTCATGTTTTCGTCTCCCACGACGATTCATTGTAAAATATTACTATGGCTTTACCTATATTGAAAAGGAAAGGATGCCTGGGTGTGACATGACACCATTAGTCAGTTCCTTGTTAACCCGCGATTTACCTTGTTAGCTAGCGATATCGTGCGATCCTTCTCGATATCACAACGATGTCGTACGATATTATTTTCTACTTATGTAGATTTTAAAAAAATTTCGAAAATGCTGACTTGGCATTCAAATTGCGTAAAAGTTATAACAATTAAATTTTTGAAATTTCGGAACTTAGAGTCACATGGGGGAATTATGGATCACTCTCTTTCCGGGGTAAATAATGATCACTAAGTGTTAAGGATTAAAAATGGTTTTTAGAAAAAAAAATTATGCCAAGTCATCCTTATACATTCTATTTTATTATATCAAGTTCAAAAACAATGTAACTCTGCAGCAAAAAATAGAAAAAAAAATACTTTTTACACTACTATAAAAACATCTTCAAAAAAGATTGTCTTTGAAAAACATGATTTTTTTTTAAGATCCATACTGGAGAAACATATTTGAACTAACTATTTTGTTGGTGCTATTTTTCAATAGGAAAAGGTCTAAGCTTTTCAATCCGATAAAAAAAAATTCATAATAATTTTTTTAAATGATTTTAAAGGTATATCGATTTATCCCCCAGTTTACTGGGGTAATTCTGGATCAGTGATATTTTTTAATTTTTCATGTGTTTTTAGCTAAGTGGTATATGTCATTTTGAAGCATAAAATCAGATTAGGCTGCATTCCAAATTTCATTTAAAAATTCAAATTAGAAGTTTATTTAAAATTTAAATAACAAAAAATTTAATCTGCATTGAAATAGCATGAAAATTCTATTTTTATTCAATATTTTTACTGTTGCCATTCCTTTAAACTTACGAGAAATTTATTTAAAATAAAAACTTTTGAAAGAATATTTATTTGTTCCATATAATTCAGTGTGGATTGCTGCAATAAAGTCCATTGAATTTTTTTTTTGTCAAAATAGAGTTCTTTTGATGGTCCATTATACATGTATGAAGAAAGATGCATAGAGAATTCTAACTTGGCATAAAAAAAATATGCCAAGTTCCGCTTTCATTACCTTTATGTGCTAAAACAATATTTTTATGTGCTAAAAATGATATAATTTGGAATATTAATTTACTTTTGACCCGCATTACTATAAAAAAATGGGTGATCCATATTTACTGTGTGATCCATAATTGCCCAAACCCTGGGTAATTCCTGATCACTCAATAATTAAAATAAAACTAATAATAATTAAGTTTTAGGTAAAGTGATTATTTAAATAAATTCTAAATTATTTAAGCTTACTCCATGCAAAATTAAATCTTTCTATCTTTCATACTTTAGAAAAAAATAGGATGTTGTGATTTTTTTATCCATAATTCCTCCATATGACCCTACGGGACTGACAATCCCTCTTCAACATACAAGTAAAATTTTGTAACAATAATTTGTTTTTCATTTTTCTTCCAAAAATCCTACAATCCTTTGATTTACAAAAACGTCACTTTACCGAGTACCCAATACCGGTAAAAGTAGAATCTGCAAATTTTTAATAATATTTTTTGTTTTACAGCATTAATGACTGCTCAATGCACATGCGCTTGGACTCCGTGGAAGTTTAAAGAGCGTTTAGTGGAACGTTCCTCAAATATTTGTAGCTGAATAAGCTTACTCGAAAACTGGTGGAACTTTATACCCAAAAAACATGATAACGTAACAAACTTGTTATTTTTACTAATTACACAATAAAAATATATTATCGAATTAGATGGAATTAAAAGTGTACTTCTCCCATATCAACCGTAATTAAATTGCGTAACTTAAAAATGGAATCCGCTATCTTAGCTTTAGCTGAATTTTAGTTTATTAATAATTATCACACAAATTATCACATAAATTATCACAAAAACAGACGACATAACGCTATGTATGCAAATTCAACATTTGAATAAATTGTCGATTAGGCTCTAGTTAATGATCGAAGGTCATTTTCGATTGAAGGTCATCGAAGATTTAGTTGGGATGGTCAGTAGCGAACAATCAAGCAGAACATAAAAAATATATAACTAAAATATTTTGTAATTTTTCATTTTGGATAGTATCTTTATACTTTTGGAAACTTATTTAAGGGGAAAGTTAACTATATTCTGATTCGATCAGAAATCGCCTTACAAAGCAATCATTAGGTTACAAGAAACATTTTAACCCTTTCAGTCCTAGTGATACCATTTGGCATCATCATGTTCCTGATCATAATAAAAAAAATAATAGGGCTGACACTTATTGTGATTAAAAAAAATTCTAATAGAAAAAAAGTTTGAAGAATCGAATGATGTGCTTTTTGATATCATAAATGGCTGAATAGACGATCAGAATATTTTTCTAAAATGACGATGCCAAATTGTCATCGGGACTGAAAGGGTTAAAATTAGTTTAGTTAGTGTTAAAGTTGAACTCTAAAATCCACAACACAGATTTGACTATAAAAATTAGTTAAGTCAACTTTCCGTTGCTTCGTTTCTTAATTAAGAATATCGATATGATTTCAATTTATTTTAAACTGCAAAGTCTAAAAAAATTATAGTAAAAAGCATTAGGAATCAAATATCATACAAAATTGGTTATGAAATTCTGCTTGCGGAAGTTTGAAGTTTTGAAGTTAATTCTAAGTAACGGTTGAGCCAAATATCACGAAATCTCAACAGAGGGGGGGGGGGGGGAAGGTAGTCAAAAATCGTCCAAAATCATATCATGGTGATTAATAGAAGCCCCCTTAATTAATAATGAATAATTACACAGTGGTTGAGAAGCGGTAGCTCAATTGTTGGAACCACCAAGGTTCAATAACAATTTTTTAACCCTTTCAGTCCCAATGAGAAATTGACATCATCATTTTACATTTTTTTTCCGATCGTCTATAGCCATTTATGATATCAAAAAGCACATCATTAGATTCTTCGAACTTTTTCTATTAGAAAATATTTTTTTATTAATCCCAATAGATGTCAGCAATATTATTTTTTAAAATTATGATCAGAAAGTTGAGGATGCCAAATATCATCGTTGAGACTGAAAGGGTTAAACACCACAATAATTTTAATACTAATAAAAAAAATCAACATACCATATCAGAAATTTTTTTGGAAATCATCTTTCAGGTATTTCAGATAAAAAAAAATAAAACTCTATGACAGATATAATTTAAATTTAAATTTTCAACATTTTAAAACTTTTCAACACATTTCATAACAAACGTAGCATCAGGCGCGAATATAGACATCACCAAACATATTTAAAATCTAATTCCTGTATGGTATAATGGAACTCAATCCAAGCGAAAGTGTGTCTGAAACTATAACGTTTTGTTTACTTTAGGTGGACAGCTGATTTGACTGTATTCGCTGAGTTACGCAGTTTCGTGGTTTACTCGCGAGTTCGCGAAATTACAGCTTTACTTCTGTGAGGTGTCGGAGATAATATTTGATTTGTGTATAAATTTAGGGATTAGGTTGAGAGTTGGAAAGAGAGATAGAGGAATCGTGCTAATCCGGACGTCCGGTATTCGAACCGACTGCAAATATCTTGCAAGAAAAATTAATGTAACTTGTTACGAAATTGAAGGCAAACCACTTTGAAACACTAGTTAAATTTAGAAAAAACAAATTCTGTTGGAAATAGGTTTTTAAAAAAGGGATATACATCAACATGCCTAATAGATACAATGCACATTGAGAATAAAAACATAAAATTTATTTGGCTTTTAAAACACAGCGACTTCCTTCCGTCAATTTCAAGGTTTATTTTTTTTAATTTGGGCTTAATTTGGGCTAAAACACCTTTAATAGTCAACTTCAATTTGTCAGTCCCATGGAGCTAATGCATTAGTATTAAAATCACTACTTTTTCAAAAGAAATGGTTTGCCATTTAATCCCAATTTCACCAGGAATAGGAATCATCATAACATCAATTTAAAAAAAAATTGAAAATAAAATAAGGCTTTTTAATTATTAATGGATAAAGTATTGAAATATGGTCACCATCTGCAGTATATTTTTGGCATTTTAAAACTTCAAAAATATATAATTAAAAAACCATTATAAAAAATTCAAATTTGTTTCATTTTGATGTTCTGTTGATTAGCATATTTGGGGAAAAAGTGCTAACATGGCCAAGGCCGTCTTAAACTAGGCTGGGGCCCTTGGGCACACAATAATTTGAGGCCCTTTTGGAAAGTAAAAAAAGCGAATTGTAATAACATTTTTTACTGAGTATGACCATTTATTATAGGTAATCAAATACAGTGTGATATGATATGTCATTAATGATGTTAGAATGCTGCTGTTTTTTTATTACGATTTTACGGTTTCTTTCAGGATTTCTTTTGAGGAAATTCTTTTATATCATTAAAGTCAGTTTTTTTAAAGATATCACTTTCTATGCACATAATTGACAAATTACTCAGCCGTTCCTGTAACATCGTTATTTGCAATACATTTTTTATTCTCTTAAGCTGCGAAAATGACCGCTCTCCATACTACAATTGGTAAAAATTAAGCAAAGGAATATTGTTGTAGCAATTTCTACGTTTGGAAAAGTTTCTGCGAATTTATCTGATTTTATTAAGTTATGTAAGGTTGATATATTTAAATCCGCTCATTGCTTTGCTATTTTTATTTTAAACTAGCAGTATGGTCCCGCCTTGCTGGGAACCCGTTAACTTAATGGAAAATGGGTGTCGTAAAGAATATTGAAAAGTTGTTCTCTGCTTCAATAAGATTGACTACCTGAAATTTAGCAAAACCAGTGGTTTGTCAGATTCGAACATTAATGTAGAAGAACTTGAGGATACAAAATGTTTGCACTCCTTCCGTCATTCTGATAACATATTTGGCGCAAAAATGAAGATTCAACAGTCTTTGATAGTTTGGTACAGCTCTAGAACACGATGACTTGGTAACAGCCAGAAAAAAAACCCAAAAAAAACTCTTAGGTCAGTGGCACATTTTTGGTAATAATTTGGCGAGAAAATATAGATATAGCTACAAACCCTGACATTTTCAGGTCAATCACGATGATCTTGGAGAAACCAACCAGATTAATTATTTAAACAAAATAAATTTTACCCATCTGGCGCTTTTTTAGGTAACATTTTAGCAAGTTTGGCAATGCATTTGGCGAAAAAATGAAGACATTAAATAATCATAAACAGACCTACCGCGATGTCCTTGAATAAATTATTTTTTAAATAAAGAATATAGTTTCTTTAATAAGATAATGGCAAAAGAATAACATAAACATTTCCAATTTGAATTATTTTGCTTTTAATTTAATTTCTTAAGCCAATGGCAACGCGAAAGAAAAAAAGTTATCGGATTTGAGCGAAAGTGGTGTATTTTTTTCCAGTTATTTCGAATTTTCTCTAAAAATAGAACAAATATGAAAAAACTAAGCCTCAGGTGCACACGTAGGTATTAAAAGGAATCTATATTAAAAATTTCGAATTTTTTAGAGCATTCTAAGTAGGTGTTTTGCGATCCACAGACATACATACACACAGACAGACTCTTTCTTTTATTATTATAGATAATAGCTTAAATGAAAACATTCTGATTTGATCTCATCTGCATTAATGTCCTCATGATAAAACTCTGCAATTTCTTTAAAAATAAATACCCTCTGATAAGATTGCTGATTTGTGAAAAAAGTGTAATGTGCTCGACAAATGTTTTGAGAATAAATGTGCGAGAGAAATTGTTGGTCTTTCGGGGCCCCCTGAAAATTGGGGGCCCTGGGCACGGAAATTGGGGGCCCTTATGGTAAAGACGGCATTGAACATGGCAAAGCAATACTTCTGCGGAAGTTGTGACGCTAAAACTAAGGCATTATATAGCTCCATGGGACTGACAATCCCTTTTAAGCTACTACATAAAACCGAATTCGAACGTCTAGACTCTAGTCCACTCGTCGAATATCAATGCATGTTTGTTTTATAACACGTACGGACCAGTGACGCGTTAAGGGGTCTAAGGAGTCTTAAAAATGTGCAAAGAAGATACTACAAAGCATAGTTTGATCTTTCATGTCATTTTTGAACTACTCAATGTATAAGTATAATTTTTTTATATGTAATTCTACAAGATTTATTTGTTATAAAACAAGTTTTAAAATTTATGAAACTTTAACCAAAACTAAAATAAATGATATTAAACATGAAGCTATTTGAACACATTGTGATTAGGCTTGCGCGGCAAATTGTGAGGTCAAAATTGAAAAAATGACCAAGAAAACGATTTTATATTGTACAAATATGTACAAACAAAGACTTATACCTAAATTCTCAGCTCAATTTTAATGAGAAATTATTTTAAAAATAATTTAAAATCAAAATTTTTTAATTTGTATTAATTTTTTTAGAAAAAAGTTCTTAAAATAATTTCTAACAAAAATTGAGCTGAGAATTTAGGTATAAGTCTTTGTTTGTACATATTTGTACAATATAAAATCGTTTTCTTGGTCATTTTTTCAATTTTGACCTCACAATTTGCCGCGCAAGCCTAATCACAATGTGTTCAAATAGCTTCATGTTTAATATCATTTATTTTAGTTTTGGTTAAAGTTTCATAAATTTTAAAACTTGTTTTATAACAAATAAATCTTGTAGAATTACATATAAAAAAATTATACTTATACATTGAGTAGTTAAAAAATGACATGAAAGATCAAACTATGCTTTGTAGTATCTTCTTTGCACATTTTTAAGACTCCTTAGACCCCTTAATGGATGTTGGGGCCATAGGCGGCTTCCGAATTTGGGGCCCCTCCTCAAGCACCGAACGCAACTTTGTCAAAAATCGAATAAACCGAAAAAAAAATCGGGATTTTTTTAAATTTTGGCGATTATAACCCTAAAGGACTAGTTTTTGAAGAATCTTTCAAAGTTAGTTTTTAAAGTGCACTAAACTTTCTACAATATGATACTAGAACTGTCTCTATAGATCCAGTAGTTTCCGAGATTAATCTTTCAAATTTTGTTATTTTTTTCGAACTTCGCTCATTCAAACTAATGCATTTTTAATCGGATTATATACAGGGTGTTTCAAAATTGACCGGAATAGGAATTGATGCAATTCCGAAATATTGAGCCGGCCCCTCCGAAAAATAGTAAAAAGCCAATTGATAACGCGTTTTGGTCGTGGTTGCATACTTGAACTAGGGCAGCACGAGAATGCGTAGACGAAGGGATGCATTTGTTTTGAGTTTGGTTTGGTTGAATCGACATATTGCCTAGTAATTTTACAATTTGCAGATTCTGTTACATCACAGTTTCTAAAACTACTAAAAATGATTAGTAACTACGTAAATGGAATTTTTGAATTTGGATTTCGATTTAAATAATTTGGTGTGTTTCAAATTCGAGCTGGATGTTTGAAAATTGGAAGAAGCTAAACGTTTTGCGATAGAAATGTACAGTTTGTCGAAATGTGCATGTATTGGGACCAAATAGTTCTATAGTAGGGTAGAGACTGAACCTACCAACCGCACCATCTACCAACACGGATACAATTTAGGGTGTCATGTGGGGATCGATGGCCGAGTGGTTTGGATCGCAGACCATAACGCTAGCAGTCCGCTCGCTGTAATGGGTGCGGGCTCAATTCCCGCCTTTGCCCTGGGTGTACTTCCTTTCTCTGTCAGTAAAAAATCCTTCTGTGGCTGTCTTACTTGACAAAATCTTTCTGCGGGTCTCTGATCATGCACACACACTGGAATATACAGGGTGGTTATAAAATAACGCTCGCTATTCGGAGTGGTCTGTAGCTTGAATGAATAGTCCAAATGCTTCAAAATTTGAGACACTTACTAATCAAGAAGGGGGGAAAAAGTATGGAATCATAAAAAAAAGATAGAATCTTAAAAAATAATCACAAAAAAGAATAATCATAAAAAACAAACTCGTCTCTTGACCAAGGTACTAAATTACGATGCCTAGCCAATTATGACTAATTACGGCCAACACATCCAATTACGCCTCGTAATTTAGAACCCTGGTTAAGAGACGAGTTTAGTTTGTTTTTTATGATTCCATTCTTTCCCCTCTTCTTGATTAGTAAGTGTCTCAAAGTCTTCTGCATTTGGATTATTAAGCTACAGACCACCCCGAATGGCGAGCGTTATTTTATAACCACCCTGTATATGTGCATACCTACCCAGCATAAATAAGCAAAATACAATAATTGTTATGTATAGACTGATGGTCAACATCAAATTTTTTAACAATAATGCATTAACCTATCAAAATGAACAGCCTCCTAAAAAAACTTTTTTTGAAAACTAGTTGAACCTGTAATTTTTATCAGATGTAAATTCAACCAAACCAAACTAAAAGTTCTCCATTCTTGTGTAGCACAAGTGCACGATTTCATGCACGACCGAAAGGGCGGCCAATTAGTTAGCCGTTTTTCATTGGCCGGAGCTGGGTAAATATTTAGGAATTGCGTCCTATACAATTCCGGTCAATTTTGGACCACCCTGTACTAATGAAGCCCTGTACTTTTATGATGGGATGTTTAAAAAAAGAAACATCGATACAACAATAGGTTAATAAGTTTATTTGTAAAGAAAATCAGCAATTTCAAATTTAAAAATTTGAATTAATTTAGCCCTCTTGAGAGGTCCCGGTTAAGGTTCATCCATATATGGTTGGACGAATTAGGATAGCATATCCCCATCAAAAGTGATGGTGGGAGGGTAAAATTAATTTAATTCTTTGAGTTTGAAATTAATTAATTTCCTTACAAATAAACTTATTAACTGTTGTTGTACTCATTGTTGTTTGTCTGATTTTTTGTAACATCGCAGCATAAAAGTACAGGGCTTCCTTAGTATATAATGCGATTCAAAATGCATTAGTTCGAATGAGCTAAGTTCGAAAAAAGTGACAAACTTTGAAATGATTAATCTGGGAAACTATTGTGTCTATAGAGACAGTTTTAGTATCATATTGTAGAATATTTAGTGTACTTTAAAAAAGTTCTGTGAAAGATTCTTCAGAAAACTAGGCCTCCAGGGTTATAATCGCCAAAATTTGGAAAAATCTCTATTTTTTCGTGGTTTATTCGATTTTTGACAAAGTTGCGTTCGGCGTTCGAGGTCGAAAACTTGGTTATTTTTGAGGCCAACATCATAAAAAATTGTGTAAAAAATTCAGAACTATCTGATTTCATGCATACTACTCCATACTTTCAAGCGACAAAGTTACTGGACTATTATATTTACATACTTAATTTCCACACATTTACAACTTCTTCTTTCTGCATTTTCTTTTTGCAAATTCGTTTATCACCTTGTCGAAATCAATTTTTTTTGTTTCATCTGATTCGATGTTCAGAATCGCTAAGGCGTATCTGTCCATTCATATTTCTCTACACATTCTTTATTCCTTTTAGTGCAGAGAAAGAACGTTCTCCGGTTGCATTGCTAATCAGAATTGTTAGATAAACGCAATAGCGTTTCCACTCTTGGAAAAGTCGATTTTAATCCGTATTGCAGAAAGTTATACATTTTCGCTGGAAACCAAAATTGTTCTCTTCTTGCAAGTACTAAAAAATGTTTTATTTTTCGTCTCAAACAGAGTTGAGTTTTAAGTCTATGTATTTGTTATTAATTTTGAAATTTGGGGGCCCTTGCAATCTTGGGGCCACAGGCGGCCGACTCTGACGCCTATTGGTAAACGCGTCGCTGGTACGGACTAATGACTAATTTAACGTGCCCTGTTAATTTTTGTCACAGAATGAGTTTTTTCCCTCTAAATAGTTGAACATAGCTAATTACTAATTTATAAATCGCTTCAATCAGCCAAAAACAAAGAAACTGGGAACAACACTATTTTAAAGGAACTGAAAAAATAAGTACTTAGATTATTTCTCCGATAAAAACTGTAATAAATATAAATTTCCCCAACACCGTAATAAAAATAAATTTCCATCTTAAAAAAAATAATAATAATATTTCTAAAAGCAAATGTGGTGAAATTTCAAATTTGAGATCACACATGTTCTTAAAATCTAATATTTCTGTTAAATCTCTTGAACAGTGAACTGAACAGTTGATAACTTTAGCCTCAATAAATGTAACTACATTCATTGATTTAAATTTAGTGCTGCCATCTATTGATCCGAAAACTTCTTCTAGAAATGCGCTAATTTTTTTTTATCAATCATTCTCAAAAAAGAGATCATTCATGTTCTGAAATTAAAGAACAATTTAAAATGGAATTTAAGGCACTTTTTAAATGATAAATGAACCTGGTTTGAATCCAACTTGAATTAAATTTGTTGACAGTATTTTTTTTTTTCATTTTCAATTTATATTTCTTTTAGCAAAATCTTATTTGAAAAGTTAAAAAAAAAATCTAGAGGCATTGAGCCAACTACATTTAGCATAAAAAAAACTACTGTAAAATTATTCAATGCATCTGGGTTAATTCAGTTACAAAAATTATTAATTTTTATTTTACAATTTTTCCCCATCAAAATAAAAAAATATATATTATTTTGATTTTAATTAGAGAAAAATCCATTATACTTTCTTTAACAAAAATGATCGTGTTAAATAAACATTTTTTTAAATGATTTAAGGGGTCTAAGGAGTCTTAAAAATGTGCAAAGAAGATACTACAAAGCAAAGTTTGATCTTTCATGTCATTTTTTAACTACCCAATAAGTTAGTATAATTTTTTTATGTGTAATTCTACATGATTTATTTATTATAAAACAAGTTTTAAAATTTATGAAACTTTAGCCAAAACTAAAATAAATGATATTAAACATGAAGCTATTTGAACACAGTGTAATTAGGCTTGCGCGGCAAATTGTGAGGTCAAAATTGAAAAAATGACCAAGAAAATGACTTTATATTGTACAAATATGTACAAACTAGGACTTATACCTAAATTCTCAGCTCAATTTGAATTAGAAATTATTTTAAAAACTTTTTTCTAAAAAAATTAATAAAATTTTAAAAATTTTGATTTTAAATTATTTTTAAAATAATTTCTAATTAAAATTGAGCAGAAAATTTAGGTATAAGTCTTTGTTTGTACATATTTGTACAATATAAATCCATTTTCTTGGTCATTTTTTCAATTTTGACCTCACAATTTGCCGCGCAAGACTAATCACACTGTGTTCAAATAGCTTCATGTTTAATATCATTTATTTTAGTTTTGGTTAAAGTTTCATAAATTTTAAAACTTGTTTTATAATAAATAAATCTTGTAGAATTACATATAAAAAAAATTATACTTATACATTGAGTAGTTCAAAAATGACATGAAAGATCAAATTATGTTTTGTAGTGCCTTCTTTGCACATTTTTAAGACTCCTTAGACCCCTTAATGGGTCAATTACATGATTAATGAAATAATTCGTACATGTAATTATTAGGTTTTTTTTCTTTTCAGAAGTACTTTATCCCCCAGAGACCTCACCAAAATCCTTCAGATATATTGCTTGCATAAACATATTTTTCAAACAGTTATAAATATTAAAACATGTGGTTTGCAAGTAATTTAAAAAATTGGTGCTACGAATGCAAAAACAAGCTTGATCACAGATCTTTGCGATTAATATTCCCTGTAACATTTACTTAAATACGAAAGTCCTTTAAAATTTACCGAAACAAAAATAGTTTTTTAAACGATCTCTGAGACCGTGTTGACAATAAAATTTATTCTTTAAATAAAAAAATAACGAGGGATAACTTATAATTAAAGGCTGAAGAGTGCATTTCAGATCCTTCTCTTTCTTAACATTTGAGACGTAAAGTTTAAAATAAACTGGGCGTATACTCCTTTCATATCTAAGTTTGGTAAATAGAAATATGCTGTGGAGAATATCCTTTCGCGGATGTAAAGAGTTCTATAAATTTTTTGTGAATCAATCCAGAAAACATATATAAAACATTAATTTCGTTTAAGGTCTAATAGATCTGAATATTATTTGAGAAAATTTGGCCATTTTATCAGAATGAAAAGTGTAGTTTGATTTAATTGTATTCAGATTATTTTGTATGTAATATTACTTTGCAAGAGTTTCCAAGTAACGGAACAACCTCGCTTTTCCGTCTGCCTTTTTACTCTTTGTTTTTACCCAAGTTAGGGTGACAAGGAGTGTAGTAGGTAGGTAATAACAATAAATAACAATATTAGAAGTGCGGTCACTTCTAATACTGTTATTTTAAATAAAAGTACAGATAACTAAACGAAATATAACATTTCTTGTAATTAAATAATTTATCACTTACCTTTAAAATTTGTTGAGGCACATTTGGCATGTTATGAGTGGTATAATCAACGAAAATATGAAATAATAAATTACATATTTATTTCAAATGCGATATTTTTAGTCCTCAGCCATGACCTAACTACATTATCAGACCCGTGTAATGCGATTGGAATTCAATTGAAATAACATGTTATATAGATTAACTGATACAAAAACGTAAACATGAAATTCAAAGCGAAACAAAGATGATAGGAAGGGCGAAATGATAAAAAATAAAAGCTTAATTGAATGATTCTATATCTAAATTACAGTTTAAAAAAGATAAGTGAAGATATAGATTTTTGATGAAGTTTTTATCACCACAAAACTTCGCCGGAGCTGTGAAATCCTGTATATTGTACATTGAACATGCATTTGTTTTATCATTTTCTATTTTATTTCAGAAACAAACAGCAATAAAATGTATGCGGATATAATGCATTTCACTCTATCTTATTTCAACAACATCAATATTTTGCTTAAATTTGTTTGTAAGAAAATAAATCTGTGAAACAAAATTTGTCCTATTTCACTGCGGTCCACATGCGTGAATTTTCGTAGAATTCACTTCACAACTTCACATTGTACAGTTTTTATTTAAACTTTTCGATTCGTGGGTAGAAAAATTAGTACCAAGCATGCTTGGAAACTAAACAGTGGGGGTTCCGCGTGAGGCTGACCACCTTACCGGGACATATGCCTAGCACCCCAGAGCCTTAGGTCACGAAAGCTGATATGGGCAAGGCAGGCCTTGACCCAGTAATGGGCTGTTGTACCTTGGGACAATTTTTACATTTTAATTTTTTTCTTCGATAATTATAGTCAGAATAAAAATTTAAAAGCAGTATTTCAATACACCAATATATTCCTCTACAATATATTTTTTTAATTATGGCAGCTTGAAATTAAAAAATTGCCACTCATTTAAAGTAGAGAGGCTAAACTGTCCCAAGGTACAATATGATGTTGTACCTAGGGACATACTTTACAATTCAGTCAATAGTCATACACTTGAACTAATTTGTGTCAGGAAACAAACTTTATTTCAAAATACATCCGAATATGTGCTCTTTAGAACATTTCATCACATGGAAGGAAAAAGATTTATAAGGTGTTGTCAGAATTATATTTTCAAACTTCAATCATTATAAAATATATCCAAAACAAAGAGTTGTATTTTACATGTTTTGTGGAATTGCTCTTAAGATAAATAAAAAAGATATTTTTATTTATCCAAATTATTAAGAATCATGAATATGTTGTACCTTTTGACCTGTCCCAAGGTACAATACGCTTTACTGTCCCAAGGTACACTGTTAAAAAAATTTCCTTGAATTAACGGAAAAACTACTGGCAGCAAGTTGCCGGGATTTTTCCGTTAATTTCAGAATCTTCCGTTTTGGAATTTTTCCGTTATTTTCAGGAACTTCCATTTCGGAATTTTTCCGTTAATTTCAAGGTCTTCCATTTTGGAATTTCTCCGTTAATTTCAGGATCTTTCATTTCGGAATTTCTCCGTTAATTTCAGGATCTTCCATTTCGGAATTTCTCAGTTAATTTCAGGATTTTCCATTTAGCTGTTTACTGTTAATTTAATGAATTTCTAATTGGCATTTCTCTCTTAAATTCAGAAAACTTGCAAAGTATTTTCTGGTTAATTCCAATAAATTTTTTTTTTGTCAATTTTGTTTCTATATACTTTTTAAAGATCAATCATTCTAAATATATCCATTTATATATGGTGTTATAAATATAAGTTAAGCATAGGGAATTTTAAACATTCACCCTGTTTGTTATATAAAACGTAAGCATATATTGTCTCCATACTTTAACCTTAAATCTATTCAAAAGTAATACATTCTAATCCTTCGATAATTTTTAACCATATTTGGTATATTATCTGAATAAAAAGGACATTGTTCACATTTTTGAAATTTAAAAATATCCACTCTTCATATATTTAAAACAATTTTAATATGGCAGAAAAAATTTAAGAATTTTGATAATTTTTCTGTCATATTTTTTTACAATGTATATATTTAGTATTGTTATGTGGCTAAATATTGTCGTACTTTACAGTTAGCATATCCAGGGCGAAATTATCGGTAGGGGATAATGAGTCGGGTGTCTTAGGGGCTGAACACCCCTAAACAGAGAGACTCTTTAAGACAGTAACCTTTGTAGTCAAAAACAATAAATTTTTAACTGACTTCATTTGTGGAATACATACATGAATTTGTATGTATAGTCACTGATAGTAAAAAAAAATAGTATATGGGGACGAGAGTTATAATCCCCCCCCCCCCTCATCCTGGGTACACCACTGATACAATTTAACAATATGTGAATAACAAAAGAATTACTGAATATAATCAAGTTTTATTTTTCTTTCATAATTGAAAAGGACTGATATGGTATTTCAAATCCTCAACTATTTTAAAAATTTGTGCAGGAACTACAGATTTAGTTTTCTTCTTTTTCTGAACTTTCGACCCTCTTTGGAGATTTATGATAAACAAGCACCTAAAAAAATAATATATTAATATATACAAATCCAATTTTGAATAAGTAGATCTAATGTAAAGAAGCAAGTGATAAGCAGGCGTTAATCAGACAAAATCTTCTTAATCCTTCTAAAATAAAACAATTTGTCAATTTTAGGCTTTTTTTCGAGAAAGTCTTCCATAGTATCTGCACCGTAATAATTTAATATCAGAGTTAAAAACGCTTTTTCTCTTTTTTTTGAAGAAGGATATTTTTTAATAGGAGGGGGTAGAAACAGAACAGAAGTGTTCTTGAATAATGTATATCAAAATTAAAAATACAATTTTATAAAAGTATTTAGTAATAAAATACAATTTTATATAGTATTAAGTGATAAAATACAATCTTATAATTGGTATTCTATTAAAAGCTAATAATTATTGCTGTAGTTGTAGACGGTTAGCCGCAAATGAGATATCACTTAGCAGCTATATCTAAATGTCAATGAACACTTAAATAGAGTTCTGCGGACACTTGCAATTCCTAAATTTTGAATTCGTTAGAAAATTTGCATTTAATTGGAAATTGTGTTTTTCTTAGTGCAGATTTTTCAAAACAAAGAGCATTGACAATAGTGTATGTAACATCTGAATCGAATCAAAGCAAGTGATCTGCATGCATCCGTTATCACTAATTGATTCGTTAAACAAAAGAGTATTATTTATTAAAGAGAAACTTTACGTTTTGTACACTTGCATAGTTTTTAAAATAAACCATGCTGTGCTGATAGCGTTAGCGTAACCGTGCTTTTCAATCGAGGTTAGGTTAGGTTTTGAATTATCGTCGCACTAGGGCAATTGCTTTTCAATCGAATTTAAATGTAATAATTTCAAATCATTTCATTATTTTTTAATAATGTGCACTTGTTTGTAGGTGAACATTGTTTACTTCATACATTTGACAGCTTTTTCAAACTTTCAAATTAAATTTACTTAGTTAAGCGTGTTGATAAACAAACGGAATTATTTATTTCAGGAATCATCACACGGTCAATTATAGGACTATAGAGATTGCAGAAACAAATAAGAAAGAGACAAGAACTGGATTCTATATAGAAAAGAAAGATAGAAAATATAATCTTTAAATAAAATCTTAATTTTATTAAAAGAAATGAACATACCTGTATATTTATCTTTCTTGCTTCAGATGTGGTCAAAACAAACAAACAAAAAATATGGTGGCTGAGTCGGTCGGCGGATGTGTCGAGGCTAAAAGCTGTTGGGTGCGAGGTTATATGGAGAAATTACGTTAATACGGGTCTTAAGTGAAATTCTGCACGCAAAAATACGGTGTTTTTCCGTTTTCGCTTGTCAAGCGTTTAAGGAAAACGGAAACGATCTGTTTATTTCAGACAAACCTTCTGTTTGTTGAAGAAACGCAATCTTTCTGTAAATTCCCGAAAATAATCACAGAAATATGCACGTAAAATTCAGGCTTTTTTTAACAGTGTACAATACACTACACGGTTTAAATAAAAGCAAGATAGTGGCCAATCTAAATGCATTATCATTATTTTCTCATAACCAAAATATTTTAAAATCTTCTATTTTATGAAGAAAATAAAATCCAGTTGACTTTTTGTAAAAGTACAAAGGTAAAAAATAATATTAGAATGAAAAAAATATTTACTTTGGGGTAATGAAATATTAATTTTTATCACCAATTCATCAATTCAATTATGCTAGTGTTAAATTTTATTATGATGATGTCTGTTGGTTAAGGCTACTATTAGAAATAAGCAATGTATGAATATTGCCAATAGATTATTAGAAATTGTCAGTGTCCCAAGGTACAAGGGTCCCAAGGTACAACACTCTCCCCTACACACATCTACACATTTGATAACACTTACCATTTTTAGAGGAGGACTATCAGTTGCTTTCATTAAAGAATTCTCTTGTAAATCTTCAGTTTCCATTTCAAAAACTTGAACTCTATTTTGTTAAAAACTTTGAATAGCACACTTGAACTACTGACGTAAAATTACTGTAAAAGCAAGGTATTATTCACAAAGGTTAATTTTCGATTGCTTTTATTGTTTTTAACTTCAATAAAATTTTGATAAAGTGCATTCTAGCAATTGCTTTTTACTTTGATGTACTTTATTTATGTTTTAATAAAATTAACTCTTATATAAGTCGTATTCTGTTGTTATTATTAAAATACCCAATGAAATAAATCATTTTATCATTTGCACTATTAAAGTTATTCTAAAACAATTATTGTAGTGACAATTACAAGATTGAAAGTATATATTTCACAAACTACAACACTTAAAATGTATTGCAAAAGATTTAAATATACTATTCCTTCACATACAGAAAAAAATTGAAAAAAAATATAAATTTATTCCAAGGATTAACTCCGTACTGAAATCTAAAACACTTAATTGTTGTGATAGTTGAAGAGCTTAGTAGAAGAGCATGCTAAGTAACATTTGGGGGGAAAATTATATTTTTTGTCCCAATAAACATATTATTCCATCTTTAAAATATCTCGGTTTCACATTTTTGTCACTTTTTTAGCACGTCATTCTATTAAGATGTTCAAATAATGGTTAAAGTAAATATTTCACAAATAACAACACTTAAAATGTATTTCAATTTTTTATATACATTTCCTTCATGCAGAAAAACGAGAAATTTAAATATATTCAGGGCCTGGTCTTCCGTTAGGCCAAGGGCCCCCAAATTTCAGGAGCCCATAAATTTAAGTTTCTATTATGCTAAATGCTGCAAATCCCCAAAATATCAGTAAACTAAAAAAAAATTCGGATACTCCACTCAATTTTTGCTTAATTTTAAGTGAGAAATTGACCTAACGTTATTGTTTTGATCGATGTTAGTAAGTAAACCTATAAAATTGTATAAAAAAAATTTATACATGGGTCATATAGCACCATCATTATTGGAAATCATACATAAAATTTTCCGTAAAGGGACCCCCAAAATTGGTTGTACCTATAGTCTGAGATTTCCTAGAACAGGCCCTGATATATTCCAAGAGTCAACTCAGTATTGAAATTTATTTCTTACCTGCACTCTGGCGTTCCAAATTCAGAACTTCTTTTAGATATTGCACGACATCACTTTAAACTTCCAAGATTAACTTCTTCTAAATAATATTCTACCAATCTTCTATCGTTAGTAATTTATCTTACCCGCTTACAAAAAAAAAAGCATTTGGAATTGAGACTAAAGAATTGAGAATAAAGCATTTAGAATAATTCCAGCATTTTATTTTTCATTCAAGAACACCGCTTGTTTATTTCTTCCAGTTGTCTTGGAAGCTACAGAGGAAACGGAAACAAAGGAGTCTTTTGGTTCTTGAAAGAGATTGCCTTATTTAGAGGCATTAATTAGCTTGATATAATGAACCCGGCATCGATTTCAAAAGTCAGACGTCAAAAGTTTTATATCGATTAAGTATTCAATGTTTAATTGTATATTTTGAAACTTAATGAGCTAACCTTTAACTTATCTATCGGGTAAGCTACTAATTTTTTCGTAGCTTACCCGATAGATATGTTAAAAAGTTAGCTCATAAAGTTACAGGCATTGTTTTTTCTGTCCGGTCGTCTGAATATACAGAGTGGTTATAAAATAACGCCGCTTTTCGGAGTGGTCTGTAGCTTGAATGAATAATCCAAATGCATCAAAAATTGAGACACTTACTAATCAAGAAGGGGGGAAAAGAATGGAATCATAAAAAAGATAGAATCCTAAAAAATGATCACAAAAAAGAAACTTGTCTCTTGACCAGGGTTCTAAATTACGAGGCGTCGTCAATTATGGCCAATTACGGCCAACACAGCTAATTACGCCTCGTAATTTAGAACCCTGGTCAAGAGACGAGTTTCTTTTTTTTCGAAAAAGAGTGGAATCATAAAAGGGAAACTCGTCTCTTGACCGAGGTTCTAAATTACGAAGCAAAGCCAATTATGGCTAATTACGGCCAACACATCCAATTACGCATCGCAATTTAGAACCCTTGTCAAGTGACGAGTTTGTTTCTTATGATTCCATTCTTTTCCCCCCTTCTTGATTAGTAAGTGTGTCAAAGATTTTTGCATTTGGATTATTCATTAAAGCTTCAGACCACTCCGAATAGCGAGCGTTATTTTATAACCACCCTGTACGTGTCATTCCAAGGCCGGATTTAAAGATTTGCCGCCTGTAGGCTTTCATTGATTTGCCACCAGATATAGTTTTCATAATTATTTTTTTTCTTTCGACCCCCCCCCCCCCCCAAATTAGAATTATCTGTGTACCTTTAGACTCTAAATCGAAAGCGTAGTATTATACGAATTTTTTAAACTGTTCTATTTTTTTTTCAACTTCCAAATCCGGGGGGAGAGGATGCAATTGGCCTCACATACCATGTTTACACTAAATATTAATGCAATATATACGTTTACGATTTCCGCATTAATGTAAATTATTTGTTTTCTTTCTATAAAATATTAGTATCTTAAAAAAATTGCAGATAATGCAGCTTTAATTGGTCGTAAAATGTGCAGCCCGCGAAAATTTGCCGCTCTATAGAGCGGCAAATTTTCGCGGGCCTATAGGCTAGCCTACTTAGCCTATTTAGAAATTCGGCCTTGTGTGTTTCTGTCATCCACTTTTATCAATCGAGTCAAACTGAAAATGATACAAATAGCTACGACAATAAGAAATATAGCTCTTTGGCTAAATCAGTATTAAATATGCATGTCATTAAAAATATTATGAGAGTTTATTAAATATATTTTTAATGTACTACATTTTAGACAAATGAGTGTGATTTGTTATGAATGGACAGCTTAATTTTCTAAAATGCTCTTGGGAGAGAAAAGTAAACTGTAAAAGAAAACGGAAGAAAGCTCAATCAAAGAAAAAGAAAAGTGGCTTTCCGATCCAATTCCCTTTCTTCTCATGACGGGCACTTTCTAACAGTGCAACTAGTAACTACTTTATTTGCAAGCAAAGAATAATTTTTAATTTAAAAGAAATTTCAGCCCGATCATAAATGAAGTATAACTACAGAAAAGCACGTCGGTTTATTATTATTACTAGCAAATTTATACCCGTACTTCGCACGGATTAAAAAAAATATCAAATATATCCTAGTATGTGCACCATATAACCTATTATAAGATCATAAACTTAAGTTATTCTTTTCGCTCCGTTATCTATTATAAAATCCCGTTTCATTGCCCTAATCTTCTAAAATCATAAATACACTTTAAAATGCACTCATAAATGCCACCACAATTCCTTCATAAATACATAAATCCTTTTGACTCTTTTGTACAAAATATATATAGCTACAGACACACCCATCATACAGCTCTAACGCAATGACCTTAGCACAACCAACCAGCCTATAAATTATTTAAAAAAAAAACAGTTTGCCCATTTGGCGAGTTTTAATAAATAATTTGGTGAGACTGGCAACATATTTGGCGAAAAAATAAAGAATAAAACCCTTATATGCAGCTCTAGTGCGATGGCATTTATTAACCATCATAGTTCAGTAATAGCTTAACAAACATTTTGCCCATTTGGCGAGTTTTAATTAATAAATTGGCGAGACTGGAAACGTATTTGGCGAAAAAACAAAGACATAAACCCTTATATGCAGCTCTAGTGCGATGGCCTTTATCAACCATCATTGTTAGCAATAGCTTAATAAACATTTTGCCCATTTGGCGAATTTTAATAAATAATTTGGCGAGATTGGCAACGTATTTGGCGAAAAAACAAAGACTTAAAACCCTTATATGCAGCTCTAGTGCGATCGCTTTTATTAACCATTCAGCAATAGCTAAAAAAACATTTTGCCCATTTGGCGAGTTTTAATAAATAATTTGGCGAGATTGGCAACGTATTTGGCAAAAAAACAGACATTAAACCCTTATATGCAGCTCTAGTGCGATGGCTTTTATTAACCATCATTATTTAGCAATAGCTTAAAAACATTATTCCCATTTGGCGAGTTTTAATTAGTAATTTGGCGAGATTGGCAACGTATTTGGCGAAAAAATTAAAACATATATTAACCATCACAGTTCAGTAGTAGCTTAACTTCAGTTGTAACTATACATTTATTCTAAATATACATATTTGCAATCAATAGAACCATCAATGAAAAAATCAACTAAACCTGGAATGAAGACTGGTCGGAAATACGTCACTTGAAACATATCAATTATTTTCAAATAAAGAATTTAGTTTTTGAAAGTAATGGCAACACGAAAATAAACATTTTCAATTTTATTTCTTTTATTTTCGTTGAAAGTTTTTTTTTTCAGCAGATGGCATCATGAAAGTAAAAAAATGATCGGATTTGAGCCAAAGTGGTGTAGTTTTTCCAGAAAATTCTAACTTTCTCTGAAAATAGAGCATTTTGAGCTCTGAAAGTTCTTATTTTGCAACTCAAGTATGAACTACGCATTTGTGCCAAGTTACAAGGCAAACAAACGTCTCGTTTGTGAGTTTCAGAGAGACATACACACACCACTGAACTGAACTGAAACTCTGGAAGAAGAATCCCATGATAAGCTGGTGAAGCTTTTTTTTGGGTCACTTGGCGACAGCTTTAGGGAGAATATGTGCCATATTTGGCATAACCTCGCCGATCAAAATGGACACTTGACTTGCAGTTTGCATTGGATGTCGCCAATCGCTCGCCAAGAATAGTACTCCAAGGAATTTAAGTTTTAAAGATTGTTGCCGCAATTCTATTTTTTTTAAAGTACATGTTTCCGAAACTTCATTATGTAAAAAACCTCCTAAAGCAATAACCTATCAATTTTCTGCTTAAAAAATTCTTGAAAAAGTTGGTTTAAAATGTCTATTTTAACAGGCAAAGTATAGGATTGGCGGCAAAAGTTGGGTTACTCTTACAGGGTTGCCGGGCTTCACCGACCCGTTTGACGAGTGTTTCGATACTCCTTCCAGAGTTTCAGTTCAGTTCAGTGACACACACACACATACATACAAAACTTCATTTTTATTATTATAGATTATTATTATTATTATTATAATTATTATGATTATTATAATAATAATAATTATTATTATGATTAATAATAATAGTAATTATTATTATTATTAGTAGTAGTAGTAGTGTTATAATGAATTATTATAAAATATATTGAGTTATATAGTTGAGTCTCTTGCGTTCTTACCGAAAAAGATAAATTTGAAGACATAAAATATACTATTTGCGCCAAGAATTAACGTTGTTTACTTCATAAATGAAGAGCTTAGTGGAAGAACGTGCTAAGTGACAAAAAAGATGAAAACGAGAAAATAAGCTTTGAAGTTTTTTCGTTTGCATTCGGATCTGTCAAAAACTAGTGTTACGATAATTCAAACCTAAACTAAACTAAAGCTTTCATTTTCATCATAACTTGAACGAGCCTGAGAAAACGAAAAAATCTCTACCACTTCAGGTGTTGTCTTTCATGTGTATAGCTCTAATGCAAATGTCATCACCACCAAGTAAGAATACTGGAACTGAAATGAAAAGAGCAATGTTTATATATGGAGGAAAAAAATGCTTGTGTTTTCGTTTCGTTTTATTTATTTCGTAAAACGTAGATAAAACTTGCGTGTTTTTTGGGACATTTATTGTTTCGAACTCTTCACAAATCAACTTATAACACTCTAATAGATTCGTTCTATACGACTAATACATGGCCTAAAGATCTTTTGCAAAAATTCAACCATGAAGCTTTTCCTGCTGACATGCGTTAGTTTTTTTCTTATCAGCAGAGTGTTTTCGAGTATAGAAACCCAGGAGTCCATCGCAGAAACTCACGAACCATCTATTGACCATTATGAAATTAATATGGAACATCTAAAGCCTGAGCGACGTAAAGAGATAATGGATGAATACTTGGACTCATTACCTAAAGTCGACCATTGGATTGATCCTTATGATATGATTGGCTCGTCTTACATGAAAAGAGAAAAGAAAATTGAAGATCCAGAACTGATTGCAGCTGAAACGATTAGTCGTGAAACTATTTCTAACACATTAACCGAGTCAAGAAATCCTAAAAAGCCTGCACCTGATCCTAAAAGTCAAGGAACTGACCCTAAAGAGACTATGACTGATTCTAAAAAGCCTGCAACTGTTCCTAAAAAGCTTGCAACTAATGCTAAAAATCCTAAAGATGGTTTTTGTAATGCTGAAACTGATAGTTGTGAAGCATCAGCTATTCCTAAAGAGCAAAAAGTGTTTTGTGCATTGGACTCTATTTATGTAACTCGTTGGATAAGAAGACTTCTCAACAGAATCGAAAAGGAATGTGACAATGAATCCAGTACCATCAGCTTTTCCCTGGACGCAACAACTTTGGAAAGTTTGAAAGAGATGTCTAACGCCAAATTGTTTGAAATATCAACTTTTGATGATATTATTAGCAATTTGCTTGCACAAGCCACGATAACAACCAAAGAACCCTTCACATGGTACCGTACACTTGTATACTACTCGGATACATTGTGGGTCATCGTGTATAGCTTGGCTATCTGTGGCATTGCTTACGTTATGCATCACTGCTTCATAACTCATCCTAGAAAGACCTTGTTATGCAGCATCATAGTTATCAGTGTATTTTGGCACTGGATGCATCTGTATAAGCAGCAGATGGCCATACAGCACGCTGAACTGGCCTCGATGCAAATGCCGACCCAGTGTAGGAAGCACGACTTTGGTCTACTTGAACACATCAACGAGTACTTCAAGAGTTGGTTTACCACCAACGATTGCAGCAAGTACTATGAAGCCCTGCTTGTTGACCCTCTCTGGAAAGTCAGCATTACCATGGCCATTTCCGAAGCCTTCACGGCATTTGTCTTTCAGCCCCTCTCTGCAGCCTCCCGGGCCATCAATACCTGTATAAAGCAGCTGTTTGACGGTCTGCCAATCTATTTAGCATTGACTCTTATCGCCTTTATATTTTTTCTGGCCTTGATTTTGCGAGACTATTCTGTCCGATTCTTTTGGTTTACTGGGATCGAACCTGTCCGAAGAGTTACCGGAAGCCGAGTTGAGGAAGTTCAGCAGCCCACTTTCATGCAGAATGTTACGATGGCCGCTCGAAATGCCCTTTCCGACAACCAGAGTCCACCTTTACAATCCATTCCAGCAGAAATCTCAACTGGTTCCTCAGAAAGACCAAGACCTTTGATGCCTAACTCGATTAAGCCGGATACCAAACGAAGCAAAACCAAAGTTGCTGCAGGCATTGCACCAACCACAAAAAATCCTGAAGACAATATTCCGATCCAATCGGGTTACTTTGGTGTGAATAATACATCACAATCTGGCCCTGACAAGTCTGAAGCCAGTGTAAATTTAAAGAAAAGTCCTGAGAAAGAAAACTTGGCTGCAGCGTCTTCTGAAACAACCCCTAAGACACTTGCAATTGAGGACACTTCCAGAGTGGAGCTCATATTTACAACAGATGCCCCAAGTTGCAGTAAAGCAGATGAAAAAGACCCAGATTTTCAACAACAGGAAGATTCCAATCTTAAGGACACACTCAGTGATAGTTTTGAGGTTCTTCCGATACCTAGCGATGACGAAAGCAACACACAAAGTTTTTGTTCTAATTGCGATAGCACCCTTGACATTCTTGAAGAGTACCATAAAGATAACTGTAAATATTGTCGGTAATTTGATCTCCGCATACCAAATATGTTTCAGTTCCTTAATACAATGAGTTGGATACTGGGATCTAAGTTAAAGAAAAAATCCTTAATTTGTTTAACTGTCTTGGCTTGAGACAATTTATCTAATTTGAGAAGTTCTAAAGTGTTTCAGCATCTCTATGTATGATATTGTTTATTTTTAAAAGGTTTTTTTTTTTTTACTTTAAGTGTCTAGTTAATTGTTCGTTACTGAAAATGTATTTCTTAAGTTGTGTGTAAAAACTTTAAAATGTATGCTTACAATGCAAGAATGCTGTGTTGTTTATGTGTAATTGCGTTAGCAAATTAAGCATTATTCAAAAATGTGAATGTTTGTACATAATAATATTTTAATTAATTGTGAATTGCTGGAGCAAAATCTCATTTTGCCACACTGATCACAGGTGTTCTGTATCCAAGAAATGGGTGCCATAATAAACTTTTTTAGTTTTATTTTGTTAAATTTTTATGTTGGCAATGTTTTTTTATAATTGTGACTATAAAAATTATGTGGGTAAGTATATAAAAAAATCCAGGATTTAAAATAATTTTGTCTGGATATAAAAAAAAGGGTTTTGCTCCAACACTTACTTACTGTTGAAAAATTACTGCTAAGTGACAGTTTTTAGAAAATTCCAATGTTACATATTTGACTTTTTTTATTTTGTATGCTTGTCTCTGCATAATAATTTTATTTGCCATTTTTGTAAGAATGATTTTTATAAAATTGTATTGCAATAAAACAATTGTCCACATTTTTTTCGAGCTGACCATTGGTTTTGACACCATTCACTAACTTGTGCCTGTGTGTAACAATTTACAATACATACAATGAATCTGCAGAAACTTGCATGTCAAAAGTAACGAATTTAATTAGTTGAGCTTATTGTTTCAGTAAATGTGCTTGATATTGTATATGTACACCTTACAATAATTCGATTATCGTAAATTAATATATAAATATACAAACTTGTAAAATAAAAAACATCAATAAATTGACCGTGATTTTAGCTGATTTGTTCCGTCATCCGAATGAAAACCTGTAGAGTGGTTTTTAAGAAAGTTAAGAGCTTTTTTGCTACAAATGCAAGTTAAGTGTGACATCCGACTCTTCTGAAGAAGATTATTATAACAAACTCATAGCATGAAGTCATAGAGAACAGTCGGAGGTGCGCTTAGGTAGGTGAAATTTTTTGTTACTAAGTCTGCAAAATTTTGCAGAAATATCAGTGAAATTCAGTAAACTGGCACAAAATTAAGTTGACAAGTGCAAGGATCAGAAATGCATTAAGATTTTGGGTCAAATCTTAGTATCTTTCCCGGCAACAAATTACAAAGTTTGGTGAGCGTTAAAAGGGCGATTAATTACTTTTTCTGGCACGAGCCTTTCTAATCGAGTTCAGTTTTAGGATTAGCAAAAAAAAAAAAATTGCAAGCAAAGACAGCGGTTAGATGCTGCTACCTATCACGCCCCACCTCCACAATTTAGACATTTCCATGAAGGGGATGATGATAGTCTCCAGGAACCTGTACCCGTGGGAAACTGCGCAATAACCGCCCACAGGACTTTCGGACCCAACAGATTTAACGAGCTCCTACTCCGCATATACTCAGTGAGTTTTCAGAGAACAGGACTCGATCGCGGGACCTTCAGATCGAGACATTGACCACAGGGCGCTCACAGCCCTCGGAATTCGTAGGTTTCGAGTTGCTTTTATATGCTTTTCTCCACAAATATTATTCAAACTTAAAATCCTGACTCATTCTCTTTTGATTGCGCCCAAGATGCAAAATCATGTTACAATACTAACAAAAAACACTCGGCTCATTGTTTGTTTTCTTCATCTGTACATTAAGAATGGAATATGGAACGCTATCTAACAGAAATCTTGAAATTTTAATATAACTTAACTTTTATTTGAAATTTTTTCATTGACTTTATTGTTACCGGATATGTTTACATAACTTTTATGAAGTGGGTATTTAAGAATAAAAACCCTCAAAATCCTTACAACCCCATTTATATTTATTTTGTAGTAAATTGTTTGGCAATATGTTGCCTGACAGACAACTTTTAAAGAGACTCAGCAGCACAACGGTCAGAAGGCTAGTCTTTGGAGCTTCTGTGTTCGGGCTCGAATCCCGGTAAAGCAGGGATGTTTGTGTGTTGTCCCGAGTATAGCGGAGTTAGTGCGCGTTGAATCTCTTGGGACCAAATGTCCTGTGGAAGGTCATTGCTCAGCTTCCCACGGGCACAAGTCTCTGGAGACTATATCACTCCCTTACAGGGACATGTCTAAATTGCGGAGAGGGCGTGCAACAGATGGCAGCATCTGTCAAGTATGTGGGTTAGTGAGTGTGTTGTGTCTGTCTTACTTGACGAGGGTCAAGCACACAAGCCTGAAAATATAGGTCTACCAACCAACCTTTAATAACATTACACTTTTCGATAAAAAATTTTGTAAGTTGTAACCATAAACAAAGAATAAGTATGTATTTGTAATATTAGTTTCTAATGTTTATTTTATAAGTATTTAAAACATATAATTAGTCAACAGATAGTAAAGTCAACTCACCGTTACCTTAAATCGGTAAATGTTTTTAGTTTTTGTTTTGAAAGAAGTTTCACTTATTTGTGAGTTATTCCTTACTTGTTATGTTTAATTAATATCATCCACTAGCTTTTCTAATCACAATCTTTAAAAAAATATTTACAAATATTGAAATTTTCAATGTGTCTAAAGTATGATTCATTCGTAGTGTGTGATTCAAAAGCATCTTACGATATTTTCCACACTGACATTATTTGGTAATAGTTTTATTATTCTAATTAATAATTTAGAACATCGTAAAAATAGCTGTAGAGAATGCTTAACAAAATTGGTGTGATATTCTTAATTTAAAACAAATATTTAGAAAATTTTCATGCAAATTTGTAAAATGTTTCAATCGTCGCTTTTCTTTCACAATCGTTTTCATTTTACACGGTTAAATTGTGTAAAATGTATGAACATTAACGGATGTATAAACTGAGGGAGAACTTTGTAATAAACTGAGCAAGGAGAGTTCTTTGCAATGCTTGGACTAAAAGATACCACTTAAATCAAAATAACCTAGTAGTTTTCTATGGTAGAGATTACTGTACAGTTAACTTGGCGAACTTTCCAAAATTGCGCCAAAATTCAGTATTTTGGTGACATTGTTTTAAAAACCATGATTCAAAGGAAAGATTGCATATATTCATAGAAAGATTGAGTCAAAGAAGAGATTGGAATATTTCATAGAATTTGAATCATCAGTCGACGTCAGAAGGTTAGCAGAAAAAATTATTTATCGCCAAATCAAAAAAATCACGCCAAGGGGGACTGTGCAGTAAATCTGATCCGTTTTCTATTTTTTTTTTAAAAATAAGTAATACTTTGTTTTAGTAATGCAGTGTATAATATCTGTAATTGTGAATATTCTGGATTCGATTTGGGGTTAGTTTGAAAATGTGTTGGTTTAAACCCTGACTTAATCGTCAATAATTTAATCCCATAAGACAACTTTACTTTGATGTATACTTTTTATAAAAACTTAAACAGAATTCCCTACATTTCACATCTTTTTAAAATTAGTTATTCAATCATTTAATTCATGATTGACCCATTTAAAATTAATATGTTGAAGACATAATAAAATTCTAGTGAAAACTGCAAAAGTACTTAGAAATACAAGTTTATCCATTAAAATAATATTTGTGGTTCATATATGTTTGCAGAAAATGGCAATGGATTTCTTGTTTGGTCGTCGTAAGACGCCAGAAGAGATGTTGCGACAGAACCAGAGGGCTCTCAACAAAGCCATGAGAGATCTGGACAGAGAACGAACAAAAATGGAGCAGCAAGAAAAGAAGATAATCAATGACATAAAGAAGATGGCAAAAGAAAATCAAATGGTAAATTTTTTTAAAGTGTGGTTTTAGCATAGAGATCTTAGTTTAAGTATAAGAGTGGAGGATCACATGACCTCCAATGCTAACGATGGGACGAGCATGGAGACCGCCATCGTAGAGATGGGGACCAAAATTAGAAGGTCTTATTTACACTCCTTGCCAACCTAAGATGGGTAAATAGAAATATGCTATGGAGAAGATCCTCATATGTGCATGTAAAGAGTTCCATAAATTATTTGTGAATCCATCCAGAAAACATGTTTAAAACATTAATCTTGTAAGGTCTAACAGATTTCAATATTATTTGAGAAAATTTGTCAATTTTTTCAGAATGAAAAGTGTATTTTGGTTGAATTGTATTCAGATAATTTTGTATGTAAATATTACCTTACAAGTGTTTCCAACTAACGGACCAATCACGCTTTTTCCCCTGCCTTTTTACTATTTGTTTTTACCCAAGTTAGGTTTGCACGGAGTGTAGTGGTTCTGGTTATTTATAATTGTGATCAGTTATCACCTCAAGTATTTACTATCAAATATTATGCTAATCTTCTGGCATGTTGTTAAAAATTTTATTTAATTGTTCAAGTTGACGTCGTAACAAGAAAATACCTAAAATTTTTTGTTTTTAAATCATTACATAACCCCATGGTACACCGTTTTGAATTTTTTTTAACAAGTTTAATTATCCTTATGTTTAATTAATGATTACAATCAATATTTTTTCATAGTGTGTCTTTTTCTACATGATTTTATTGTTACTTCAAACTTGGGAAACAATCTTTCAATTTGTGGGGAACTGGCACCTCAGTGCTAATTTTGCACTTTCGTGCATATTAAGTTACTATTAATTAAAGACAGTACATGTACGTAAAGACCATATTTAACCATAATTAACATTTCTAACCACATTTGGGTAGCTTTTAAGCCATATTTATCTATGTGGTTTATCTTCTGTGCTTAGTCACCTGTCTATTTTATATTTATTTTTCAAATGGATAATGAAAATTTAAATTTTTTGGGTAAGGTTCATTAGCCTCCCGTAACTTCTTCACCTAGCTCATAAATTTAGAATATTATGTGATTTTTGACTTTTTTTTATTAATGATGTCCTTGTTTTAAAACTAAAAATTTACTAATTGTAATTTATTGTCTATATGACTTTAAACAAATCCAAGAAAGAGAAAAATCGATAATATTCTATTCGTAATACTTGTAGCCTTTTTTTTGTTAAGAAACACATTGTTTTGTTTTAAAAAAAAACCACTGAGGACAAATGAACATTATTAGTTCTTAAATCATGTAAAAAAACAACTAACTTTACTTATATTGTGCTACACATTTGTATATACTATTATGTTTATTTTTTATAAATTGTGTGTTACAGGATGCTGTAAAAATTATGGCCAAGGATTTAGTAAGAACTCGAAGATATGTAAAGAAATTTATTCTCATGCGTGCCAACATACAAGCAGTGTCTCTGAAGATACAGACCCTCCGTTCACAGAATGCCATGGCAACGGCAATGAAAGGGGTTACAAGAGCCATGGGGAATATGAACAAACAAGTATAATATTTGTATTCTTTAATTTGATTGACTTTTATGTTTTGACCCATTTGCTTCCAGATCAGTAAAGCCAAATTTTTATCAAATCCTGAATTCCAGCTCTTCAATTGCTCAATGTGTTTTGCCATGACGTTCAAATGTTTGATTTTACAACAACATATGAGTATGTGTGTATATCATGTCTAGCCAGAATGTAAGCTTCAAAAAGACTTTCTTCCCCCTCCCTTGGGTTTTCTAGGAAAGCAGAGGAACATTGCTTTCCTAAACCTAGCGCGTTTGAGGTTAACAATCAAAGCAGTGTTTTAGTTACCAAGTAGGGGGGGGGGGAAACACGCTTACGCCATTTCGAAGAAAACCACATACAGGGATGGGGAGGAAAATGCATGTTGAAGCTTGCATACTGGCTAGACAAGGTATAGTGGAGACACTAGGATTTTGTCCTGGAAATGGGATGGCGAAATGCCCCACTAAAATCCCCGCTGAAGTGGATTTATTGTCTTGACAGAGACCTGAAGAACCTAAAAGCTAGCATAAATTAGAGAACAGTCACCAAGGACAGATGTGCCTGGAGACTTCTAGAGAAATCCAGGGCTGTCATGACATTGAATGAATGCAATGGCAACTATTAAAGAATTCAAAATTTTAATAATTAAAAAAAATTATGTTAAAAGAAAGATTAACTGGACACTAAAAGAAAAACAGACTTATCATTTGGTCTTAGAGCCAGAACTTTTGCTTCAATTATTAAAAATTATTTATAATGAATGCATGTTTGGTCATTTGGCATATAAGTTAATTTAATGCAATGTATATTACTTATTATACTTTTTTGCCTTGAGAGAACTTCAAACATTTCAGGTGACCACTTGCCAATCGTGACAAGCAGGTAAAGCAAAGACCTGTCACCTGAAAGTGAGAGAAGGGGGCCAGGTTTTGAAGCTGAGTACCAGCTGTTATTAGGGGGAACAAGCCAGTCTTTTTAAATTGAGGATTTTTTAATGGAAAAAAGTTCATCAGATTTAAGATTAATGTATGCCATAGTAATAAATATATATTATTATGTTTCAAAATAAGTTTCTTTTTCCAGTTAAACCTGCCACAGATCCAGAAAATCATGCAGGAATTTGAGAAGCAGAGTGAAATAATGGACATGAAGGAAGAGATGATCAACGACACCATTGATGATGCGATGGGAGATGATGACGACGAAGAAGAAAGGTTTGCAATGCTCATCATTGTTTATAAATTGAAACTACACTCCTTACCAACCTAAGTTGGCTAAATACAAATATAATATGGAGAAGATCCTTCTGCGCATGTAAAGAGTTACATAAATTAATTGTGAATCCATCCAGAAAACATGTTTAAAACATTAATTTTGTTTAAGTTCTAACAGATTTGAATATTATTTGAGAAAATTTGGCATTTTTACCTTAATTAAAAGTGTATTTTGGTTAAATTGTATTCAGATAGTTTTGTATGTAAATATTACCTTACAAGAGTTTCCAGCTTACGGACTAATCGCGCTTTTTCCTCTACGTTTTTACTCTTTGTTTTTACCCAAGTTAGGTTGGCACCGAGTGTAATATTGATAAAAGTGAAATGGTTGTGATATGTGTAGTTTGAGTTTTTGTTATTGATTTGTGTAATTTATCTAATTTATTTAACTGTTATTTTTTAAATTCCATCTTAAAATTTTATCGACTGTAAATCTTTAAAGTGTGCTTGACTTATGTCGTAGATAATTGAAGTTTAGTATAATGACCTTTTTTGTTATTACCTGCTTTACAGAAAATACAAATCGCTTATTTATAAAAGTTTAGCATGTTATTTGTGAATTTTCACATTTGCAGGGGTTTTTTTTGTAATAAATACAAATTTGTTAACATTTCCTAAAAACCTTTAGTAAATTGTACTTGAAATCTCTTCCTGGTTTACTTTGATGATCCAGTGTTATGAGTTAATTTAAATAAGTCGAACCTGTTTTCATTTGTTAGGGTACAATAAAAAGGTTTAATAGCAAAACTCGCATTTTCCAAAGTATTGTTAAGATATCGGGCCCAGTCATTCTCAGGAAACTTTTAACATAGAAGAATTCAGTTGACTAAAATCGCCAGTGGAATGGTCAGACCCTATATATTAGTCATACTTTAAAAAATGTGAAGCTTGTAACTACACCTTAAATGACAACACATCTGAAGAGATCTCGCCATGCAGAAGTAAGCTAAACATTTCATGAAAAGTATGGGCAAACACTATAGGAAATGCAATACGTACAAACCTACACTGGCTATCAAAGATTGAGCTTTTAACTTAAGCTCTTGTATTTCACTAAATATATAGCATCACAATAAAAATGCTCTTGTATTTCAATAAATATAATATCACAATAAAAATGACTTAATGTGAATAAAAACATTGCCAAGTTCTGGTGATTCTACTGAATATCAAAAATTACTTTCTTACAATAGAGAAATCAAGATTTTTTGAATTTTTGTGTTATTTGTTTTTTGTGCCTTTTGGCTAAAGTTACCCATTTGGTGGTACTAACTGTATAAAAAAATATTATACTGAAATCAAAACATATTTTAGACCTTACTTATTCTAACTAAAAACTTGACTTAACAGTACTTTAAACTTTAAAACCTTAGCTCTTTTTAGTTCTGTTTTAAATAAGTAAAATGTTAAACGGAAAATATAATGCTCTCTTTCATTGTAATGAACTGTACAGAAAATCCCAATCCCTCATCCATAATAATTTTACATTTTATTTGAAAGTATTGGAATATAAGCAGAAATTTTTTAATGACTTCAAACTAGTTGAAGTTTCTAAAAACATTTAGTAGTCTTAAAAGAATATTTGGTTCAATATTCCACGGTGTCAACACACACCAATTGACATATTTTCATTCCCCCCTCTAGTGATGCCAATTGAACCAGAATATGACCTCTTTTGTTATAGCAAACTATGCAAAAAAAATCCAAATTCCATTGTCATTAGTATTTTGCATTTTATTTGATAGTTTTCAGAATATAAGCAGATTTTTTTAATAACTACAAACTTGTTGAAGTTTCTAAAAACGTTCAGTAAAAAGAATGTTTGGTTCAACATTCCACGTTGTCACAACATATCACCACACACCAATTGACATCCTTTCATTTCCCCCTCTAGTGATGCCAATTGAACCAAAATATGACCTCTTTTGTTATAGCAAACTTTTCGAAAAATCCAAATCCCTTTGTAATTAGAATTTCGCATTTTATTAGTTAAATTTTTCAAAATAAAGCAGATTTGTTGTTGTTGTAATAACTACAAACTTGTTGAAGTTTCTTAAAAACTTAAAGTATTCGTAAAAGAATGTTTGGTTCCACACTTAACTAACATAATTACATTCAATATTGCTTCATATAAAGCATTTCCACATTTTTGTAAACATCCTTTCATTTCCTTTTCTAGTGATGCCATTGTGGCCCAAGTCCTTGACGAACTAGGCCTTGATGTTACCGGTAAACTCAACGAACTACCAAGTACTGGTGGCACTCTGTCCTCTGGCACCAAGTCCAAAGAAGTGCCACTGGCCGATGTGGATGCGGATCTCCAAGCCAGGCTGGAAAATCTGCGGAGGGAGTGATATTGCGGGTAGATGGTGAGGGCTCTGTTAATCTGGGCTTTGTAAGAATAAATGATGATCTTGGGTAATGTTTTTTTGATTGTGTTGGCACTGCTGTAGACACCCTGGACCTAAGGGGGAATGGGCACGCTGAACCGGGAGTCTCCAAATTCGAGGGCCTTAATGTTAATCCAATGGGGGGAAAAAACTATGTTCTCTGTAGTATTTCTCCGGCTATATTGAATATTTTTGCAAGCTGTTTCTTTTAACCAATGTAGTTAACTTACAGGTCTCTATAAGCCCACTTTTTGTTATTACTTCGAATACTTTTGGTAAAATTATTTATCCAAAATTTTTAAAAAAAAAATTTCGAACTAATTTCAAAAAGTGGGATTGTCAGGACGTGTAAGTCAGCTGCATTATTCACATAAAAATATATGTTGCTTTGGAGACCCAACATGCAGCGTGCCCATTCCTCCTTATATGTAGATTTCATAATATTTCTAAAAAAGTGCATTAGTTTTAATCCAATGGAGAAAATATTTTTTCTCCATTTTGCTTTGCAGACCCGCGATCCACCGCTCCCATTACCCTTAAACGGGTTACATGGGGTTGAGAGTAGGGAAAAAGAAAGTTAGAATCACCTATTGATCAAAATACCTGATGAATCTTGGTTGTTAATTAAAGGCACACAAAAAATGTGTATTTTGTAGGCACCCTCTTAATTGTGTGATTATCCATTTTTTTAAAATAACAATTATCACTGGACACTTTTAATAAATTTTTTACAGTATACAAAACTATAAATACCACACTATTTTCCAATATTTGAGTAATATGTTGAATGTAAGGGAAAAAACTCTTAGAAAATATTGTTTCATAAATCTAAAATGTATATAGAAAACCCAGAAATGTCCAGGAATTTCTAAATTTTTGGACATCTTATGTGATATAAACTTTTAAATGTTCTCCAAATTGCACTTTGTCTTATTAGTAAAACATACTCAGAGAACTTATTAAAATATTAGGTTAATATTGTTTTAAAACTGTTTTGTTATCAATATTTTCATCATAGTTTTTACAGTTTTCTGAATGCATTCTTCAGTAAATTTATTTAGTTTCAATTCATAAACATTTATCTTAACTTTATTTGTATCAGTTTGGTTCTTCTCAACATCAAAATCTGTTTTATCCATGTACTGCAGTGTACATTATAGGGTATACTGACCAGTGAGTGAACAGGCCGCAGTGAATGAACATTTGGTATATAATTTAAAAATAAGGATTGAAAATCATTCCACTAGATGGATTGGCAACACTGACTTCCTCTTATATAGTAGGAAGTTATCTGACATATGGTTGGCTGTCCTGTTGTTTATTCACTGGCGAACGCAGCACCTTAAACGTTCATTCACTGGTTAGTCTACCCTGTTTTTTCTTATTTTTTTTTAAAGCTACACATTTTACTTCCAACTATTTTGTAGCTGATTCTATTTAATTACTTTTTCATTCCCTAAGTCCAGATTAACAAAGCCCTACTATTTATGTATTATAAAATTGGGCATCATTATTATAATTCAATGTATGCTTAAGAAAGTGAGAGAGACTAGTGTTTAATTGATTGTTATTTACCCTTATTTGTTGGAAATTTTATTTGTACTTGATACTGGATACTTACCTATGTATTTTAATTGCAGGTCTTTGTACATTAAATAAACTTGCTGCTCTTTGAATTTGTACCAAATGTTGTTATTTGTTTCATTCATTTCAGCAACCATTTAATAAATAGAATTGATTTAAGTATATTAATCCACATATTTTTACACTTTGCAATGTTTCAATGCAAGTTTTTTCAGTGGTTACTCCATTATTCTTAAGGTATTTTCTATTTTGGGATTTTTTTATGTAGTGTATTACTTTTGTGATTTAAAACTTCATAAGTGATATCCAAAATGGTAATGATGTACCCTTAGTTACATTTAATAAAATATTTACTCTTTTGGCTTTTTGGATTTATATTTTTATTCACTGAAGCTATTCACAAAGTTAGCTTTTCAAAATCTCATTTAAGAAACACTATTTTTTTTATTATATGGAATGGATGGTATTGTTTTTCTTGTGGAATCTAGTTTTAAATCCTATTAAAAGATTACAAAAATATGTATATATGAACTCAGTGTTTCAAAATGCAGTTAAGTTTTCTTTAACTATTGGCAATTTAATATTATAAATTAGTTTTACATTATTTAATGTTAATTTAAAACAGAAACTTGTTTGAAATACAACAATGCATGTGTCCACTGAGCATGATTTTATTAAATCTTCAGATTATTTCGGATTTTCAGTGTAATAATATTTCATTGTTGTAAAGCCTTTTAGGTTGCAAATTTTTGTGATGCATCAAACAACTTGAACTTTTTATTTTCGTACACAAAGTATATATTTTTGAATAATGGCAAATATTTGATTTTTTCCTAGTATTTTTTGTTTATAGTTGCTGTAAAATATTAGAATGAATAAATAATTCTTTGTACTTTTGGGGCCTTGCTGATTTTTTAATGTCTGTGTTCTTATGTGTATTTGATAATGATTATGTCAAATTAACTATGTACAAAAAATAGTATATTAGACTTCTTAAAAAAATTAATTAAAATTTTTCTCCAAAAAGTTCTTTTAATAAAATTTCGCATTGAAAACAATGTTAAAATCAACTATTAACTACAAATAAGTGATACAGCCTTTGTGTATTTTTAGACCTTAGGGTGTGTTTCTCAGTATTAAACATAATTTCTTTTTTTAAATTCTTTGCAAGACTTAGCATTGATTTGTATGAAAAGTATGCTTAGATTATAAGAATATACATGTAAGATTTTGCTCGGGTCTTAAGAGGTTAATATTAACTCGTGTTCTAAGTTTGATGTCTAGCTCCTTTTGTATTCAGTAATACCTTTAAAATCTCAAAAGTTTTTGGGAAACTACACTTTGCGCAAGTGCAGTTTTCTTAAAAGCATTCACAATTTTAGACGGGTACTAGGCACTCTTGCATCAAATTTGAAGTCTTATTATAAGAATTATAGCTCTTTTAGTTCAAGTTGTAGAGTGGTTTAAGACAATTTGACTGACGAAACAAATATTCACACACATACAAAAACTACATTCTTAAAATAGACACTTCAAAACGCGTAGCAAACAATTCTCCATTCAAAAGTATTGCACTAGGGGATTTTCTTCCCAAGAGCAACACTTTTATTACATAAGGTAGAGTAAAAATGTTAACATCTAAGTTGGGGATGCAACTAATGGAAGATGCTCCAGCATCAAGATGCACATATTTCTCAAAATCTTACTTAGTCCAATTAGTGAGTGTTACCGTTAATAGAAGCTGTTGTATAATTCCAAAAAGCATTTCTCGTAATCACAAGAGTTACGTTCTTATTATAAATGTAAACAACGGTATACACATTTTGTCATTAAAGGTTTTTTAACATGTAAAGCTGTAACACATCAATGTGTACTACTAGATAGAGTATCATAGCTCTGATATTAAGTTCCATCAACCCAAATCTATTACTTCCAATTCAGTCAAAATGACAGAACAGCGATAAACAAGTGTTGGCAGAATATTCTGACATGGTATTAATGGTCATATTTGTTTTCACGCTAGATACATGTTTGATAAACTGCATGTGTGTCAACTAGTATTTATAAGAAACGTTTTACGCACTAGCGCATGACTGTGTTGGAAATAAATCATCTAAGACAACGTACGGTTACTAAAACCGGATTGAGTATAACTATCCACTATCTCATACTTCAATTTCCCATCAGCAAGTTGCAAATACTATCTTGAAAGTACAGGACAAATTCAAGAGAAAAATATTCATATATTAATCAATAACAAATGTTTTTCTATTCAATTTAAATGGCATTTGAGGGTTTTAGGGAACAAAAACAAAAAATTAAAAACCAAATTAATAATAACTGAATAATAGTTAAAAAGCAATATTCTTCTTAACAATGATGAATTTAAATTCTTATTAAAGGTTTTGTAATAAGTTAAAGATAATCGTTTAACACGGTAAATAACTTAAAATAAATGTTTGTCCTCCCCAAGCAAACTGAAACATTAAAATGTTAATAACTATTTATTGGCAAAGGCATAAGTATATCAACAACAATTACACAAATAAAAAATAATTATACATATCAACAATGATTTGCAGAATACAACACAATTTGATAGAGAGACATCCATTTAATACTTACAAAAAGCTCTCGGTTAATTGGGCAAACTTTCATTTAATTAAATTTAATAAAGAAATAGTGTACTTCGCAATCAAATTGCATAATCAGTAAAAAAATAACACATCCATTTATTTTTATTAAAATTTTTACAATGCACATCAAATTAGTATAAATATACATTTCATGGCTACTATGAATAACTAGGCACACATTAAACTAAAGTTTTGAAATTAAATTTCTTAAATATATTTAAAACTACAATAAGTGAACTTAAAATTTACTACAGTAAATTATCTTGAGTGTCTTTCAAAAAGAGTTCAAAGATAATGTATAACAGTGACATCATCTACACAAGTTTTTACACAGCATAATACATTCTGAATACAAAATTGTTATACATTGAAATACAGTCGAATCTTGTTATCATGAACTTACTTAATATAAAATTTGATTTAACAAAACTGAAGGTGCTTTTCTGGCCAATTTAACTTTTAAGTAATGTAAAAAAAGTTTAAGTATTGTGAATACTTTACTTGAAATTCTGTTAAGCATTAACTATAATTTTTTTTTTAGTTTTCAATTTTTTTCAATATTTTCAAATTTTTAAATAAACTCAGTTAATTACCTGACTCTTTTCCGTAATTTACATTTTATACATTGTTGACAGCTGTTGATCTTTTAAGTAACAGTTACAAATTGTACCGTATACTATTATTTATTTTTAAAAAAGTTTTATATTTTAAGTATTCACCATAAAGTATTAGTCGAAGAATTCACCTCATCATTAACAACAAATTTAGATAAAACTATTTCATAACTCCCTTATAAATGAATTCTAACAAGGTTCGACTGAGTACAAAAACTTATTAAATTTGATTCCACAAAAATTATCTTATTAAATATTTTAAGATATTTTTACAAACACATTTCTAGAATACAATAAATTTAGAGGGTTCCTATTCCAGATTCTCCTTCGAAATGCTTTTTTTTTGCATCAGTAATAGTTGATATCCAATTTATTACAATGGATGCCGAATACATTTATAGATACAATATTTACAATTCATACACATAATGTGAAATTGCAAATAAAATTCTTGTGACATTTTACATTTAACAGCTTGAGAATTACCAAAAGAGGCTTATAATAGAATTTTGCTGGGCATATAAATAAATATTAATTACCTTTCTTCATTTACTTTTTATACAAAAAAAAACAGCACTTAAAATACAATTCATTCTTCTGAAAGCAAAAGAGAAAAAAATTAAATTGGAAACATAAAGTAATGAAACATACAAAATTTAATGAATTTTAGTAGTAAAATCTAGCAATATGAGTTTCAAACAGTACAAGGAATTATTAATAAAAAAATAATGAATTCACTACGAACAGTAAATAACTTATCAAAATAACAGTAAAATCTGTTATTAATTGTTCAATAATCTTGAATTCAAATTCTAATTTTTTATTTATAAAATCAGCATAAAAAGTTATACATTCAATACACTAAACATTGACTTCTTTCCTTCAATGTTATATTTTAAACGATTATAATATTTACAGTATTTGTACAGATAAATTCACATTAACACTAGACATTAAAGGACAATGGAGATTTTCAGCCATTAATTTAAACACCACACTTTAACATAATTCAATTAAATATTATTGATAAACAATTACAAAGGTTGAGTTTACAAACAAGTTTTGAAAAATAAATTTTGTCGATCTTAAGAACATAAAAAAAAACCCTCACCAAATATCTAGGTTAAAGACATCATATTGAAAATTAGCATTTGTTTTGCGATTGAGGAAAAAGAAGAAGTTAAGGATTCTTAAAAAGCAATTTTATAATTTAAGGTCAAACTTTTTTATAACTAATAAAGTTGGATATTTTTAAAGGTACATGAAAGGTTTTAGGATTAAACTTTTTGTATAGAAGCCCTTAGAAACCCAGCTTCCATAATCTAGAGGCTACTATATGCATTGATTGATGACAGATAGAAAAAAACATTCATAGGCAAATTTTGATGATTAGTCAGATTTGCAAGTAGAGGGGGGGGGGGGGGGGTATTAGGCTTAGTTGCATACTTCAAAAGCCTTTAACATGTGCTCCACATTTTACTTTTAATAAAAATACCAGAAACCAAATTTTCCATTACTTTTGCGCTTTCATGAGTTTTAATGTTTCCTCATAATGTTCAAGACTCATTAAACAAGGTACATTTAAGATACCTACCAAACAAAAGTTTTGCCAAAACAAAATATTTTTATGACAGATAACAAACATTAGCAGCAACAATAAAAAAAATAGTATTAAGTCATTAATTAATTAATCACAACCCATATTAGAAATATTACATTGTTCCAACAGAATAATTCTTTTCATTCATCCCCCAAATCATTTTGGTAAACAAAATAAATTCCACGAGCTCAACTTTTTAAAAGATAATTTCCAAGATCCACAAAATTCAACACACTACAAAAATAAAAAAAGAATTCCTCAACACACTATAACCCTCTCTAACAATCATCAAGACAGAACTTTCAAGAAGAATCATCGACAGAATCAGAATCATTCAGAGCATTTAGTTGAACACTACCATCTGAACTAGAGCTGCAGGAATCTGAATTGGTGGTGGTGACGACAGCGTCTGCAGGTTGCCTGATGCCCGCGATTCCCTTCTTTGGAATGGTGACTAGATCCCTCTTGATGTGGCGTTTGCGATGGGGATCGCATCTCCTGGTTTGGAGGTTTCGTTGGAAGTCGATTATGTACAAGAAGCCTGCTATGAGGACTTCACATCTGAAATGGACGCAGTCGTGAAATAATAGATTGATATATGAGCGATCACATATGAAAAGTACAGGGGGGAAAACCGCTTAATTTTGTAGAAGGCTTTCCTCAATAGGCCTCTTTGGCGATGATATCAAGAAATCGCCTAAACTGGTGAAAAGAAACTGGTTACTCTTTGGAAACTGGCTTTTCTTTTGCGGAAACCCTGATTCACGCCAGAGATCAGTGGACACAAGTCACATGTTTGTACCACGAATGAAGAACCGAAAGAAAAACCGGTTTCCTGCCGCCAATGTTTACCAAGCAGACACAATTACAGGAAGACTCCTAATAAATCAAGTGGTTCTTTCTCTGTACTCTTCATATAAGGAGCTTATAAAAGGTATTGACAACATATAGCACCATACACAGAAAAGTGACCTATCAAATAAATATGACTTTTCGTGATATAAATGCAAAAATATTCAAAAGTTAAAGATTTAGCCTTTAGATAGGAGAAAGTCTTAAATTGATTGGTAGAATAGATAGATGGGACCAAAGGACAGAAAATCTATACAACACATTGCCCAAACTGTCCTGATGTCCAACTGTCTCTGAAGCATATCTTTGGCTGTCCAGCATTTTAAGCCAGGCTTTTCAGGATTTGCTTTTTGAAGTCCTAGAGTATCTACTTCACTCTGAAAAGGCGGTTGAAATTGCTGAAGCTGTCCACAAAAGCTTCGGCCCCATCTAACCCTTTCACTCCATTATGCACATTCCATGGACACAACAACAACAACGGAATAGATGGAATGCAGTTGGCAAATCTTTATTTTTTCAATAATGAAATGCTATGGTTAAAATAAACTTCAGACAATTTTTCTGAAAAACTAATTTTTTTAAGCCAGTAGGTCACTTTTTCATGCACATTGCTATAAAATAAGCCTGCTATGAAATCTTCTGAAATGGACACAATTGTGAAATCATAGATTCATATTTGATCAATCACATAAATGAAGCCTGCCATCTGTAATGGTCGTAGTTGTGAAACAACAGCTTGATATTTGATGTGGTTAACGTGCAGTACCAGCATTACTAGCCTGGTGTAAAGGCTCTTACTAGGAAAATTAAGCTTGGTAGTGGAGGGGTAAAATTTAACTAAGATTCATTCAGATTTTTGAAAAATAAGCTCTCAGTCATTTTAAGGAATCTTTATCTTAAAGGACTTTTTACACAAGGAAAATACAAACAGCCAGTATTATTTAATTAGTTCAGAATCTTGGATTAACTGAAATAACAGCTTATTTAAATTGAATGAAGCTGAATAGAACAAAAATTACTCAGAAAATGCATTTTTGAAACAATAAATACTTCATGAATTTGATTTTGTTTCAATTGGAACCTATGCAATGTGTCACTAGATTAAAATTATGTAATAACAGAGTTTAACTTTAAAATAATTCAAATAACTAATACAACAGATCAGGCATGAAAGTGCAAACTAATCAAAAAGGCTGAACTCTGAATTTCCATTTTTTTGCACTATCGGCATAACGACGAACAGACCAATTAAAAATTTAGCTATATTAGTTTCTATTAAATGCACATATAGAAAATTATGCTTAACTAATGCAATTTAGCCTTACTTTAAATCTGTATATCGATGCCATATCAAATCATATTTAATTTTTAAAAAACCTGATAACTAACGAATTACTCTTGTACTAGAAAAATATAAAATCATAACACAATTTCCATTTAAGGAGCTAAGATCACCCCATTACATTGCAAGCCGGTTGGATTTAAGCTGGGAGGAATATAGCAATAACTGCAGCACAAATCAATCTTTGTGTAGCACTTGATTAATTTTATTAATAGCAAGATAGCCCAACAACACATTGATATTTTTTTTTTTTGTTAATCAGAACAGAACATTACAAATTTAAATATTATATTATACTATACTACTAAATGTACTCGGGTTTTTTTTAATCTTGTCTGCCTCTCAGGGATTGAAATCCCTAATTTTTGGTCTTTCAATACATATCCTTAATAACATGGTTTATACAAATTGAGAAGGAAAAAAATTCAAGCACTTCACTATTCCAAAAAATCCAAGGGCTCAAAATTCACTAACTACCTAAATAAATAAAGCGTGTATAAGCGGGCGCTCCAATTTTTTTAAAACTAAAAATTTTCTAAATTGAGAAACCCCAGTATAGACCGAAGTAGAAAAAAAAGGTTTAAACGTAAACCCCAAAAAGTATTTTTTTCATTCCAGCTGTTCTTGTGATTATGACTCACGGACACCTGTAAGTCAGACACTCGATCAGAAGAAAATGTCTTGGTTGCCTGATTTATCCTAAACTGGAGCTACAAAAGTAACAAGACACTTCCGATCACAGAGATAAAGAACTGTCAATCATTCTGATGCAGTGACGTCATCGGTAGATTTCGTGGGGAGATTCCAATGAAAGATGGCAGTGGCCGATATTTGAAGACCCAATCTTAATTCATCTTCAAATCTTAAAAATATTATTTATCTTAAAAATTAAAGTTTATTATTTAAACTTGTTCTTCATTGAAATTTAAGTTTAGTTTTTATTCATATAGACCGAAAATGGAGGAAACTATTTTTTGCTGGCCGATAATTAAAGAAAACTTACTATAATCTAATCTTAATTCATCTTCACATTTTAATGAAAATTTTTATCTACATTATAAGAATCTGTTATTTAAACTTATTGTTTATTGAAATATTAGTTTAGTTTAACCTAATTACGGTGCGAAGAAAAAGTAAACAATTGTTTACAAAAAAAAAAAGACGTGTTACGATGATCACATTTGAAATATTTTCCAATTCTTAGCCTAATTGCATGTATGTCTAGTTATTTTTATAATATAGTTGTGGTTCAAGACGGATTTTCGAACCAAACTTCAACGAATTGTAATATGTACTAGCTGCGAAACCGCACTAGTGGCTAGCTATTTTCATAGTTTTAGTTCAAACGGACCTGTCAATCAAAGTTCAACGCCTCGTCCTCGTAATTTGTGCCTAATTTGAAGTAAAATCACAGTGTCTCATTTTTATAGTTCAAGGATCAGTGAACCAAACCTCTATGCCTAGTAGTTTCTGCTAGCATATATGCGGCGAAATTGCAGTAGATTTCGGTATTTTTATAGTTCAAGACGGATCAGTCAACCAAACATCGACCCCTCATAATGTCTTGTTTTGTCTCGCCTAGTTTGATCTTAGGACCCCCCCCCCATATATATATATGGGTCACAATTTCTCAACGGTTCTGCATCGATCTCAGGATCACCCAAAATGAGATTAAAAAAGGCGGAATTCCGCCGAAAGGCGGAAAACTTTCATGCCTGACAGATACCAAATAATGTAAAATAACACTTTTATGTAATAATAAAATACTTTAATGTAAAATATTACTTTAAAACAACAAATTAAATCAGAATAGTAATTGGTAACTTCTTACTCTGTATCTCCTTTCTTATAGGCAGCCTCAATTTCTAAACTCGTGCGATCATCATACTGCCACCAGCCATTTCTTCCTTCATAAAACCATTGATACTTGTCCTCAAAGGCTACTGTAGACAGGGCTGCTTCGGCCACTAATTGTGGATTATCTAGGAAATTGACAGGGATCTCCTAAAATAATTAGATTTATTTTAAATGCAATTAAAAATTTTTTTTTAAAATAACAGGGTTAAAAGTTGAGGCAATTTTAACAGTGCAAAATTTTTTAAAATGGTTTGTATCACTATATTTTCTTAATAAAAATAATGCTTTGACCCTCATTAGCAATTTGAAAGAGTTATCAATTTTAATATTGAATACCTCAAGTTTAATCTTTAAAATGTAAGGTAGACTTATTTTCTCTGTTCTTCACTAATTAAAAATTATTTCAAATAATCAAGGCAGGAAAATAATTCAATAATAATTATAACAGATAAAAAAAACCCAGAAAAATCTGAATAAGTTTGATTTGTTTTATCTCACTAAAAAGCATCATTATTTTGTATCATTATAATTTAAAAAACTCATTAAAATTATTAAAAAAAGCTTAAATGTAATTGGTGCACCACCATAGTTTAAAATGTAAACTTAACTTCCTCTAAGTAGTTTCAGTGTATTTAAACAATGAGTCAGTTTGATCAGTGAACCTCCTTGTTCTAAACCTACTTGCCAAACATCAACTCAATACAACTATATGACAAGGCTTGTTGATTGTACCAACAGGTTAACACAGATTTAAAGGAATTTTCTTGGATAACTTGAAATGGAAAAATAAAAACCAGAAAATATGCAAGAAATGACATACATTAGGAGTATTGGGAAATGTATTAGATTTACTGTAAGGCCACCTTGGCGATACTTTTTTTCTTGCAAACATTCTCCTAGTTAGCACAATTAGGATAAAGGTATTGTTTATTTTTGGCTATTTACAATTTCCAGGGATTTTTTATCAATTTAAATAATAAAATTAACCCATCCATTTAATTTTAAAATACCAACTTTTGGAAACTGCGCCTAATGTGACTGTACAGTAAATTTTTCCCCAGAAAACTAAAATAACAAAATATAATATGATAAGCTCTCTTTCACAAGAAAATTTAAAGTACATACTTGGCGGCACATGGCACATCGTTTGCTTTGCTGTGTAGCACCCTTAACGCATAAATAACAGAATACATGGCCACAGGGCAGCTTTACCGGTTGGTTACAAGGCTGAAGACACACTGCACAATCATAGGCACTGCTTGGATCAACTTCTACTTCTACAACAAAAAGGGAATGTGGTTAATAATAATCATACATTGCTTCTGTCACCAAGGATTCGGCAGATTGCTAGAGGTATTTTAATTTTAATTATCCTCACACTGGAGGTGGAGCTACACAAGAGCTATTGGCTACATGCAACGTAATTTAGAGCCAGTCAAGTGACAAGCTGAGTAGGCACCCAACTTAGTACAATAGACCAGTGGTCCCGGTGCTTGGCCCTGACTAGTGACTTGATGCCCCACTCATGTCATAACACCCAGCGCAACTGTTAAGCATATTTAACGTGTAGTATAAGCATATTAATGACTCAGTGTATTATTCGTCGAACATTTTTGGCTGCACAGGTCGCTTATATGTCAGCAGTTATTTTGGCAATGCCTCTACCCAAACCTTGGATCTTCCACATACAAGGCCAAGGTCTAACCAACTGAGCTCCCCATCCCTCGGTCACCAAGGATTTGGCGAGTTTCTAGAGGGAGATAATAAAGATGTACCGCTGTCTCCCTGGACCAGATCCGCTTGTGCTTCTCAGCATTGCACGGATGCGCGATCTGGTGTGCCCGAATTCTTACCACTGGACCGCATGTACTTCTCTGGTATGTACGGTTGCAGCCGTCCAGGGTGTCAGCTTCGTCCTGCTATTAGTTTAGCAAGAATATGTTCGGAGATTTCGTTAATTAGGAAACAACGCCATAATTGAAGGTAGTTTGTTTAATAGAAGTTTAGGTGATAATTTTAAAGTTACAGACATTTATAGAATATTTATGTAAATCAAAAGGCCAACATGGCCACTCCACCACGTACTCCAAACTTAACTATCTCTTTCAAGAGTTCGTCACTTTCTGCCAAAGCACCAGGTGCTCACCCTTTTTGTCCGTGTCGCGGGCCAAGCCTGGCGCGCGTATTGCCCGATTTGGCGACCGGATCTTACAGAGATAAATACTTATTGTAGTCATACAGCATTTTCTGGTGAAATGAATTGTGGGTATGTAGTGCTGGTGTTGCAGCATTAGTTTATCTTTAACAACCAATTTGGTGAAAATAGGAATTATTTATTGATGAGAAATTTCCGACAGCGGAAGAACATGCGACTTTGGCAAGTTGGCAAATTTTTAAAGACCCACCAACCATCACCGTAGGATTAAAATCTAACAGAATTTTTCTATATTTTATCATATGGTGTAATACATGTAAAATGAAGCTTAAGTTACCATTACATAATCCAATACAGTCAAGAAGATAAAATTTAAGTAGATGTATAAGCTAGACTTGGGATCACCTTTACTGTACGGTAACTATTGGCGCGATTTTCAGATTTGGCGATAAATAGTTTTTTGTGGTAACCTGTCTGACTTCGACCAAAACCCTTGCCGGAAAACGTCATCGTTGCAAAGAGAGAATGACGTCAAAAGTCGCCAGAACACGGACTTTTGGCGCGATTTCGGAAAGTTCGCCAATAGTTACCGTACAGTAAATTTCAACCCTAGACTTGAAATATAATTGAACAAAGATTTTTAATGTTTTAATCCAGTAAAAATGTCTTAAAATTAAAGAAAATTTATAATATTATATGTAAAATAATAATAAGCTTTACTATTAGTAATTGCATCGATATGAGGAAAAACACATACACTCAAACATTGCAAGAAAATTATAATTCCTAATATTGACTTTTAAAATAGTGGAATAATTGCAAACACAAACTTACCAGCCCCAACAACTATCGAATTTCCAACACCATCGTCTTTTGCATCAACGTCCATATCTTAAAAATATATTTAAAACAAAAGTATTTTTTAAAACAAAAGTAAAGCTTTCATGTATGCAGTTAAAAGTTTCAGAAAATTTAATAGACGTTGACGGTGAATTCAATTGCGTTATATAATGGTTCCAATAATAAAACTTATTATGGGAATATAGACAAAATATTAGAACTAGCATTCATAGAGAGTAGCTTTTGTTGTTTAAGAAGAAATAAGATAGATAAACCAGTTTTGCTTTGCTCAATAAACAAAACGTAAACATTGTTTCGCTTTCGATAGCAATACATAAGCAAAGAAAGTCTAATTTTATGAACATACCTATTGATAACACAAAGAAATCCTTAAAAGTTATTACTTTTGCATGTCTTTAAAGTTTTAAACTTAAAAAATACTAATTTTTTTCTAAAATTTAATAAATATTTTGAAATATTTTAAACGTGCAGTTATAGAGAAAATATATTTAAAAGGATTATGAAAATATTATTCACAGAAATGACGAAAATTGTTTGGTTTATTTGAATTGAACACTTTTACATATTTGAGTTATTAAAGACGGTTCTGTACTGGTGTATGTTAGGAGCGCAAAATTCGTATAATAAAAGTTAAGAATGATCAGAGACGCGTTTATGGATGTTGGGGCCATAGGCGGCTTCCTAATTTGGGGCCCCGCCCGAAGGGTCCCAAATTCGGAAGACGGATCAATTTTACAGAGGCTTCTATCATCCCTAATTTCTTCTGTAACAAAGGTCTTTAAAGATCAAAGGGTTTTACACTGGCCGACAAGTATGGTTTGTAGTGATTTTCTACTTGCATTCTTTCGCTGGAGAATTTTGTTCCAGAAAATTGTTATCAGAGCAGTTTCACTAAAATTAATTCTTGAAGCTAGACCTTTTGCTTCAACTCGGCACATGGGCTTCTGTTTTAAGTCCTCGCTTATTTCCGTTAAAGCACGTTTAAAGTCTTTATAACTTGTGTACAGTGCGGAAACAGCATCTGTTCTTGCTGACCATCTTTGTACCCGATTATCTTTTGACTGTGCAGGCATTTTTTTCGAAATGGCTTAACAGAATATTCTATATCTACTTGTTGACGCAGAAAAAAACATAGATATTCTGGACAAAATCAAAATATGATTCGGTCAATTAATTATGTTTGTGTGCAAACAGTTGTAAGTCTAGGTTGTTATTAATTCTGAAATTTGGGGCCCCTCGCAATCTTGGGGCCACAGGCGGTCGCCTCTAACGCCTATTGGTAAACGCGTCGCTGAGAATGATGACATGTATATGTTTACTCGAACTTTTAAAATAATTTTTTAAAAAAAATAAGGATGTTTTTCTACTTTTTTCTGCTTCATAGAGCTTTTCCTGCGATTGCATCGTTGTTTATTCGATTTCACTCTATAAACGTATTTTTCGTCTGTTGTTTTCGTATTTTAGAATTTTTACTAGCAATTCTTTTTTTATTTCTTCTGTTTATTATACACTTTATTATTAGTGTCCATTCGTTTAAATTTAAAATATGCAAAGCACTGAATGAAATATGACATCTTGTGTGAAGCGAAGAAATTAAAACAACAGAAGACGAAGAAATTGGTTTACAACCATTCAACGCGAATACGAAGGTACATGAGCAGAGAACAGCTTTTATAAACATTAAAAGTACACATCTTTCGTTTCAGTGAGTGAGTGACAATACCACTGGAATTGTTGCCACTCACGACGTGAGAGAGAAATAGGACCATTCTATTATGAAATTTGACTGCGAAATGATATGCAGTCCTTTTCAATTTTCAATATTTAAAAAAAAAATATGTTAAACAGATGGTACTACATAAAACACGATATATTTTTCAAAAACAATAATTAACTTATTAACAACACACAATTTTATGTTAATACAAATGGAATATTTCTTATGATGTCATGCTATAAATACTGCGATTTCATTAGGTTTTTCTTTTTTTGACAAGCTCGTGGATTTTTTTTTACGTCAAGTGCTCCGAACTGCGATTTCATTAGGTTTTTCTTTTTTTGACAAGCTCGTTGATTTTTTTTTTACGTCAAGTACTCCGAACTGCTATTTCATTGATGGTTTGTTTTCTGTGACAAAGTGTTGAAACAAACCCATTGTGTGTTTTAATTAAGTATTAGTTCTTAAGATATTATTAAAATAACGAACAAATAACGAATAACAGTCACACCGTTCACGTTTGAAAACAAATTTTAAAAACTTAACGTTTTTGTTCGCGTTCGAAGGGTATTAATGGTATTCACAAATGGAACTTTAATGAATAGGTTTTAAAAAAAAACATTCTTATGTTTTATATAATTTTAATCCGCCAATTAGAAATGATTTTACAGAATTTGCAGAATATCTGGATAAAAAGCTGTGACTCAACAAAAAAAAAACTCATCTTATGTAATATAGATCGGAATAGATGCACAGCAACTTTTTTTTCAGAAATCTATAAATAGAAAGGGGTTCTCAGTTTTAAGTAGGGTTTTCAATATTAAAAGTCCGTTAGATGAGGTCAAATAGGTTATACTCGAATAATGCATATGCACACCTGCACTACAGGCGTCAACCAGACGAGACGACAAATAAGTCCGTTTTCGGGAAAATTCTTTTCTATGATGGAAGAAACAGTTCTAAACTTCAGGTGACAAGATCTCAACGATTTCCAAAGCAAAATTGTTAATACACTTCATTTCGTAATCGTGATATTGAAAAAAGTTTTTTGTTCGATAAAAGGCTTTTTTGTGTTAGTTCTTAAATGATTAAAACTAGTTTATTGATATTCCTTCTTTTTAAGTTCGAGTGTTTTTACTTTTAGATGAAGCGGCTTTAGTTTCATCTGCCTTTGGTCACTACGTTTTCATTTTGATTTATCCTGATTTTTTGTTATCAATTTTTTTTTGTCACTGTACAATATGCAGAGATTGGAAAGTCACTCTTAAAAAGTAACTCAGTTACAGTTACTTTATAGCGAACCAAGATTAAAGAAATAGAGACATTCGGAAAAAGTTAAGAATGAAAATTCAACGTAGTAAAAATTTAAAATTTAATTAATCAAATTTAAGCCGAATGCTGAACTGTACCAAAAATATATCAATGTAGAGCGGTGGGAGAAGTATCGGAAAAGTAACGAAATTTTACAATACTTCGTTACCTATAAAAGTAACTAAGTTACAGTTACTTTCTCAAAAATCTAACGACGTTACCTAAAAAAGTAACTGTTACAAGAAACGTGTTACTCCAATCTTTGATAATATGAATTTTCAACGGCCAGACATCTTTTATTTTCCATGACTACTCTCTGTATTTTTACTTGTTAAATGGATGGTGAAGTAGTTTTGTATAAAATAGTAAGATACCAATGCTTTACAACGTTACGTTTTGTATGGAGTAAATAGCTGATCATGAATACTGGAGCGTACAAAAAAATTGAAAATTTTACAATTTTAAAATAAGAATATAATTTTCACGCAGGATAAAAAATAATTTTCAGTGTTGTGTGTATCTTGACAGTAATAAATGTTGCTATTTTCAGTCAAATTTTTTTTTTAAATAATGAATTTTCCGAATGACTTTAAGGCCGTATTTCGCATAGTCTTTAGGCAATCACACCACCGCTTTAATTATAATTTACAAACCATTAAGCTTCTTTGAATTCGAAAAAATAAGCTTAGAAATGAAATATTTTTAACACAAATTTAAATAAGGTTATTAGTTTTAAGATTTTTTTTACCTTATAGATATGCCACTCTTTTTGAAAAAGCATGGTAACACATATCTAGATTGCACAAAACTGTCTTGATTTTTCTTACGATTTCTCTTCTTGAATGACGTTTAAAAAACGTCAACCCATCATTAAAATTACTTGAACATCTACCTACCGCTTAGCAACCACCCTAGAAGGTAAAAATTTTAATAATATTTTATTTACGTACACTGTTAAAAATTTCAGTTCAATGTTGAACCAAATAATGGTGAAAAATCAAGAACTTCTTGTAGATACACCATAAAGTGGTTCAACCAAATATCACAATCTGGGAATAGACCTGCTTTCACGAATAATTGGTTCAACTTCTATTAACTACAACATTAGTAGTATTGCTTCAGCTTATAAGAATTGTTGTCCGTCCGTGGCCGAGTGGTTATGGCATCAGACTAGAGATTTAACCTTCTCTGGAGTGCGGGGGTTCGAATACCATCTACTGCCAATTATCCTATAAATCTGATCTCTGTACTGGAAATAGTAGAAAAAACCTCAATTGGGAGACCCTTTTTATGGTTCAACCTTTTACTATAGTTACGCGTTGGGAAAATCCCGTATATGGTTCAACCTCTCACCATAGTTACGCAATTTGAAAATACCGTTTTATGGTTCAACAGTCTACCAAATCATGGTTGCAGCAACTTTGAACCGTAATTTGGTTCAACCTTGAACTATTATTTTTAACAGTGTAATAAAAAAACCTAAACTAAATTAAAATATTGATGTTTTGGGCCTGGAAAACATCCTCTCGGCGTCTTGATAACGACGTATTTCAACTTCGTCATTAAAACGTCACATCGCCAACCAAAGATTGGATTTAATTTTGTCCACAAAATTACATTCTCATGATTGAATTTCGATATTTACGAACATTTATGTAACAAAAAAAGAAGACATGGGCAACTTTGGAACCATTTTTCTTATTTTCAAAACGTATTCTAAAAAATAAAAAGCGTTTCCGCTTCTTCATTATGGCGCATTTCATTTCAAATTTGACTTTAAAAGGTTACATGAACGACCACTGAAATCTTTATAATTATTTATGTTTTCAAAGTCGAATTTCCATAACCTAATTTCGATATTTATGACCATTTATATAACAGCCCATGGGCTACTTTGCAAACATTTTTCTGATTTTGAAAATGTATTCTACAGATTGATCCAATGTTTCTCCAAACTTAAACTCAAAAGGGTCCCGGCAACTTCCCGGCCGTACAAGGAATATCTGAACACCCCATTTAGATAAACATTGGCAAGAAAAAGTAATAAATTCACTGGGAGGAGGATTAACGGGATTTATTACCGTAAGGACTAATTCAGCTCCAATACAGGGTTGCCAGCAATGTTAGAAATTTGATGAAAAAAATCATGAGCTAGTATATGTGCTACAAACTTAAAAACTTATTAGCAGATGCACATTTTCTGGGATAATTTTTTGAGAAAATATTTATTGAAAAACAATTACTTTTATGGTGATTGTATGTATTTTACGATGGAGTTTCATTATTTAAGAATCACAGAAAAAGAAGTTAGACGAATTCAAGATAGTTGAAGATTTGAGATTTCAAGTTGATTACTTTCGCCAAGATATTTGGAAACCCACCCTGAAAGTTGATGAAGCATTTGAAAAAAAAAAATGCCTAAAATATTTTTATCAGCCAAGCGGACCCAAATTAGCTAAAATGGCTATTATGGGCCAAGTCTGGTTACCCTGTCAATGGTCATAAGTTTTTGCTATTTTATTTTATAGTACCGCTATTCGTATTTTCTGATATAAATTGTCGCAATTCAGACAGTTTTCACCCATAGAGATTCACCACACCACTTGAGGGATTTATAAAGGAACCATTCTGAAGTTAGTAGAGCACGTTACATATGCAGACAGCACAAGTTTCTTTCTGCTACATGCTACATGGCTATGGTAAGTTGATTGAACTACACTCCTTGCCAACCTTAGTTGGGTAAATAGAAATATTCTATGGAGAAGATCTTTCCTAGGATGTTAAGAGTTCCATAAACTATTTGTTAATCCATCCAGAAAACATGTTTAAAACATTAATTTCGTTTATGGTCTAACAGATTTGAATATTATTTGAGAAAATTTGGCAATTTTATCAGAATGAAAAGTGTATTTGGGTTAAATTGTATCCAGATCATTTTGTATGTAAATATTGCCTTACAAGAGTTTCCAACTGACGGACCAACCACGCTTTTCCCTCTGCCTTTTTACTCTTCGTTTTTACCCAAGTTATGTTGGCACGGAGTGTAACTGTATTTTCTTAGTAAATACACTCTCAAAAAAATTTCCTTTAATTCACGGAAAAAGTCTGTGCAGCACTGCTACCGGAATGTTTCCGTGAATTGAAGGAACACTTTGGTCCGTTAAAAGAAGAAAGTATTCCGTTTTTGAAGATAGATCCGTTGTGTTTATTTTCCGTTAAAAAAACGAAAAATTTAAGAAATTTGAAGAAAAATCGAACTTCGAGCGACATCGTACGCTGACGCCGTCGTGACTTTGGACTCCACAGATTTAACGAGCACGTCTGTCCCAATGCTCTCGGGCCCAAAACTTCCCAGTACAAATATCCGATTTGTAGGATGACTGGCAGTAGGTGCGATTCGAACCACCTCACTTCTGAGAAGGCTGAATCCTGAGGCGGATGCTTTAACCACTCGGCTATTGTGACACATCTCTTCAAAATATTATTACAGGAGTTACTGCTGCAAAAAGTCGTGATGTCGATAGAAATTAATGGCGGCCTCTTCTGCCCACCACCAATAATATCGCGATGCGCATGCGCGATTAAAAGAAAACGGAATTATTCTGTTTTTTTATGAAACGGAAAAATTACTGTGAAAAAAGACGGAAAGTTTAGTGTATTAAGAAGGATTTTTCTGAGAGTGTAGATAACGAATTCATTTTGATATCCAGTTCCTAGTATATGAAATATGACTAATGTGGCAAGATTTTCAAGACCAATAATCGGAACATTTCCACTCTATATCTAACTCTGCCTGGGGCCTGATCCACCATAAGGCCTGTGCCTATGGTCCCAAAATTTTAGAGGCCCCTAAATCTTTAAATGTACGCTGTTACAAATTTTGGGTCAGATTGCACCGGAATCCTGGAACTTTCTAGCTGCCACCAATATTTGCAGAGTGAATTTACCAGTTTTGTGGTAAAATCGTAACTTTGATGCACTGAAAAAGTAGAGAATCAATGTTCTCAATAGTGGCAGCTAGAAAGTTCCAGATTTCTGGTGCAATCCTGCACCAAACTTTTTAAAAGAGAAGTTTCTGTTACGCTAAATGCTGCAGACTCCCCAAAATTTAGTAAATTCTAAAACTCTCTGAGACTTTGACGCAGACATTGACCTAATTTGATTGGTTTGATCGATGTAAAAAAAGGAAGCCGATGAAATGGTAGGAAAATTTTAAAAAACCGACCATTGAGAAAGAGAGATAGTGTTTAAAAGATGAGTATTTCTCAATATTTTGAATAGTGATAGGTAAACTGTTAAAGAATTAAGGAGCTAAATAAGAAAAATGTTTGCTAAAGATTTCTTTATTAAAATTAGGAATTGCACACTTCTTTGGGTCTTCTTGGAAAATTATATATTTAAGTTGACAACTGTCTTTATAATGCCTCAAATAAAGAGCAATATAAAATAAGTAATTATTTCTGAAAGGTAAAAGATTAATATTTCTAAAATTATAATTACATTACATTGAGAATTCAAAATTTTAAAACTTTCATTTCAATGCTTCTTAATCCCAAAACACTATAAATGGGAGGATTGTATATATCCATGTGTATTTTCTTAAGTTATTTTTATTTGTGCATCGTATTTTTATTTGAATTTAGTAAAAATAAGTTAAATATGTATTATTGAACGACTGTGTCTGTCTTTCGCGGATATGTTCAAGACTAAAAAAAAATTGTTTAATATACATTAAATACGCTAATCGTATTTTCTATAACTTAAAATGTGCGGAAAAACTTGAATATTTTTATATCTTAAATATTTTTTCATAAAATGTTTTACTACCTCGAGCAATCTACAAATATTTCATGCAACGTAACTCAATAAACACGATGGAAGACCAACTTTGTGGAGAAACGGTACACCATAATTTTACCGTCTGGAAAATCTACTTTGATCTATACGGAGTTGACAAGTAACGATTCTCACAGGTAAATTCATGCGTGTATTTTTGTTGATCAGTGGTCTTAAGTTAAAATGTTAGGTAAAACTCAAATTTGTATGTATACTCAGTACACCCTACATTGAGGTAGTAATTATTTAGAAGCAAGTGGCCAAAAAAGAATCTGAAAAAGGTTTTACAAGGCTGCTTTTATGGCTATTGAGCCTTTTTAGACTCAGCATATTCGCCAGAACTGAGAGCCATTTCATTGAGGCACAATATAGGGTATGCGCCTATAGCTACCAATTTCGACTACCAGAGACCAGAGTGCAAAGAATCTGAGCTCTCTGTGGATGTTAAAGTATGGCGACATTTAATTTTTCAGAGAGAATGCAAGCGAAATGGATACTTAAGGGATCTTTTACATGCCACATAAAGAAAAGACATGCGTGCCTACCATTTTCCCGTCCAGAAAATCTACCAGCTCATCCGGGTATCGAACCCGCACTCTTGAGATTTATGTGGCAGGCACGTAATAACTTACAGCCATTGAGCCGACAGTTCTTACAAGTACATAATTAATTTTTAACTCCTTAGAGCTCGAGTAAATAGGTTTATTGAGTAACGTTCCATAAAATTTTTATGGAGTACTCGAGGTAGTCAAAAATTTTATTTGAAAATATGATAGATGTAAAAAAATCAATTTTTTCCATACATTTTAAGTTATAGATAAATATATTTATGGTATTTAATGTAAAGAAACACATTTCGATTTCGTCAATAATTTCAATATCAATGAATAGCTTGTTCAATACGAATATTGTTTTTCCCCCTTCTGGGGCTACAGAGATAATGTTTTACATTAAAAAAAACTTTTGTCATAGGTAGGGTTACTGGAATATCTGCGTATGAGGGTTGTGACATGATGCTCTCACCTGATTGGCTGGAGCATATTCATGCTCCAGAGATACGGCGCTGTTATTTTTTCCCCGTAGACATTACACGGTGACTCAGCGAAGCTCTAATAAATCGCATCTAAACGATATAATCAAAGTAGCGTAACCACTATTTGTAATTGATTTTGTTTTTAATGATCTATATTCTTCAATATTTATTCTTTTTTGGATTAAAATTCTTAACGGTAAAGCTGTAATCCATGTTTTAATTCCGACGTGTGTCATTGCTATGGAATACAAAAGTTGTTTAAACTCGGAAAAAGTGTATAAAGCTTTACTTTTTAGTCTTTGTTTTGTAAATTAAACATCATGTGGACTATTAGAGTTCTAAAAATAGTATTTTCATCATTATACTACCAGAAAAAGCCATTACTAATGTCGAAGCTAGCAGACGGTATTTGGCATGTCTTTGGCATGCGTTGGCGGAACAATAGTTGGCGGGGTAACGTAAACAAACTGCAAATCAAAGTCATTGCTTACTTGAAAGTTGAAAACATTCTTATTTCTTCCAAACTATAAGCAACAGCATAATGTTTATATGCGTAAAACTGGGAAAATAACTAGTTTTGTTTTATTGGCGAGTTTGGCTGAACGATAACGATTTTAGCATGGCACACTTGCTAAGCTCCTTGTCGTTACCCTGTACAGCACACAGTGCATTGAAGGTACCCTAGTCATAGGGCACGTGTCGACATAAAAAAAAACAATTAACGGACGCCATCTTCGGCCTTTTTTTCCGTCTAGGCCCAAGATTGATAAACACATTGATATTTCTTCCTTGTTCTCAATATTTAAGGTAGGCGAATACCCAAAATTCCCCCAAATTCTAAAATGTTTACTATTACTTTAATCTTTTCCCATTTTGGCTCAGTGATTTCAAATATAAGGAATAATACTATTTCGGCATTTTTTTAAATTTAAATATAATTTATTTTAAACGGTGTTTTTCTACTAAAAAAAGAGGTATACGGTAACAAGTCTACCACATTGAATTTTCATCCTATAAACATTAATTATGTGTTAGATTTTTCGTTTTGAACTGATGCATGCAATGACCCTCTAGACCCTCTAGAGTTACATACAAATTACAAGAAAAGAAGTTAATAAGAAAAATGTTATAAATTAACTACAAAAAAAAAAGGATTTTTTTCCGATTAACTTACACTTGGACATTTAAAAAAAAAAAACTTGCATATTTACACCAGATGTTAGAGGTTCATGGCACAGATATATATTGAAATACTATCTGTAAAAAATTCCAGGTAAATTAATGTAAAACTTTTTATGCTAGAAGTGTTGGCGTAAACCCCCTTTTTTAGTAGAAAAACACTGTTTAAAATAAATCAATTATATTTAAATAAAAAAAATGCCCAAAAAGCATTGTTCATTATAGTTGAAATCACTATGCCAAATTTGGAAAAGATTAAAGTAATAGTAAAAATTTTAGAATTTTGGGTATTCGCCTACCTTAAGTTGTTCATAAAAATGATGGAAAATATACCAACAGAGTAACAATCGGAGCACATTAAAAACATTTAACACAATTTTAATTATCAAACACATAAGAGTAACATACTTTTTTTTTATCGTATTTTGTTAAGTAACTTTTTTTTCAACATTGATCCAAAGCTGTATAGTTCTATTCTATAGTTAATTTGCAGTGAAGAATTAAAATATTATCTTTAATTTCCTCAGTTTCATGTTTAATGTGAAACAAAAATATTATTATAAATAATATTTTTTTACACATGTGTAGCATGAAAAACAATGGAAGGAATAAGGTTTTTATTCAAAAATTATTATTATGAGCGCAAATAATTTTTTAAAAAATATCGGAAATTAATTTCAGTTTTTTGCCACATTTTTATGCATCCAAATGGAATTTTTTTTGACACTTTTGAAAGTTACTGGCTTTTGTTGCCCTTTGTGTATGCGTGATTTTCTCTTATTTTCTTTTCATCTCTCCCCTCATAAAAAGAAAAAAAAAATTACGATGAAATTGCTGATCTAAGGTTGTTACAAACATTTTAAGTTACTAAGTTCATCGTTAGCAAAATTTACATTAAATTCATAGATTTATGATTAACGTCAGTGCGGGTAACTTTGGTCCAAAAACATAGTTTTTTTTACAAAAGAAGAAAAATTAAGCTGCAAAAACAATTTAAACACTTAAGAATCATAATGCATTCTAAGTATTGTATTTTTATAGGAATAATTCCCAAGCGTTACCGAAGTAATAGAAATATTAAAATGTTTAAACATACAAATAACAAAGTTAGAAGATACATAGTTATTAAAAATGGCATATAACTTAACATTTACATTGCAGTGCATCGTAGAATGACATTAGACTATGAATACCATTAATTATTGTCGCTTAAAAGAAAGTAAACTTCAATTTTAATAAGGGGAAATAACTTTTTTTTAGCAAAAAAAGTATGGAATAACAAATATCTTTATAAAAAGAAAACGACTGGAATTTGAAAATGTTTACATTTCTACATTAGCGTTTTTGAATGTTGCACGTTTCTTGAATTTTATCTTTACTTTTTAATGTTTAAAATAGTTTGATTTTTTAAACATAAAACCTCAAAAATGAAAAATCATAAAAGTAACAAACATACAAAAAAATTATTAACTTAGATAAAAACAAATGGTGTAACATTCATTAAATAAAATAATAGTATAAAGCGTTTTCTTTAGCTATTTCAATATTTTTTAGGTGTTACAGTCTTGTTGGAAGAAATAGATTTTTGTCATTAAATGCTTGTAAGAATACGTCATTTGAAATATACCCGCTTCGACGGTACCTAGGATTTTAATGTAATTTTTGCATCCGATTAACTTATTTATTTAAAATGTTTGTAACACATCCATAAATCTAAAAAAAAAACATCATTCAACTAAGTATAGGCGATTGTTATCCACTACGTTTTTATACGAATAAAAAATGAAAATAATTATTTGATTTAAATTAAATACATTGACTCTGAATTTCATAGTTTCGGGCATGTTTATTACAATATAATTTTTCCAGTCGAACCACTACAAAAGCATCACTTTAAAGAAGCAATTTAAACAGAGAAATACAGAAAGAACGCGAAAAGACTACCTTTTGAAAAGAACGTGTTTTTTTCCGTTTAAAGATTTTGGCCATTCCATCTGATGATCCCACCCTTCTTGATGGAATTGACTAACCCTAGAATTGACCAATGATTGCACCTTATAACCTTATACATACGAAGCAATTTATTGTATTTAATAAAAAGGCGATTTTTCAAAATCGGACATCATAACGGACATTTGCATTTTGTAACTTGAAGTCACGTCTCGTCGATCCAAAATAGTTGTAAGTTATTTTTTAAAAAAAATATATCTTAATAATTTCTAAACAGTATATTATAGTATCGTAATTTACGATTGAATAAGTGTTTATTTTGGTTTTTGCATATTTTGTAAATAAACATTTCTTTGCCTTTTTTCGATTGCGCGGGAATTCTGCTTTGCTTAGAAAATGGTCGATGTCAGTTCTTGAAATTAAAGCTCGATATCAGTTCTTGAAATTAATAGAATAACAGTTTCATCTGATGCATTTATTTTATTAAAAATGTTATGATAATTTTAGTTAGCTCATTCCTTTTGATTGATTGCGTATTACTATTATTTTTTTAAAATGTGCATTTACACGAACAATCGTTCAATTAACGTTATTGTTGTTGTCGTGTCCATGAAATGTCCATAATGGAGCGAAAGGGTTTTCAGCAACTTCAACCGCCTTTTTAGCGTGAAGTAGATCCTCTGGGTCTTCAAAAAGCAAATCCTGAAAAACCTGGCTTGTGTGTGTGAAACGCTGGGCAGCCAAAGATATGCTGCGGAGACAGTTGGACATCAGGACAGTTTGGGCAATGCGTTGTATAGATTTTTCTGTCCCTCGGTTGAAATTTTTAATCCTTTCAAATGTCCTGTTCGTAGTCTGGTTATTGTCAAAGCTATTGTACAGTTATAATTTTAGCAGGGATGGAGTATCATTTAACGTGAATGTGTTATTAAATAAATTATTGAATGCAAGCTTTCTAGAAATAAGTGCTCTTAGGATGTTTCAGATTTACTGTCTAAGTACATTTTCTAAATTTAACTATTGATATTAAATTTTGAAAAGAGACTAATGAAATGCATTTTGTTAAGTTGTACAATTTTAAGACAATTTGAAGAAATATCAGACCAAACTTTTCATTGAACAAATGAATTGGTTCATAAATTCGATTTGTACAATGAATGCAAATGAATGATTTAAATTGAATCGATGGATTATAAAAAAAAACTAGCTCTATAAATTTGCACACGACTTAAAAAAATACTTCAAATACTTCCGTATAGTTAGTAAATGAAAACTTAGTAACCAGGAAAAAATAATCATTTCATTCAGCTCCAGCGCTTATGAAATTGTCCTTGTGTAATAAAATTGAAGTATACGTCTTTTTGTAATTGAAATAAACATTTTAGTCGTAATATAACAAATATTTCTTATTCGCTTTTATATTAAACAGTATTTATGTTAATTTATTAATGTTTGCCAATGATGGCTTCTCTTTCTTCTAAATTAAATTTGTGTATGCTTTAACATGCACAGAGAGCTCAGATTAATTTTAATCTAAGAGTCAAAATTGGTAGCGAGACCGAGATTCCCCTAGATAGTGCCACGAAAAAATGGCTCTCAGTTCTTTGGAATATGCCGAGTCTGCAAATGCTTGACCGCCAATAAAGCAGTTGGAAAAAATATGTTTTTCAATGAATAACTTCTTCTGAAAAAATGTAATCTAATATCGTAGTCTATAGATCTAAATATATAGTTTAAAACCTTTACTTTAGTGATTCAAAGTTTATTTAAAAAATTAAACTGTAATTTTAAATGTCAAGATTCCTTTTTATTAATTCAAGTATTAATATTTTCAAAGGTATATTTAGTAAATCACTTATTCATATTGTTTTTTCTACAACGAAACTGTTTCCATTTATCTTATACGACGAGAAAAAGTTTTCTTTTAAATTAAATAACTTAAACCAATTTTTCTCAAACCTTAAAGGAAAAAAAATTAATGTTTCTTAAAAAATTAGTTTTAATTAAATTAATTAGTTAATTTTAATTTAAATGTCAAAACTAATCATTTTTTATAAATTGGTTTACTTTTCATGCAATGGTAGAGATTTATGTTTGCAGAGATTTTATGTTTTAAGCAATCACAATTATTGTCCACACAAAAGACGGCTGTGGTGTTGAAGACGGTTTTCAATTTGAGGTCTGAATTTTAACTTCTTGTCCCCTGAGCTCTTTACGCTCTTTTTGTTTTGTTTAGTGCAATCTCCTTAGATTTGCTACCGGCAAAGTAAAAATCAAGGATTCTATGCCTGATCGTGTAGGCAAAGTAATACTCTTTTAACTCTTTCAGTCCCAATGATAATTTGGCATCCATCATTTTAGAAAGTTTTTTCTGATCCTATCGCCATTTATGATATCAAAAAGCACGTAATTCGATTTTTCAAACTTTTTTCTATCAGAAAATATTTTTTATTAATCCAAATAGATGTCAGCCCTAATATTTTTTTTTATTTATGATTAGAAACATGATGCCAAATGGCATCACTGGGACTGAAAGGGTTAAATAATGAAGATTGAGAAAGTTAATACATGCTATTAATTTATAAATAGTTAGTTAATTGTTATTGCCATTTGTTTTTATTGTACTAATATAAAAATTAGTGTATAGTATTAGATTGCTAGTAATATACGTTATCAGGCCCCATACGTATATACCCAATCACGTAAACCCAGAGTTTATATTTTATTAGTAACACAAATCAAAACAACACAAATTAAACAAATTAACTTCACAAATTTTATTTAAATTTTTCTTCGTACTAACTTTTCACTTTTCAATAAAATGTTCACGCTTTCAAAAATTGCTTACGTCGAATCAGTTGATTTACTAATTGTATTAAAAAATTGCTCACCAAGGGAGGTAAAGCAGATTTCGAACGTCTTCTAGAAAACTGATTTTTTTCAGTGGCTTATTTATAAGACAACTTGGATTAAAAGATAAGTTATAATGAACAATTAATCCCATGAAACTGACAAAGCTTGTTTGTTTAGTTTATAAGCGCAAAAATGTGTGATTTTACCGTGCATAACCTCAAATTTCACGACATTGACAAGACCCATGCAAACGTTGAACACAAATTTTTCAACATTATAAAATTATTTGCAAAAATTTTGTAAACATACATACAAGAAAAATTTTATTCTGCAGTGATGAAAGAATTGGATGGTTTGGCCAGAGGAACCCAAACCAGTGATCATCACAGCCTATAACACTCAAGTTGGTGACAAATGAGCAGTTAGCTTTAAGGCTTATTTTCCATAGCTTCAAAGGAATCATTGCAGAACAAGCTTAGTTAAAAAACCGAGGAAAGATGATGGACAAGACAAGGGTAAGATTTAACTGTTTATTTTGATTTATTTTAGAATGTTGTGGTTGTCATTTGCCCCAAAAGGGCCATTTGAGATCGAGACCTACTCATGGAAAGTAGTTTCAGAGTGTCTGTCAAGGTTGGGATTTGAACCTACGGACTTTACTGACGTGTTTTTAGATAATTTTTTTTGTTACTGGTTGAGTAATTTTTTTATGAAGAAGTGCTATTTGTTCTGTTCCTTTGTTTTAATCAGTTAATGGGATGCGTTTTTTTTGTTATAATAAGTTGATGGGATGCGTCAATCTTAATTAGGGTTGGCATGGTTTTGACCCTCCCCCCCCGGTAAATACTAGGGTAAAAACCACAGGTATTTACAGCTTGTAAAACATAATTACTGAAACAATTAATTACTAAATGTTATTTATTTAATGGGATTAATTCAAATGATTTTAATTTTGTATTTAAATAAATAGTCATCTTGGACTTAATGTTTTTAAAAATTGACAGATCTTTCTTACTTATTCAGATGTATGGTAATATGTATAATAATCATGTACTTTTTTTGCTTTATTTAAATAACCCCGTCTGTATACTCATTGAAATATGCCTGTGGTAAATATTTATTCAAGTATTGTATAGGATAAATAATTATTGAGTTGTGCCTACTAAATTTAAAAATAAAATAATAATAATATAAAACTATAACATTGCATCCCAATCTTTGTCTTCTAGCGTTTCACAAAAAAGAGAACTGACATCTATTTTTATAAAACAAAATTTAATTTTAATTGAGGACTTAATTTTTAATAAGGAATTCAAGGAATTTCCTAGATAGGTGTATACTTGAAAAGAAATGTATTTCTCAGTTTTTCTCAGAAAAAAAGAGGTATTTTCCAGTTTATCCCAATTTTACCAATTTTTCTCGGTATTTTCCAGTTTTTCCCGCTGGGATAGGACATATTAGTTTTGCACAAAAAAAAAACCCAAATCCTGAGTAATATATCAATTAAAACCATTCAGTTTGAACACATAATGATTCTTTTCTGCGGAAAATCAAATTTATTTCATCAACACTAAGATTTATACAGATTTGTATTAAAAAGGGGAGTAGGGTAGCATTTTTTACCATTTTTACAAGACTTGTGATGTTATACAAATTATAATTCACCAATTTTTCTATGATTTGAGAAATTTGTCTGATTTTTCTAAGTTGCGATTCACCCAACCCTTAAAGTTTACAGATATAACTGTACACACATTAATTAAAATCTCATCATTTAAAATTATTCAATTTGAACACAAAAATTCTCTTCCGCGGAAGCACGAATACTATAATGAACACTGCTCAAAACTATTATAGAGGAGTGCTTTGCGTACTTTTGTTAACCCTTTCAGTTCCAACTTTTTATTTTTTAATTCTAAAAATCTAAAATTTGTAAAATAGATTCATTATGCATTCCGAAGAAAATTATAAAAAAAACAGGGGAAAAAATCTAATTTGTTTTAAACTGAAATTTAAGGGGGGAAAATTGGAATAATAAATTTTGAATCCATCTTAACAATAGTTTTTTCAAAACTTTCTTTGCTAAAAAAGATTACAATCAATTTTTAATCTTCAAAGAGTGCAAGCGGGAAGAATTTAGAGTCAACTTATTTAATAAAATTTTTTATAGTGAATTTTATTTTACCATGTTTTTCATATTTTCATTTAATTCAAGCAAGCAATATTTAATTCTTTAAAATACACGATTCTTCAATCTAATGATAAATAAATGCGAGCTCAACTTCGTGAGAAAAAAATCGCAAGCTGATGATTCGAAATCGAATCATTGGGGGTGAAAGGGTTTAAACCAGTGGTTCCCAACCTTTTCTGTAACATCGCCCCCTTCTTTAAGTTGACTAACACATATCGCCCCCCTTTAATTTTTATAATTTGTCCAATTCTAATTTGAGTTAAAGTATAACTAATAAAGCCATTTTATAATTTCAAACACTTACTACCATATATAAAAACAACCAAAGCAGCTTTATCCGGTTACTCTTAAAAAAAATAGGGAAAAAGTTTTTTTTTTTTCTATTTCTATTTAGATTCTTTTAAAGAATGAAAGTAAAATAATTAACCAAGATCTTTAAACTCAATTCCGGAAAATTTAAGAGAGTTGACAATAAACATTAAAGAAAAAAATGAATGTTGAAATTTTTTTTTATTCACTTTTTTTATATCAATTATTATTTTTTCAAGCTTATACACAAGTCTTTGAGGCAAATATCTCATTATTTCTTTGTTTGGTGGATAGCTGGATAACAGAACTAACTCTTTTTTAACTAAATATATATTGACGGAACGAGATGAGAAGTAGTTCAGCTTTTTACCACAGTTAAGGGGTCTAAGGAGTCTTAAAAATGTGCAAAGAAGATACTACAAAGCCTAGTCTGATCTTTCATGTCATTTTTGAACTACTCAATGTATAAGTATAATTTTTTTTATATGTAATTCTACGAGATTTATTTATTATAAAACAAGTTTTAAAATTTATGAAACTTTAGCAAAAACTAAAATAAATGATATTAAACATGAAGGTACTTGAACACACTGTGATTAGGCTTGCGCGGCAAATTGTGAGGTCAAAATTGAAAAAATGAATAAGAAAATGACTTGATATTGTACAAATATGTACAAACAAAGACTTATACCTAAATTCTCAGCTCAATTTTAATTAGAAATTATTTTTTAAAAAATTTAAAATCAAAATTTTTAAATTTTTATTAATTTTTTTAGAAAAAAGTTCTTAAAATAATTTCTAATTAAAATTGAGCTGAGAATTTAGGTATAAGTCCTAGTTTGTACATATTTGTACAATATAAAGTCATTTTCTTGGTCATGTGTTCAATTTTGACCTCACAATTTGCCGCGCAAGCCTAATCACAGTGTGTTCAAGTACCTTCATGTTTAATATCATTTATTTTAGTTTTGGTTAAAGTTTCATAAATTTTAAAACTTGTTTTATAATAAATAAATCTTGTAGAATTACATATAAAAAAACTATACTAATTTATTGAGTAGTTAAAAAATTACAAGAGAGATCAAACTATGCTATGTAGCATCTTCTTTGCACATTTTTAAGACTCCTGTGACCCCTTAAGGATCAGTGTAAATAAGCTTCATGTAGGCTAACTCGTAACCTCTCTGCTTGAAACGAGTTTCGCCTCACTGTCATACTTCAGATCTACAAACTCCGTCTGCAAAGACTTATCAAGGTTTTCTACAACCCACAGATTCAAAAGGGAATGGATCGACAATAGAATCAGGAATTTCTAACTTGGTCAAATATTCAAATCTTGTAAGAATGTCAGTTTTAAAACTTGTCACGATGATCAAAAAATTAGAATGGTTTTACTGTACTATAGTACAGTATATTTTAATTTCCCCCCTTTGAATACTCATCGCCCCCCTATCGCCCCCAAACTATTTATTGCCCCCTTGACAACACAAATCGCCCACTTGGGGGCGATCGCCCCCAGGTTGGGAACCACTGGTTTAAACCATGCTCTCCCCTAAAATTTTGAGCAGTGTACATCAGATTTCAATACATCCGGGCTGCAAATAAAAAAAAATCGGCGTATTTCAACTTCTTCGTATACGTATTTTCATATGCGTTCTATTTTTTGTTGTTTCGATTCAGACATTAAATTGAAATATAGGAATGGAGGCGACGGATTGTCTGGGGCGCTGTGATTGGCTTATTACATGGCGCCTTTCTTCCGAAGACTGCCTTCTCGAAACAGAAAGATACCCGTGAAAAGTTATTTTTAGAAATTTCGTAAAAGAAAAGGATTTATATATTGTATTTTCTTACATGTGCCGTTCAAAAATGTAAGATTATCGAGGTCAATATGATGTACAGGTTTGCCTAGCTTAAACCTCCTAGGAATATTAAATCTTGAAACTACTATTGTATAAATATTTTCATTAGGCCAAGTACATTGTCTTAGTTAGGACATATGATGCCTTGGGATTCGGATTATGTTTTGAGACCTGCCAACTCTCCGGATTTTACACAACTAGTTTTTAACCATTATTTTGAATATCGGAATGAGTTTAGCATCACTCTTGATCTGCTGTGATAAGCGGCCTAGTATATAAATATGTAGATATAGAAATATAGTATATGGGTAACGATTTCAGTAAATGCTATGCTTTTTGCGAATTTATTCACAGAGTCTACCAGTTTCAGTAGTACTAGATTTTAATATAACCTGATTTTGGAAATGAATTAAAATATTTTAATTGTGCAATCGTTAATCAGGCAAAAAGGCTTACTGGCTGTATCTTGAAGTAAAATTATTCTGAATATTGCCTGGTTAGTTTTTCAAAGAGCAACAAAGAATGGTTTTTATTAAAGATAATAATAAGACATTTCAGAAAAAGCTAAAAACACAATTTTGGGTCTCAACTTTTCTCCCTCAACAACAGTTATCGGTACTTCAATGCATAACTACACACTATAACTAGAGAAAATATATTTCTTTTCACATTTGAAGGGTTTAGTTTTGTATAACTCCTTTCTCTATTCGTCCTACTCATAACTAAGAAATGGAAATAGGTTTATTCATTGACAACCTCGTCCAATTGAATTTAAAATCGTCAAGGAATGGACCTTATATCTTAGTTATGCTTTGTAGAATGTGACTTATACATGTGGACCTTTTAATATTTCGTAATGAAATCGATTATAAACTATAGAAAAAAATAAGAATTTGAATTTATTTTTCTCATACTTTGCAGTTTTATATATTAATTTCAATTGTTGTTTCAATTAATGAAACTATATCGTATGGTTATTTGGGTGTCAATCTCGATAGTCGGCCTCGTCACTTGACAGTGGGTCTCAACCATGGAGCCCGTCGGCTATGGTCATTGTATTAATAGCTCTAATGCGACGCTAATACCAGCAAAATCAAACCAAACTGATATTTTCAGACCCCTACATTGATGCAGAGTTTCATCCTCCCCGGCATTATTTGAATTTTTTTTCTCATATTTTGCAGTTTTATACATTAATTCAATTGTTTTTTCAATAAATGAAATTATATTATATAGTTATTTGGGTGTCAATCTCGAGTGTCTGTCTCGTCACTTGACAGTGTTTCTCAACCATGGAGCCCGCCGGCCATGGTCATTAGCTCTAATGCTACGCTAATACAAGCAAAATCAAGCTAAACTGATACTTTTCAGGCCCCACATTGATGCAGAGTTTCATCCTCCCCGGCATTATTTGAATTTTTTTCTTATACTTTGCAGTTAAATAGATTAATTTAAATTTGTTGTTTCTATAAATGAAATTATATCGCACCGTTATTTTTGTGTCAATTTCGAGTGTCGGCCTCGTCACTTGACAGTGGGTTTCGTTTCAACCATGAAGCCCACTGGCTATGGTCATTGCTCTAATGCGACGCTAATACAAGCAAAATCAAACCAAACTGATACTTTTCAGGCCCCTACATTGATGCAGAGTTTCATCCTCCCCGGCATTATTTGAATTTTTTCTTATACTTTGCAGTTAAATAGATTAATTTAAATTTGTTGTTTCTATAAATGAAATTATATCGCACTGTTATTTTTGTGTCAATTCCGAGTGTCGGCCTCGTCACTTGACAGTGGGTTTCGTTTCAACCATGAAGCCCACTGGCTATGGTCATTGCTCTAATGCGACGCTAATACAAGCAAAATCAAACCAAACTGATACTTTTCAGGCCCCTACATTGATGCAGAGTTTCATCCTCCCCGGCATTATTTGAATTTTTTTCTTATACTTTGCAGTTAAATAGATTAATTTAAATTTGTTGTTTCTATAAATGAAATTATATCGCACTGTTATTTTTGTGTCAATTCCGAGTGTCGGCCTCGTCACTTGACAGTGGGTTTCGTTTCAACCATGAAGCCCACTGGCTATGGTCATTGCTCTAATGCGACGCTAATACAAGCAAAATCAAACCAAACTGATACTTTTCAGACCCCTACATTGATGCAGAGTTTCATCCTCCCCGGCATTATTTGAATTTTTTTCTTATACTTTGCAGTTAAATAGATTAATTTAAATTTGTTGTTTCTATAAATGAAATTATATCGCACTGTTATTTTTGTGTCAATTTCGAGTGTCGGCCTCGTCACTTGACAGTGGGTTTCGTTTCAACCATGAAGCCCACTGGCTATGGTCATTGCTCTAATGCGACGCTAATACAAGCAAAATCAAACCAAACTGATTCTTTTCAGACCCCCACATTGATGCCGAGTGTCATCCTCTACGGCATTATTTGAATTTTTTCTCATATTTTGCACTTAAATACATTAATTTAAATTTGTTGTTTCAATAAATGAAATTATATCGTATTGTTATTTTTGTGTCAATTTCGAGTGTCGGCCTCGTCACTTGACAGTGGGTTTCGTTTCAACCATGAAGCCCGCCGGCTATGGTCTTGTATAATGTATAGCTCTAATGCGACGCTAATACAAGCAAAATCAAGCCAAACTGGTACTTTTCAGGCCCCTACATTGATGCAGAGTTTCATCCTCCCGGCATTGAATGACGGGAGGTACGGGGATCTTCTGAAATGGGAAACGAAACCAATTATCTTCCGTATGAAGTGGACTCATAAAGCGAGGAATTCTTGGAATTATGGAGATTGTGCAGTGTTCATAGTAAGTTTCAAAATAGTTGTGTTTCTTAAGTTTAAGTTTATGAAATGGACAACTAGAACGGCCATGCCTCCGTTACAGTTTCGTGAACCGTTGTCTTGAACCCCATAAACAAACTACCCAGTAGCTAATTCATCTAAACAAGAACGGTCACGCCTACAGTAACACCAAAGTCAAACATTGTTTTCTTTATAGTTTGTGTTATTGTGCCGGAAGTCATTGGCGAATTCAGCAAGAAATTTTAGTTGGATGGTTTAGTCAAAATCTGTTAAGTGGGAATGGGCTCGCTGGACCAGGGGTCTCCAAAGCAAAGTACATCAATGTTAATCCAATGGAGAAAACTATGTTCTCTGCCACATTTTACCGGCTGTATTGAATATTTTTACAAACGGATTTTCTTATGAGATAAATGTAGCTGACTTACTGGTCACGACACTTCCACTTTTCGATTTTTTTTTTAAAATTTGGAATAAATAATTTCGCAAAAGTATTCGAAGCAATTTCAAAAAGTTGGATTGTAGAGACTTGTAAGTTATCTACATATCTACATTTATTATTAAAAAAAAAAAACATTTTGAGAAAATATTCAATACAGCCGAAGAAATGTTGCAGAGATAAAAGTTTTTTTCCCATAGGATTGAAGCATTTGAGTTTGGTGACCCTCGGTCCAGCGTGCCCATTCCCCCTTAAGGGTTTCCTATTAAAATTTCTAAATAAATGTAACACACAACACCCATTTTTTATAGCTTCAAACCTTCGAATGCAAGGGCGTGGCTTTTCCGACTATACTTAATACTGGCCTGTTGGAATCTACAATTTTTTTCGTAATCTTTTTCATAATTTATAAGAATTTCGATTTATATAAATAGTTTCCCGTAAATATCAATATGCTAAGAAATAAGTTAAGTAATGCATTACTGGCCCCCTTCGGTCATCAATACATGAAAAACTATACTGTCTTTTAGTCCTGGACCAAAACCGTACTGTAACTTAGTTCTGGAGGGTAACTTTGGCCCAAGCTTTTCAAGATGAGTTTTTATGCCTGGGCCAAAGTTACCCTCTAGGGCCAAAACGTTGTCCCATTCAACGGTACTTTAATATATATATATATATATATATTTAAATAAATCTAGTTTTGAAGTTAGAAAATGTTGTGTTGCAGGGTTCATACTCTTAATGAAAAACTCATGAATTTTATATTTCCTGTCTTAAAAGGCCCACCAAATGAGTCTTGAAATTTATATCAGAAATACTGATTTAAAGTCTTATCTCCTGAAAAATTATCTAAAATTAAGAGAAAAAAGTTTTTTTATGAATTAGTTTAATTCAATTATTTTTGTTTGTTTGTCTGGAAGCTTTTTTTAATTGTTTCTGTAAGCAAATTATTTGATATTAAATTTTTTGATATTGCAGTTTGTCTTAATTTTGCTAGTTTTTGTTTTAATTGATCCTCAAGGTTTATTTAATAGCTGGTTAATGATCCAGATAAAAAAAAATAGCTTTTATTTTACCTTAAATATTTATTCTGAGGGTATCTGCTGTCAATACAAGAAGTACATTTGTGTTTGTTATCTCCTGAATTCGTGGTACTGTACTTCTAAAAAAAACCTCTTAAGAACTCCTGAATTTCACTATTAAAAATATGGTATGAATCCTGGTGTTGGGACTTAGGAAGATATCCATAAATTTATTTAGGCATGGGACCGGATGAAGGGCAGGTCGGAGCCAAAGACGGATACTGAGCTGGTACTTTCCAAACAACGCATGCGGGCCGCCTTGAGGACAGTTAAAGACAAAATCGAAGAACTGAGATGTGATAAAGTCGGCTACAAATTGTACCGAATCAAAGGTTCGTAAAATTTATTTATTATTTTTAATTTTTTCATTAATCGTAATATTAAACCTTTCTATATTTTAAGTTGTTCTTATTTAGCCAAACTATCAGTTGCAGATTGTTTCGTGCATCACCTCTAAAATGCAACGTACCAGACCTATTTTTCATGTAACTGAATTGAAATTTTTGTTAATTAAGCTATTTATATTAACTTATTTAGGACAAGAGGAAAATAGTAAAATAAGTGAATACCTGTCAAACTAGTTAATGCAACTGCAATCCTAATTGTAGGAGAATCCCCCCAAGTTTTTCTCCACCTTTTTACCACTGATTTTAAACATAACTTACAGACAAAGAATCCGGATTTTATTTAGGATTTCCCCCAACGACTATGAAAAAGGAAGAACCAATGGAAGGTAACTCAAACAGGCCCTACTTTCCTAAAAAAGAGCCCGTATCGAAAAAGGTATCTAGGAAGACCAAAGTTGTGGCCTCTATGTACCATTCTGATGAAGATCAGGATGGCAGCGATCCTGATTATAAGCCCTCAAAGAGGTTGGTGTATTCAATCATTAAAAATACATCTGTGCTACTGATCTAAATCAGACTCAAAACAGTTGTCGAACTAAAAACTAACTCCCCGGCACTACAGTCCATGCTGGATCATGGCCTCTCTTACAATACGACTCCAAAGCCGCCTGTCTTTGGTCTTCGCCTTCCAGTTCTTAATTTATGTCGAACTAAAAATGTTAAAATACATTTAGGAGCCCAAGTCAATGTGATAGAGGGTTCTCATGCAACCAATGCATACAAGTGTAGGGAAAATAGTCCTTTTCTGCCCGGTTCGCTCAAAAGGGTGTGAGTGGGTTTTCGGCTCGCTGACACTACACTCCAGTTTCCCTTCTAGCTCAATGCCTTGATATTTTAAATTATCCTTACAGAAAATAAGGCTGCACCAAACCGAAACTTTTTAACGTACCTTAGATTGTGGCATTTTTAGCCTACACAAGGAGCTTCAAGTATGCTATTTATAAAAATTCTTAGATTTATTGTATAAGTGTATTTATATTGGGGGAGTAATAAAGGAAATCTAGAGTGGAGTACATGCTCGGTTATTGTTGTTTGTCGTTTGGTACCCAAAATAACAAAAAATATTAATCATTTATTAATTCGTATTTTTCTTTCAAGTAATTTGATATTTAAAAATACAAATGAAAGTTTTACAGAAAAATACTTAATAGTTTATAAAAACATATATTTTAGGAGTCTGAAAACAAGGTCTTACAAGAAGTGTACCCAAAAACGAAGCTATTCAAAGAAAACGACAAAAGCCTTAAAGATCGAGGTAATCACACTGATTTTCACATTGCATTGTACTGTCGCTGTGGGATGTGTCAAATGAATTCTGTAGAAAACTTCAACTTAATCATAACAACAAACTCAACACCACTATGAGGACAATTACATGATATTTGAAGAGTACACGGGAAAACCGATTGATTTATTAGGCGGACGCCCGCAATTGTCTACTTGGCGGACATTGGCGGCAGAAAACCGGTTTCTCTCTTTCTTCTTCGCTTGGTCCAAGTGCCGGGATCGTCAATCGTCTGAATCTTGGTAGCTAGGAACCACAGAGATAGTAGTTAAAGTATTAGAGTGGAAGATCACGTGACCTACAACGCTGGCTTCATTAACTGCGCGTCCCGTCGTAAGCATTGGAGGTCACGTGATCTGTCAATCTATTACTTTAACTATGATCTCTGGAGTATTAACTGGTTTCCTTACACAAGTTTAGGCAATCACTCGCTATCATCGCCAAAGTGGCCTGCTAAGGCAACTTCTCGACAAAATCAATCTATTTTTCCCGTGTACTCTTCATTTCTATAATAGAAATTTCATGTTTATTATTCCTCGCTAATTACGACAAGCGACTTGTGTCGGAACAATATGGTTTAAAATCAGTATGGAGACCTTTGATCGTGAAACAAGCAGTAATGTCGTTTTACTTAAGCGCTAATCACAGGGTCACCACGGTCGTTGAAAACCTTGAAAAGTGCTTGAAAAAAAAATATAGATTTTTAAGGTCTTGAAAGTGCTTGAAAAACATTATCCACCTTGAAAAGTCCTAATTTTTGGTCAGACAAATTTATCTTGAAGTGTTTCAATTGTTAATTTTGATTTCATTAAAAACACTTCTTCAATGTGGATCAGTTCCTATTTTATTTTTTGATTTATTGTATGTATAATCCAAGAAAGCAAAGCAAGTGATTTTAGATGGATTTTTTTAAAATAACTAAATGGTTATTTTCTAACACATATTTAAGTTCATTTGAAAGTTAGAGAGCTCTTAGTCGTTTTCTAAATGAATTTTTAAAAAACTATAATGAAATTAAGGTGTTGCATGTTAGAATATACAGTTCTCCAATGAAGAAATATATCCTTGAAAAGTTATTAAATAGTCCTTGATTTTTTTTATCAAAAAATGTGGCAACCTTGTAATCATCAATTTGAATTTGAGTAAATTGGGAATAAAAGAGTTGCAATGATACGATGCTATGTTTCTAAGCTGACACAAATAAATTACGAAAAATTGAAATTTATAGTTATATATCAAAAGTAATTTTTGAAAAAAAAAAATGTGGCAACCCTGTAATCATCAATTTGAATTTGAGTAAATTGGGAATAAAAGAGTTGCAATGATACGATGCTATGTTTCTAAGCTGACACAAATAAATTACGAAAAATTGAAATTTATAGTTATATATCAAAAGTAATTTTTGAAAAAAAAAATGTGGCAACCCTGTAATCATCAATTTGAATTTGAGTAAATTGGGAATAAAAGAGTTGCAATGATACGATGCTATGTTTCTAAGCTGACACAAATAAATTACGAAAAATTGTAACTTATAGTTTTATATCAAAAGTAATTTTTGAAAAAGAAAAAAAATAGCGAATGGTTTTTCAAACAATTGAATCGAAATCAGTTTTCAATTAACCAAACCAATGCAACGGAATGATTTGTTATAGATGTTTTACTAATAATGCAGAATATTAAATAATATTATCTTAGTTTGTTGTTAATTATTAAAAAAAACTATTACATGACTGGCTGTATGCAAACTTCTTAACTTTTAATAGTATACTACTTAGCTAAGAATAAAGTGCAATATCCTAACAATCTCTTTAATTTCCGTTCCATTAGAACAGGGGTTCCCAACAAAATTTTCTCGCGGACCCCTCATCAAGACGTTTTTGTGACAAGGACCCCCATTAATTCCTAATCCTAAAATTAAAAAGTGAGAGCCAAATTAGCCTTTATATTTTATATGTTTTTAACATTTACAACAGGGTACTCTCAGTATATAATTAGTTTTAATTTTCAGTTCTTAATGGGATGAGTTAAATCTGTCCTTTGAGCCCATTATTTCTGAAATATTAGGTTCCAAACTTGAAACTTTCACTCTGAAATCCAACCCCATGTAGAGCCGACTCTCATATTTGTTTTTCATGAAACACATGGAAGAAAATGCTAACTCAAATCTATATGTGGTTGCAAATGGAAGGATCTTTTGCATTGCCTTACATACAAGTTTCTTGTACTCCTTGCGCGGTGATGCCCAGAAGTCTGTAATTTTAACACCGATGACAATATTTTTCATCGTGGCGCAGCTGGACAGATCCACAAGTTGATCTTGCTCTTCTCCAGTGAGGCCTTGCATTTTGGGTATTTCTTCACAGCTGAAGGGATTTCGAATCCATCTGTCGTCAGGTTCATGGAAAATACTCTTTTTTTAAAGTGGTGGCTAGGCTGCGTAGATGCTCGGCTACATTGATCTTGATCTGGTCGGGCAAATTCTCCTCTGATGGCCCTAAGAATTTTTTTAAGTGGAAAAGTTAGTTAGTGACTTGTTTTCTATCCTTGACGCCAGATCTGACACTTTGACCATAGCACTAATCTTCTTATCCTCAACTTTGAATATGCCTACATTTTTCCCCTTGTAAACTCAAGTTTAAAACAATTAAGTGTTCAAACACATAAGCTAAGAACGCAACTGAGTAAAGCCAAGAGAAGTTAGTGAGAACATTTTGAGTGATAGTTTTGGACTAGACTCTGCTCATGCAGGAAGCGTCGAAGAAAAATTCTGTTATTATACGAAATATGTTTCAGATATTTTTTTATTCCAATACCATCTTGCGGACCCCTCTAGCATAGATCGCGGACCCCTGGGGGTCCGCGGACCACCTGTTGGGAACCACTGCATTAGAAGAATTGAATGGTCTTTAGTGTTCGGAATTTGATGATCTAAGCTCGTAATTTTCTTAATTTTTCTAAAGTGAACTGCATTGTAATTTGGTTTCCGAAATAAATTAAAAGTTAATGATTAAGTTCTTATTTCATTTCAAAATGTAGAGTGATAGATATAACAAACTTTAGACAGATATTTTTACTTGCCCAAAAGCGCATAGCCTAGGCGGCTCTTTTTACCAATTTATAAAGCTCAGACTAAAAGCGATTGGATTTTGAACTACTGCAGACAATTTTTGGATTTATCATATTTATTTAAAAATTCGTTAAAATTGGCTTTGAAGAACCATTTAAAAATAGATTTTTAAAATATTAAAACTTGGTGATCAAACAGATAAACGTACTGAGGAAATGTGTTTAAATTTTAGTTTAGCATATGTCAATGGAATATTCATAATTTTTCAGTTTTTTTTTAAAAAAAGAATGAAGTAAAAAGAGAGGCATAAGTTAATCATGAATATCACAAAAAGGCATACAATTAGAACTTAAGTATTCAAACAGATAACTTCAAGTGAAATATATTTATATTTTAAGTAAGTACTAATTTTTATAATTTTTCCAAAAAATTTGTATAGACAGAAGAAGTAAAAAAAGCAACGAAGCCCGATGAGTCTTTATTTCTAACTCCTCCCCCATCAAATAACGAGCAGGTAAGCTTCTAGTAGTATTATAAGATATACATGTCATGTTCATTCATAGTAGCTGTATACTGCACTCTTAGAAATAACACTTTCATTTTTGATGATTCATGAATCATCAAGCCTCATTTCATTAATTTTGAGGATTGTTTCGTCAAACTATCACTTGACTTTTGAGTAAACGCGAATCCTCACTTTTACGATCGTGATTTGACGATTCAGTATCTTGATTTTGAGGAAACTGAATCTCATTGTTGAACTCACATGCATCAAAAATGACGAAATATTTCTTTAGATTAGACGACATTCAAATCCTCATAAAAATGACGATTCAAATTTCCTCACTTTGAGGAAACGAAAACTCGGAGCATTTGCCAGTAACGGAATCGTCAAAATTAAGGAAAATTTCGTCGTTTTTGAGCATTCATTTTTTAGAGTGTGGATATCGAAAATTCGAGCTATTTTAGTTATCAGCATATCATAAGATGTTTCAAGACAGGCTCCGAAAGAAACTCTTTGGCAATTTTAGTTTTTTTTTTTAAATTTTACCCCAACAAATAATTTATGATAATAACTTTTGATAATTTCATAATATTGATTATAATCAATAATGTAATAAATAAAATTGATAATAATATATGATAGAATACTTATATTATCTTAAGTCATTTTTTTTTAAATTTATCTAATTTGCATGATTTCCCCAATCGTTAGGGTTAATCCTTTGGTTATCTTCCTTATGAATTAAAAGGTTTCCTAAGGATCACACAATTCTTTTTATTTTTAATTCTGCTCCTTTAAAAGGAATTATTTCACACCCAATTTCCGAAACTGTCGAAAATGTGGAAGATGTCATTATTGCTTTTGTAATTTTTAGCGCTAAACTATAAACTTAAAAACAAATTTGAAGGGAAAATGTATTTTTAACTGTGATTTTTCGTCGAAAAGTGTTCGTTTCTAAAATTGCGTGTATCTATATTTTTTCCAGAGAGTTTTGGAAGAAAAAGAGGATGATTGTAGTATTACAAACATTTCTAAAGCAGAATCACGACATAGGCATCCTGAAATTGTAAGTTTTGAAATAGGTATACATTATCATTAAATCCCGAAAGTTCGATTAACTTTGCTGTTAAATATTTCGTAATGAAGCTAACGTACACTGCTCAAAACAATTAGGGGAGCACGTTTTAATTCCAACTTTAACTTCACTCCCAACTTTTTAATTTTTATCCTATAAATCTGAAATTTGTTAAATAGGTTCACTATGCATTCGAAATGAAATAGTAAAAAACAGGACAAAAAATCTTAAGTTTTTAATACTTAAATTTAAAGGGGGAAAGGAATAATAACTTTTTAATAAATTATAACAATAATTTTTTCAAAACTTTTTTTTGTTAAAAATAGTTAAAATATATTTTTAAACATCTAAAAAATGCAAGCATGAAAAATTTAGGGTCAATTTATTTTCTAAAACTGTTTTAAAGTGAAATTTATTTTACCATATTTTTCATATTTTCATTAATATTAAAAAAAATATTAAATTCTTCAAAATATGTTATTCTTCCATATAATGATGTATCTAACGATACATAAGTTGCGAATTTAACTAAGTCAGAAAAAAATCACAAGCTGATGATTCCCATTGGAATCATTGGGAGCGAATGGGTTTAAAACATGTGCTCCCCTAATTGTTTTGAGCAGTGTAGTTTACTATATCATTAACAAACATGCAGCTGTTGCTTTAAAACCAATATTAAGGTGATTTTAAAAGTAAATAATTAAGTATATATTATATAAGTTTTAGATTTCAAATATGAAGTTGTTGTATTCGTATTGATTTTACATTTGCTGAGATCAACAACAATATTGTATGGTTGTTCCAGCTGCTAAAACTGGCTTAAAAATTTGACACAAATAAAACAAGTATAAATAATGTTCAGAACAAGAATTAAAAGTTACTAAGGTTAGTTATGGTTAAATTTTTTTATTTACGGTTTGGTATTGTTATTAATTTTTATAAATATTTTTATTGCTGTTTTAGACTAAGGAGGTAAAACAAGAGCTTATAGAAGAGGCAGTTGATAAAATCATTGCCGATCCTAAAAACTCTTCACAGGTAAGTTTCCATTGCGTTTTCATTGCATGGCAAAAATTAATTATTCAATTGAAAATGCCATTCTTAATTTTTTTAACTATAATTTTGTGTGTTTTTGCAGAAGATTACAAATATTCCTCTATACTTTAAATTAGAAATTTTTGTAAAATTAATATTTAAAACAAAGTACGGAATACGGGATTTCTGCATTTCTCAGAGGGTGAAGAAGGAAAAGATATTTTCAAGTTGCACGAGTTTTAATGAAACAAATTAAACTTATGAGACTAACTAATTTTTTTGAAAACCATAAATTTCAAGACAATTTGTTGTATGTGCAGTATATGAATGTTTAATGGTTTATTATTATAAATATTTGTTGAATGACATATAATACTTCTGCAGGAAAATTTACCAGTTTCATCCAACAACAATCATCTAGTACTAAGTTCTGATGTTGCACTCATAGAAGACGAGGTGGTAAGAAGTTCTACTTTTTATAATACCTTTAATTAATACTGTTACAATCAGGGCCTTCTCTCATCAGGGCAATCTCAGACTGTAGGCACCATCTATTTTGGGGTCCCTTTACGGAAAATTTTGTGTATGATTTCCAGTAATGAAGGTGCTATATGACTTATGTGCAAAATTTTGCTACAGTTTTAAAGGCTTCCTTAAAAACATCGACAGGGCGTTTAGAGTTGGTCCCTTAGTCCCTTAAAGTCCCTTTTTTTATTTTCGGTCCCTTTTAGTCCCTTTTTTTCACGTTTGGTACCTTAAGTCCCTTTTTTTAAAAAAAAAAAAATACCATGTGACAAGCGTGCAGCATTTTTTTCTTTCGAAATTCTTTGTCACTCGGAAATAAGGATTGGGCATATTCATTATTTTCAGTTGGAGAAATCCTTTGCGTAGACATTTGTCGCCTTTTAGATGAATAAAAACTTCTTAAATTTGAAGAAATATCTGAAGTCTGTGTTCCAATTGACCAATATTGGTCACACATTTTTGCTTTACAAAATTCAAACAATTGTATTAAATATCCTGCTGTGTCTAAAGTAGTAAAAGCCATGCTATCATTGTCTCATGGTAGTGCATCTGTTGAAAGAGGCTTTCTCTACTTCTGGCAACGTTTTAACATTCGGACAAGACTGCAATGACTGTCAGGGGATAAAATGCCTGGTGCAGCATTCCCTGAGCAAGAGTTATCTCTTCAAAATTCTTCCGTTTTATGGCACTCTCCAACCTCTTTGTGGCTTCGTCCAACAACTTGTCAGCTACTTTCTTTGCTTTCATTTCTTCTTCTTTTTTAGATATTAGATTTGAACTTGGAATTTTTAATTCATTAGCTGCGTCACTGAAAAAATATCCGCTCCTAATGACTTGTATTGCAAATTGTTAGATTAGGTAGGAATTATCGTTGAGGGTGATGGGCGTCGTATTTTAGAACGACATTCAAGTAACAAGCCGACACCTGAATAGGCACCCATCGCAACCTTCAAGGGTGACATCGTATGCAGCGTTGGGACTTTGGAGGATATTTAACGTGCACTTCCTCTGCACGGTTGTTATTCGTCGGACATTTTCGGCTGCATGGGATATTTATAGGTCGGCAGTTACTTTGGGGATGCCTGGACCCAAACCTGGGACCTTTCGCATGCTAGGCAAGTGCCTAACTGACTGGGCTCCCCAGCCACAATGCAAATTGTGAAACTGCTTCATCAAGATCTAAGGCAAATTGATGTTTCTTCTCCTAACCTTGTATTCATGCTGAAAAAACTTGTTAGTATAATATCTTATAAGTTGCTCATCTTTAGCATGACAATTAGTTACCATGCAAGTTGAAATAGTTGATGTTCTTCACGGTCTTCTGTTTTTCTTGTGTTTCTTTTAGTCAGGTTTAAAAAGAAAAACTCTGGTTTTTGCCTTAATGAACAATTTTTTTTATTTCCAACGTGTCTTAAGCACTTGTCGATTTTTTTAAGTGGTCCCTTAGGTCCCTTTTTTTTAAACTTTAAGTCCCTAAGTCCCTTTTTTTAGGGGTCCAAGGTGCAAAACACCCTGCATCGATCAAAACAATCACGTTAAGTCAATTTCTCAGTTAAAATTGTATCATATTTTTTTTTATAGTTTACTGATGTTTTGGGGATTTACAGTCTTTTGCATAATAGAAACTGAAATTTAGGAGCCCTAGGCACGGGCCTAAACGGGTCTTGTGGAAGAAGAGGCCCTGGTTACAATCATGTCTTGTGATAGTTAATTTAAGATAAAGTTTAAAACTTATGTATTTATTAATGTAAAAAAAGATTTTTTTAATTATTGAGAAAGTAAATTTTGGGACTGTTTGCGAGAAGGGAATAATAGTTTTGACCTAAAAATATTATAAGACTAAATACATAGAAACTTTAACATTTTTAGAAACCATCGCTTTCCGTACAAAATAAATTAAAATTTAAGTCCAATAATTTAGTATGAAATTCTAACTCGGAATAGTTGCTTGAAAATATTGTTGGGGAAACCTGGGAAGCATGACCCAACTTGTAGTTTTTGGCTTGTAGCTTTTAAAAAACATTATTTATGAAGGTGCAAATGCAGTCAATTTATAGGGTCAGGTATGACAATATAGGTAAAACAAACTTCATATTTTGCATTCTCAACCTCCAAATCAATAAAAATATCACTTCAACCGGTATAAAAAATATTTAGGATATGCAAATGCACTTTTCTTTGCACTTTTCTTGCTAATATGCAAATGCACATTTGAAGTAAAATCCCTCTTTAAAAAAGAGTTTTTGATCTTGATAAATGTGTTTGAAAAAGGGATGTTTTTGATCTATTTTACCCCATGAAGTGGGGCAAAATAGTTCAGTACTGGGGTAAAATAAGTCACGATTTTATAATTTTCCCTAATTTATTTGATAGAACTTTTATAGCCTTTTATGTATGTGTTTCATTTCTAAATACTGCTTTTAAATTTTAATTTTGATAAAAATTCAGGAAGTTTCGCCGCCTCCTCTCAAGAAGAGAAAGACAACCACCAGATCCGAAAAGCAAAGGGAATTGCTTTTTGCCGAGGTATTTTAAATTAAAAAAAACAACATTTAATTAAAATAAATTTTAAACAATTATATTGTGTAACAACACAGGCACTTTTTTAATGGTTTTTAAGAAGATTTTTTCATTCAATCTGCTAAAATTTATATTTTTGACCATGAACTTTGTTTAAGAATATAAATTTCTAAATTTGTTTGCACATTGTAAGTTTACCTTTAGAAATCATATTAAAGTAAAGTCAATAGTTCAAATAGTTGAGCAAATTTAAATTATGATCGCGAAAAACTTCAATATTTTGGTTTTCCAACTATAATTGTTCTTATAGAAAAAGTGCTCTGCTTTCCCAATAACAACTGACTTTAATTTTCTTTATGTCTTTTTGATTTTCTTTACAGGCCCAAAATATTTGCAAAGGACAATTGCATAATTTACTTGGCATAAGAAGAAGACGAGCAACTTATGTGCAGGTATGTTTTAATTTTTATGCAAACCAAAGTATTTACAAATATTCTTGGGAGTGCAATGCACCCTTTATATTATCTTTTTTTTTGTTTTATCAATTTTATTTTAATTTATATTTTATAATTTTATTAAATTTAAAAACTTAAAGATTGGAAGAGTGTTTAATACAGTTCTGTTATAGAAACATAATTTTAAAAAAATTGGCCTAAAATTTGAATTTCAATGTTATGTAGTGTAGTCATTTTAATGCCATGCTCTGAGGGATAAGCAAAAAGCTATTAAACCAAATAATTAACTTTAAAAAATATGTTCTTGTATTGGATTGTTTTAAAAAACAACTCCGTTCTTTAAGTTAAATGTAATGAAACTATAAAATATATTTAATTTAAAAAAGCTATGTGTGTTTCTGGAAAATCTGACAATCAGATGACGGGTTTATATACACTCCGTACCAACAGAATTTGGGTAAAAACGCAGAGAGAAAAGCGCGATTGGTCCGTTAGTTGGAAACTCTTGTTAGGTAATATTTAGATGCATGATTATCTGAATGCAATTTAACCAAAATACACTTTTCACTCTGATAAGATTGACATTTAAAAAAATAAATTCAAATCTGTTGGACCTTCAACGAAATTAATACTTTAAACATGTTTTCTGGACGGATTCACAAATAATTTATGGAACTCTTTACATGCTCGGAAGGATCTTCCCCGTAGCATATTTAAATTTACCTAACTTAGCTTGGCAAGGAGTGTAGCTGTATTTCTCATACAGGATATTTAAAGTGAAGTAAGTCTTATGTAAATGATGTTTTAAGTATGAGTATCCATGTGGATATTCATACTTTTCGTATTTTTTTATCCATCACAAAAGGCTAAGAAATCTTGCCCACACAGTGGGCCACACTAAACCACCAATATCAATTTATAAGTGGTTCAAAATTGAAATTTTACCTCGTTTAAGTTTTAGAGTAAATGTGTTTTTTGACAAATTAAGATGTGATTTTGCAGTAAAATTTAGCAAATTCAGAAAACAGAATTTTTTGTTGGAAAAAAATAAAACTATTTTGTTTTATAACCCGATTTTTCTGACAGTGTAGAATACAAAAAAGTGTATTTGAAGTATGTATCTCCGAATTATAATTAATTAACATTAAATTATATAACGAAAAGGTGCATTTGCAAAATTATTAAACTAATTGAATCGGTGAGTGCAGAAACCACTTCAGTAAAAAAAATCCGAAAGCTCGTTTTCAATGAAAATAAGCGCAGAAAGGCAAGATGCGTGCTGGGTGCAAAAACTACGTTAGTCTGTTGAATACAGGACGTTTGTTTCAAGTGTTGAGTGCAGAAATAATGGTGGAGTTATAACGGTTTTTCTCCCTCCTGAAAAATTTGAAATTTGTGACTGACGTTGTTTCTGCCCTCACCGATTCAATTGCAAGTTCTATCTTTTACGCAGTTTTATTATTTGATAATTTAGCCTCTCAAGTCTGAGGTAAGTGAGGCTACAGAGACGACCTTTACTCCAGCCGTTCCAACGGTGCCACCACCGCTTCTTGACGATTCAAAGAAACAAGGAAATGATACTAGCTCAAGTGAAATTAGGGCTGAGGTAAAGGTTTTTCTTATGTCGACATTTGTTCTGTATTTTTTTCATTATTTGAGATAATATATTTGATTCTACAAGATGTGTTCGAAAAGTTCAGTGATTGGTCCCATAATTAAAAAACCGCGCCGGTTACGATCTGGCACTCACACAGACGCAATGAGAAAAATGTCCTCTAGAGCCATCAAACACTCTTAAAACAAAAGAGTGAAATCCACTCATACAGGAGAAGTGCATTTTCGACACTGGAAAGGAGTGAAAATTGACTCAGACTGAGTTAAAATCGCTCGTTGGGAGCAATCTTGTCGGAGTTTTAACTAAAAAAAAAAGAGTGAAATCCACTCCAATAGGATAAGTGCATTTTCGACACTGAGGCACTTTCTATCATAAATATGAATTAAAAGTTTTATACTATGCATACCAAAATAAACAAACATTCTCAATGATTAATTTAAAATTATCTTTTTTGTTAGCACGAATCAGTAAGAAGCTGTGCACAAACATCGCATTAAATTATACGTTTTTCTTCACTGGTTTAATTATGTTAATGTTTCAATGAACACGTTTCATGTCTTGATGGGCAACAGTTTCACAAGAATGAAAATAATAATATAATAGAATTCGCTATTGCACACAGAGCTTCAACAGAATTCTTGTTTGATTTTAGTTCAATACTTTTTCAGAGGTCATAATCAGAAAAAAAAGCATTAAAAAGCTTATTCTTACAAAAAAAACCTGTACAAAAAACCTGCTACATACACAACGGATCGATGTCCAAAATACATTTAACAAGGGTCCTATATTCCGTATTGGATAAAAATAAAATTAATTTTTATTGTTTCCGTTTAGGAGAATGCTCCCAGCTTCTTGGAAGCTCATGACTACTCCACGACACCGTCTGATTCGATGTCATCAAAATCTTCGAAATCGAAGAAAAAGACAAAGGTATTTATTTCCGGTGAAAGTTTTGGAAGTTAGATTACGAAAGAGTTTTAAACTATATACAAATATAATGAATAATGAAATTTACCTAGTTTATCTTGGCAGCATTTTTTTTAAAATTCAGCTTATTTAATAACATACGGGTGTTGCCATGTCTGATTTATGTGAGATAAAATTTTTTCCTAACTCTTAACTTTTTTATAACTGGACTTATAACTGGAGATTTTCACAGGCAATGATACACTGAAGAGTTCTGTTCTATTTGCTTTCAAACGCCTTATGATGGTCGCTTATTTATCAAAAAGACAAAAGTTGAAATAATAATATTTTCTTAATTACGATAGAATATTATTATTTTTAATTACGAATAGTTATTACAATATTTAAAATAAAATAATCGAAGTTGTCATCAATAAATGCAAATGTCTTTTGCTTAGGCAAGAAAAATGAAGGAGCATCTAGCATCACACAAGAAAGTTCAATTGCCAGGAACCAACAATAAAATTCCTCCAGTAAACAACAATAGCAACATGTGCCCTGATAGAAACATTATTATCCAATCTGAAATTCCTGCAGTAAACAACAATAGCAACATGTGCCCTGATAGAAACATTAGTATCCAATCTGAAATTTCTCCTCAAATATTTCCTATAAGTCCAGTATCCTTATATCCTCAAGTATCCGTGCCTGTGCCAGAGATTGAAGAGATAAACCATTTAAGGTTGGTATTCTTTATATTTGTGTTAAAATATTATAAGCTCTTCACCCTTTATAATCTTCATAGGCATTCATTTCCGTAGTACATTAGAAGGTAAATGAATGATAAACAATAGATTTATCCAGAGCCTAACCTAGGATAACTCAGACTATAGGCACTACAAATTTTGGGACTGGGCGCATAGGGGAATGGGCGCGCTAGACCGGGGTTCTCCAAACTCAATGTCAATCCAATGGGGGAAAAAAATATTTTTCTCTGCCACATTTTTCCGGCTGTTTTGAATATTTTTGCGAGCTGTTTTTTAAATAATAAATGTAGGTAACGTACAGGCATCTATAATCCCATTTTTATACCCATACTTTTTGTAAAATTATTTATTCAAAATTAAAAAAAAAATCAAACTAATTTCTAAAATAGGGATTGTCAGGAGCTGTTAGTCAGCTACATTTATCACTTAAAAATACGTTTGTAAAATATTCAATACTGCCGGAGAAATGTGGCAGAGAAAATATTTTTTTCTGCATTGGATTTACAATGATGCATTTTGCTTTGAAGACCCGCGATCCAGCGCGCCCATTCTCCCTTATCGAATTATTTCTCTAAGATAGCTCATGATGATGGTGCTAGTTGGTCGATGTATCATATTTTGTTGCTACCATTATATCGGCTTCCTTATAACATCGATCGAACCAATCAAGTTAGGTCATTATATGAGACAAAGTGGAGATTCAGATATTTTTTTTTAAAATTTATTGACGTTTTGGGAATCTACAGCATTTATCTATAAGTAAGGCCCTGTATTTATCAGAAACTAAATGATTAATTATGTTTTCTAGATTATATTGAAAAGAAATAGTAACTTTTATTTTTAGGAGCATTGGCTTTGGAGAACTGTTCTCTGATACCGAAGAATGGAGAGCAAATAAGTAATATATAGTTTTTTTTAATTGTGATTTTTAATTAAAATATGTAGGTTTGTGAAGAGAAATCACATAGAACTGCTTCCACACAAAATTTCAGCCAAACACAGCATTTAGTTACTTACACTTTTAAACGCCAATCATCGAAAACTCAACAATCATTACTTTTCGTTTTCAAGATTTATGTATATACAAATGAATATTTCGAGGAAAAATATGTATTATTGCTCTCAATTCTGTAGGATATTATAAACGTACAAATCCGTCACCTGACTGTCATGTTTTCCTTCATTACACATAATATTTTAAAATTTATAAATTTATAATTTTATTAAATTGTAAGATTTAAAGCATGATGGAGCCATTTATTACCAACTGCCACGAAAATATAATTTTTTGACAAATTTAAGAAATCAAATTTGCAAATTTACATTTACAAATTTTGATGTAAAAATAATGCAGTAAAAACAAGTTTACTACTCTTCATCCAATTTGCTTAACCCACAGAGGGTTAAAAAGAAGTAAATCATATAAAATCAACAAACAACATTGAAACTATTTATCACCTTTAAAACATAATCAAAGAAAAACGAAATGTTTCACATGTTTTAGTATAAAGTGATGGTTAATTAGGGTTTAAATACATCTGTATCTCTTAGAGTGCAACATGTACACCTCATGTTCGTTAGGTTGAAAAAAAAAACACTTGTAAAGCTAAGTATTAAAAATGTCAGGTAAACTCCAAATTTTAACCCTGTAATGCATACTGTTGCCGTTTGGCAACAAGTAACATAATTCATTTTGTTCTAATAAATTAGAGCTCCCTCTCGACAAATTTGTGTTTTTTCATCTATTACATTCCATTTTGAAGTTTTAGTTACTAATACCCCTCATAGATGAGAGTAGTAAAAGTGTATTCAAAATTAAAGAGTGAGGTTATTAACTGTTGTGAAATTACGTTTTTGGCTTTATTCAAAGTACAATAATATTAGTACTTAATACTAATAAATTGTTTTGAAAAATTAATCATAGTTAAAAAGGGTTATTTTGAAATATTTTTAGAAGATTTCTAGTCATTATTATCAAAATTGGAATTTTGTAGTTAGTTTTTGTCATATTGAAATTTTTTTAAAAATTGAAAATATTTAAATTCTAAAGCAGTTAAATTTTTTTCAGTATTTTCCCATAATGTATGAACATTAAAGATACATATATATTTTTTGGGATGAAAATAAAAATTCATGCATTAAAGGGTTAAATATCTCCAGTATATTAAAAAAGGATAACTGAAATACTGATTTTTATGACTACTTTTTTCAGTATGCTAGATGAGAATGATATAGCATTGGGTAGGACAAGTTTTGGATGCCTTGGTTTCAATAATCCGAACTGTCAATGCTGTGCATGCAGAAATTTATGTGAGTATTTTAAATAAGTTTGGTAAATATATTAACTTTAAGAAAGCATTTGAAAAATAAATCCTTGTTTTCGTTGAAAACTTTTTTAAAAGTTACAAAATATTCATGCATCTTTTTCCTAGATATGATTTCTATTATCTATTTCAACCCTCATTTAAGGTATTTGTTTTTTTTTGTCCACTGCTGTTTTCGGTCCCCGTTTATGTTGAAAACAATTATATTAGTCAAAAAAGTAACGAGCTTCTTTCGCATGACGTAAATCATTCCTTCTTTCAATCCTCGATTTCATTGGTGGTTTGCCGCGGTAAGCACCGCCCATTAATTAATTAACCAATAGAAACCTCATTTTCAATCTACTTCTGTTGTCACTCAAGACATGAAAGTTGCATTGACGCATTAACGTAATTAAACCAGTGAAAAAAACATGCCTAATTTTATGCAATGTTGGTGCTCAGTTTTTACCCTATTATTGCAACAAAAAAAAAGATTATGTAAAATTAAAACCTAAAATCATTGGGAATGTTTGCTTCTTTTGGTAACTATAAATAATATAAAACTTTCAATTGACGTTTTTGCTAGAAAGTGCTTCAAACTCCTCTAAACAACAATTTAAGTTCATAATAGAATTTAGATACTCAATTTTTTTTTTATGGAAACTTGATTAAAATATTAAAATAGTTTTACCGAACCTTAAAAAGCGGTTTTATAAAACCGGTTATTAACGAAGCCGGTTTTTGAATGGAAAAAAACGGTGAACTTTACTTTCGAATTAAAATAAAAGCAATATACACAATCAATTTTAAATGTTTAAAGTGTTTTGTTGGAAACTAAGTTCTTGGTTTCTTCCTTAATGTTACTTTCTTATTATTTAAAATTATAATATCCCTTTTCTTATTCCGGTTTTTCCAATCGTTTTGAGTATTTTTAAGGTTTTAATCGTTTTCATTATTTCATCTCTATTTCCTTTCGCTTTTTTTTAAAAATAATAATTCCTGCCATTTGTTATCCATGATGTCGTTCGCAAAGTGCTAAACTGAATTTTTTTTATTAAAATTATATAATTAATAAAAAAAGCCGAAGGAGGCTTTTGAGAAAAAACTGATTTCCGGTATTTAGACGTTTTCCCCCGCACAAAACCGGTTTCCGGTTCAGACCGGCCTCATAAAAAAAAAAAAACGGTTTTTCGGTCAAGACCGAAGGTAAAAAAAAAAACCGGTTTCATTTTTCCATCCCTAAAGTGTTTAAAATAAGGGTGGCGGGAACTATGGTATTCTTCAGTTCATATCCAAATAGTTTGCAATAATAGTAACTTGTTGATCACATTAACTGTAACTTTTTTTTTAGTGAATGAAATGCGAGTGATGTTTGAGACTTGGGCTAGAGATTGGAACGTAGAGCCTGGTTTAATGTGCCATTTCGGGATTCAAACCATGGAACTATTAGATTCCCTGCCACCGCTCTTCCAAACAAGCTAGTTCGAAACGCAGAGTTAACACAATAGGTTCGAATGTCTTTTCGGTTGCAGACCAATAAATAGACTGTACACAATTAAAAACTTTTTTTAGGAAACAGTTTATTTATACAGAAAGAAAATGTTATACGAATTTTTCTGTAAGTAAGTGTTGATTTTCTGTAAAATTAGCAATTTTTTTGCAGTGTGTTACCGTTACTGGAGCTGTAGCCTTTAATTTCGATTATATAAAATTCATTTATTATGCATGTATTTTTTGTTATTTTGTTTATCTAGAGCAATATATTTTTAATTTTTCTCTAACTTTCGCTTGCTAAAGTAATGCTGTTGTAATTGATATTATGTCTAGGTTTTCGGCTAACTTGGATGTGTTAAAAAATTGCACAAAACTTTGTAAACCATAAAAATGGTCCTTTCATGAAGCCCTTATTTTATATATTTACAAGAAATATATACATAAATGTAATATAAAAAAATTAAAGAGGATGAAAGAAATATTTAGTAATAAATCAGTTTTTAATATTTTAAATAAAAAAATAACACTATCATAATTACATCTTATCATTTGTTGGATACATTTCATTCGAGTTAAAATAAAAACAATTAGATGCAAAAATTGTATTGTAATTTAACATTTTAAATCTAAATTTAATTGTAAGAATCATAATTAAAAACTTTATATTATAAAAAGTGTTTTAATCTGTCTACTTTTTCATGTTGTACGCACAATGGCTATTTTATGTCTGTTTGTGTGATTAAAAGTTAAAGTACATTTTGTAATGTTGATGTTTTGTATATATTTGTAGTATATACTTGTTGAAGGAATGTACATACCTATACCAAAACACAACTTAAGTTTGCAGTATTGAAAAGTTCTAGGCGGAGGAAACGGAGTAAACAACGCTGCTGGCGCCGAAATGTTGCCTGCTCTGATTGGTCGCTCCTTTGCGTCACGTTCACCCTGATATTCGCGCGCCCTGTTACGTCAAAATCAAAGGAAAAAATAATTAATATTTCATTCTAACTGAAGCAAAAACTAATAAAAATATGTATTGAAATAACGAATAAATTGGTTAATTGAATGTGAAATACCTTTTTTTATTCGATTCTCGCACTCAAAAATGAGAACTACTTTTTTCTCCTAGAACATTTCTGTACTGCAAACTTAATGTGAGTTTTACTGTAGTTGTTAATGTTTAATGTCATACGCACAATGGATATTTTATGTTCCTTCGTCTGTTTAAAAGTATATTTTGTGAAGTTGAGGTTTTGTATACAGGGTGTCCGTAAGAGAATGTATGAGTTTTAATGGTATATTACAGGAGTTTGTTTTATACTAAATATAATCATACATAAATCTAAATATATCATGCATGAAATTGAAGGAAAACTAAGCTAGTCTAAGTGCTCAATGTGTGCGTCTTTAGTGATACGGCAAATATCCAAACGAAAATGCAATTCTTTCCATACTGTCTGCAGCAAGGCCTGAGTAATGGAAGCAACAGCCTGTCCAATTTTACCTTTCAAGGTTGGCAAATCGTGGGGTAAGGGTGGGGCTCTGTTGTAGTTATTATAATCGGTATTCGTCACCTTCAATCACAACTAACTATTACAGCTGATACTATTACAATTTGAAACTCGGAAATTTTTTACGTACATCCTGTATATTTAAGATGGAATGTATATACCGGTGAAAGTTAGTTTTTTAAATACTTTGTTATGCATGTACTGTAATTTTGACTATTTTATTGTTAACTATTGATTAACAGTCTACTCTCTGTATAGTGTTCCTATTTATAAAGCAAAAATAATGTTTTAAATTTTTCTGTAATTGTATTTTACAATTAGGTTTTATTTGTTCTGTTATTAATTTTTCATGTTAACTGTATTTTTTTTGCCACTAATTGTTTTTTTATTTAATTAAAATTAATTAAATTTTAAAAAAAAAGTTTTGTGTTTCATAATTTTTGCGGTTTATTTACTAGAGTAAAGGTTGATGTTACCAGGCCTTACCAAAGATAATTTCGGCTAGATTTAATAATAAAGTCCAATTTACGGTTTTTTTTGTGTGTGTGAAATTGAGGTATTATATAAAAAATAATTTTATATCTTGATTTTGTTATTGTAATATTTCATGTTTGATTATAACTTTTAAATTTCTAAACCTTTTTAAATGGGGCGCATGTGTTCACTGCATTTTGTTTTAGACAACCTCGTGTTAAGGGAGAATGGGCGCGCTTCAAAATTTAAAAAAAAATATATATATAACCAATCTCAAAAAGTGGGATTGTCGGGACCTGTAAGTCAGCTAAATTTATCACATAAAAAATCCGCCTGTAAAAATATTCAATACACCCGGAAAAATGTGGTAGAGAAAATATTTTTTCCTCTCCATTGGATTGATTAACACTGATGCACTTTGCTTTGGAGACCAGCAATCTAGCGTGCCCATTCCCCCTCAATCTGTTAATGGCTGTTAACAAGTTAATTGTGTAGAGTTATCAAATATATTGTATTTGTACATGTGTTTTGTATAATATTTTTGATACATACGAAGAAGTTTTGATGTGAACATTTAATCCACGTTTAAGTATTTTACCCATGACACGTTAACAAATATTTATTAAACTTAAATTATTAATTATCAAATATTCTTAATTATAAATTAATTTAAATATTACTTTGTTAAATAGTGTGTTTAATAAATCAATAAGAAATTTATTTTAGATTTTTCTAGAATTTTAATAAATTAGTTTAGAGGTCAAAATAATTTAGGATTTTATACTAAACTTTATTTATTCAAAACATCTAGTTTGAGTTAAGTGAATACTTAAAAGATTTCCGTAATCAATTATTGTGTTGTAACTATTATGTTTATTCATTCAGTATTATTAATCAGTATGATGTATGTTGTTCTATTTGCATGTTGATATTTTCAACTACAATTTCAGCTCTTGTGATTGTAAATAGATTAAAATATTTTGAGTATATTATATATATTAAAATATTTTAAAATCAGTGCAAGTGTACCAATAAACTTTTTCCTGTGTAGCTTCTTTGAAAATACTTGAATGTCTTTAAGTTTTGCTTAAAATAAAAAAACATTGTTCAAAAGTTTCAAATAAACAGCATTCCAACATTTCTCGTAGGAATCATATGTTCCTATGAATTTCTTAAATAGCTCCCCTACCACAACATCACTACATCACTACTCATCAAAACTGTATTAACTTAACTAATCCCGTAATCTAACAGCTTTTCTTCTGATTCTTAATAACAATCAGATAAGTTTTGAAATTTAATAAAGTGATTAGAATTGAATTGTACCAACCTCGCAGGGCCTCTTTTCCTGTTGGTTGACATTTTTTGTATTTTTTTTTTTAAATTAGAAGTGTATCTTTATGTAAGATGCAGTTATACGGTACATGTAATTTTCAGAACCATTTCCTTGTATTTCCGAAATTATTCCTATGTGAAATATTTCGAAACATTTTTAAAGCATTTTTAAAACTTTCATGGTACAATGGGTCATCTTTTAAAACGTTCATGGTATAATGGGTCATCTTTTAAAACGTTCATGGTATAATGGGTCATCTTTTAAAACGTTCATGGTATAATGGGGTTGTTTTACATCGTGAACGGCAAAAGCTGAAGTGGTACTTAATTTTTTTTTTGAATCCCTTTTGTTATTGAAATTGAGGTTTATACGAAATCGAGGTCTCTAAGATTAATTTACATATTACATTTTTTAAATGCCAACTTCTTGCCGAGCTGTTGGTTGTTCGAAACATTTTTTTAGAGTGAACCGAAGCAACCAATGAAATCTCAGTACGGAGAAAAAGGAAAATAAGAGTGGTACATCATCGGAAAAATTCCCATCGAAAAACTTTTTTAATGTTTAGAAATACAAGGGCGGTCTGTCCTAGTGTACTCCGTGATTAAGTCGATTTATTTCTACATTATTTTTGCCATAAATTATACGGCTATAGGATATGGTAAGTTTAGAAGGCACATTCTAACTTTTCACATCCTTGCATTACTTAATTTGACAGAATTTAACTTTAAGGTTATACTTTCTTATTTGCAACGCTTTTTTATTATTTTATTTTAATAGAAACTATATTACGGTCTTTGAATATCATTCATTGGTTACCCAGTACGTATAGTACCTTATTTTATATGATACAAATTCTAGGGACTCTTATTTCGTATAAAATGTAAAACCACACTACATCCTCCTGGGAACTGACATTTTACAATTCATTGGAATGGATGTTTTATGAAAGCTATGATATGGCCGGTATCGATTTGCGTTATGTTGAAGAAAGCATTTAAAATGCCCAATATGGTAAACATTTCTGAACAGCTAGCGTATTATGACAGGAATGCTATTTGGCGACTCTGTTGTTCGTGAAAAAGGAAACACAGAGTTGCTGTAGCAACAAGATTGATGTAAACATCTATTGTGTTGGAATGTTTACCAATTTAAGTACGTTTTTGCTACTTGGCTACAAAAGGAAAGTTGCCAAATCCAGAACAGCCATAATACGTAAGCAGTACCCAGACCGGCCAACGTATCATAAGAAGAAATTCCATAACAAAAATACAAACGCTCTTGTACGATAATTCTTTTCTTTTATTTTGCCTATGAGTTTTCAACTTTTGATCTTATTATTCTGAAGCCTTTTCTTCGTTTACATCAGGTTTCTCTTTCTTTGGAGGATTGTACTTCTTGTAGACATCCAGCTTTTGAACAAGATCTTTGTCCACCTCGATGTATTTTCCGGTGCTCCTGGTGATTATGGTCCTCGGTATGGCTCCATACTGTCCCTTCATCACTTCCATCAAGTGAGGTTGGCCGGGAGGTTGGTGCTTACTTGGGTTGGCGAACAAGTCGAGGTTCGATTTCGAATTCCCGACTCTCAGGAATGCCGTCTGAGATCTTGTGACGATCCTGCTGGAACTGACACCAGTTTCGTAGATGTCGTGCATTTTCCAGTCTATATCGGTGACTTTCTTGGCCATTCCAAACGAATTGATTTTTTTTTTTAAACTGAAGACTAATTTAAGATTATACTACACTAACTGAATCTGTCTTAATTTTTATATTCAAATATTAAAAAACCTGAATTTTGATTGATTTAACTGAGCTAATAGAAATTATCTGAAATCTTAGTTTTTGGGAAATAATTTGAATTCTAAATAATAACTGCTTTCATGTATCTCGTGACAAAAGTCGAATCTTCTTCTCGAAGGTTATTTATTTTTTCACGAGATAAAACAATTTTTTAAAAAATTAAACTAATACACTTTAAATTAAATTTAGTTATATTCAAGATATATTGTGATGGTAAATCTTTGAAATAATTTACGCTCTTAGCCATCTGATTACAATATTTTCTTTTTTTAATCATGAATCTTTATTAGTTTAACTGATCTATTATATATTCTAATCGGCAACTCAAATTTAGGTAATGATTATGAATTTACAAATTACAGCTTCTTGTGTAACGTGTGTGTAATCGCGCTAGTATCAATCTATAAATATATGCTGGATAAACGGCTCCTATATTGTGTTTTAATTACATTACTAATTTTTTAAATAGGTTATTTTTGTTTTTTGTTAGTGTGTTCTGATTTGCTGAGGTAAAAACATATTTCTCCTTTGCACCGACAGAGAGCGCCACTACAACTTGATGACTTAAAAAACCAATTGCTAGATAAAACTACTCAAGAATCTGACATTTCCTATGCCTGATGAGTGTCTTTAATTATACCATTATTTTTTTTAATGAAATGTGATTTCCTTTTGGTGAAGAATTTATTAATAAGCGCTATCGTATCACTTGTTAGTTGGGGTAACCTTTTTCGAGTTGGTCCATCCGTTCTGTGATCACTTAGTCTTCCATGTTCCCATACCAAATTAAAACCTCTGGGGGTGCCAGATCAGGGGGTTATCGGCCTTTATCTGGATCAAATTTCCGATATGTGGATGAGAATGGATGTGTGAAAGGGACCTTCCTGTAAAAACGGATGCGTCGTGCTGACGGGCAACAGTCGGACTTCCTCCTTTGTGGCGCTCAATAAAAACGGAAGCTGCCCTCTTCGCCTTAAATCGGGTACACTCTTAAAACAAACGAGCGAGTTTAACTCAATCTGAGTAATTTTCACTCCTAAAGTCTTGAAAATGCACTTCTCCGAAAGGAGTGGATCTTTTGTGTGTTAAACCTCCAACAGGATCACTCCAAACGAGTGATTTTAACTAAGTCTGAGTTAATATTCACTTCTTTCCAGTGTCGAAAATGCACTTCTCCAACTGGAGTGGATTTCACTCTTTAGATTTAAGAGTGTAGTCAGTGACGCGTTTATGGATGTTGGGGCCATAGGCGGCTTCCCGGCTTCCGAATTTGGGGCCCCTCTCTCCCCCCCCCCCCCCCCCAATTAACAAGAATTAGAATTAAAAAATCCTTATACTTGTACAAATACAAAAGCATGATGAAGGATGAACCAGCTTGTAAATTGGGATTCTCCCCTCCCCTTTTTTGGAGTATGAAATGTTAGTGATGAAATCGAAGCTGGAAAAAAGAACCATGGTCTTGGCTAAATATTACAAGAGACAATTTCACTTATACTTTTAATGCCCTTATATTTACATATAATTATTTTCCATTTACAATTTTTCTTTTTGAAAATTTGTTGCTTTTCCACACTTGGAAATGTCGATTTTAATTCGTGTTGCAGAAAGTTATACATTTTCGAAGGAAACCAAAGGTGTTCTTTTCTTGCAAGTATTAAAAAATGTGTTATTTCGTCTTGAACACTTTCGTGGCAGTCGTTGTTAGATTTAAAATCCTTCCTGTACTTTGTTGTAAGTTTAGTGATCATGGGCGTGACGTCACGCTTGTATAGTTCGGTAATAGGGGACACGAAAAAAGCGACAATTCGGAGGTCAATTATTATGTTTGTATTCAAACAGTTGTGCGAGTCTAGGTACTTATTATTAATTTTGAAATTTGGGGCCCCTCGCAATCTGGGGCCACAGGCGGCCGCCTCTAACGCCTATTGGTAAACGCGTCGCTGAGTGTAGTCCTCTACTCCGGGCTCGGTTACAGAGCGGCATTAGAAACAACAACAACCATCCGTTCTGATTTGTCGAGGTAAAAAATCATCTCTATTTTGCACCGGCAGGTGGCGCCATCATATTTCAATGATATTTTACAACTCATTTTTTGGATTTTTCCGCATAAAAAAATTTACTTTTTTGATGCTTGGGCCTTTACTACAAGTATAAACTAATTCTAGACCAAATGACCAAATTGCATATTTGACTCGACGCGCGATGTTTCTACCCTGTTTTTTTAAAAAAATCTTTTGGACTTAAATTAAATATTTAATTTTTGTTGACTTTTTCATTTATCTTAAGAGGACTCCCTTGGGAATTTTACATCTTGAAAATCGTAATGTTAGTCCTATGGAAAACATTCGAAAGTCAATTACCGCCACAATTTTAATAAAAGGTTACTAGTATTTTGTATCATTGTAAAGAACGAAAGGAGTAGATTTCATAACATTAATTTGCTTTGTGAAAATCACATATTTAGTATTTTTAATATTTTTTTGAAGTTAGAACTTAATGCGTACTCCATTTTTTACTAACTTCAAAAAATTATTAAAAATCCTAAATATGTGTGATTTTCACAAAACAAATTAATTTTATGAAATCTACTCCTTTCGTTCTTTACAATGATACAAAACACTAGTAACTTTTTAATAAAATTGTGGCGGTAATTGACTTGCGAATATCCTCCATAGGAATAACATTACGATTTTCAAGATGGGAAATTCCCAAGGGAGTCCTCTTAAGGCTTCTAGAGACTAAAAGAAATTGGTTTTATTTTCCAGGATTATGGAAAAAAAGTCGTGATTTGTATTTTCCCCACAAGTATAGAAAGTCCTGTAAATAAGGTGCAGGCAATAAGGTGCTCATTACATCTAATGATGATTCTGAATTGTAAATCAATGATAGGTAGATTTTTCTCAATTTTAAAGTTCTTATTTTTGTTTGCGTCACATAAAACGGTTACCTTAGAAGTTTACGGCGGTACGTGATATTCTATGACTGTGAACTAACTTACAAATACATCGTAGGATTGTATGACACAATCACTAATCAGAAGGATTCAATGTATATTTTAATGCTTCTGTCGTCTTATGATTTTAGGAAGCTCAAGTCAAAATAGTTCCGTTAAAGTTGTTTTTCGTTGAGAGTTTTTCAACAATAAATATATGATTTTTATATATTTCAAAACGTAGTTTGCGTACTTAAAATACCCTATAAGTTTTACGCACGATTTCACTTTAGCACAAGTATGTATGTAATAGAATCTGTCAGTTAAACAGCTTACACACATCTTTTCTTCTCAACATGAAACACACTATTTACACACCTTACAAAGAGATTCGCCAAACAGGGAATTCAGCTAGTTCCAATTTAAACTTTTAAACACCAAAATTAGCTATTTTCATTGATCTTATTTCGCAGATTTAATTAATAGTCTTTATCGTTTGCTAAATTTCTTTACAGTTCTAAGAATTAATGATGTAATTTTTTTTGTAAAAATGAAAGCGAAACTTATCACATTATCATTTAACTTTACATTATTTTAAAAATTTTAAAAAATTGGCTAATAATTCTCGAGCTCTTGCAGATATCATGTATGTATGATATTTCGAACACAGCCCTTAAACATTTTAATGAAATTAAATATTTCCCTCTCTCTTTTATTAAGATTATTCATTCGAACTGGTTCATTAAAATATAGTTCATTTAATATTCATCCATATTTATGTCTTCTTACCATTTGTAAACATAAATTAAATTCATTTCGGACCTTGTCAAAATCCATTGCCTATAGGACATAGGTAACTGCACCCTTTAATCTAACAGAACCTTCTTTTCATTTTGCTTATTGAAATCACAACCTTGTTTATTCTGTCAACAAGGTGAATTTCATCAGAAGTTATTGTTCTAGCTTTTGATTCAATGTTATAAATACCCGTATGATTTTCAAGAACATGGATCAATTTAGGTCATACTGAGGATATATGAAATTTTCATTGAAAAAATGTCCGTGAAAAAAGCAGACTAAAACTTAAATTTTTAACGCAATTTTGTTAACTCAGCACTTAAAAATTTTTAATGAAATTAAATATTTCCTTTTTTATTCAGAATATTTATTCAAACTGGTTCATTAAAATATAGATTTTGAAAAACGTTTGTTATATTTCTGGGAAATTACATATAAATCTCAAATATGGATACTGTTAATAGATTTGATATCCCGAGTTGTGTCGATTGAAAATAAATGATATTTAGAAACACACTGAAGAGGAAAGTGTTATGGAATACCATTTACATTTTTAAGAATAACTCTTTTGGATTTAAATAAAAATCCACACAATCATTTTAGTACACACTATAGCTAACGATAATGAAGCGTCAATGTTGAAGCAAAACACTTTTTTTTTGTTATGAAACAAATTAATTATAAAAAAATTACAAATTGAGGGTATTAAGGGACAGTCAAATATTATGGAATAGTTGTTTACAATTATTGAAAATTGAATTATACTTTACATAGTTATAACATAGTTATTTTTAACTAAAAACAATATTAAAAGTTTAACGCTCAAATTCTTTTGTTTTAAAGTCTATTTACAAAAATCACAAACATAATCTTCACTCTTAAAACAAAAGAGTGAAATCCACTCCAGTTGGAGAAGTGCATTTTCGACACCCTAAAGGCATGCATATTTTCTCAGACTGAGTTAAAATCACTCGTTTGGAGTGATCCTGTCGGAGGTTTAACACACAAAGGATCCACTCCAAAAAGAGAAGTGCATTTTCCAGTCTGGAGGAGTGAAATCCACTCAGACTGAGGTAAATTGGGAGTGTTTGTTTTAAGAGTGTTCTTTCTATGTTATAGTACAGTTAAAATGAGTACATAAAGAACAGCTAATACGTTAAATCCGAATTTCATTGATCAGGAAATTCAGGAAAATTTTCAATCAAGGAAATTTCAAGGAAATTTTCAGGTACAAAAGATACATTCAGCAAATTTGTTTACTGGTTCTTTAGTTGATGGCATGAAAGCATTTTCCGATGATATGTATTCCATATTACCCGACACACTATTTTGGATTATGAGCCATTTTACTGACGGATAAAACATTGATGGCTAAAAGTCGACTGCAGAGCAAATACAAACTACTATTCTTTTGGTATACATTATTCCTAACAAAAAATTAAAGTAGAGATTTCTGGAAGATTAAAATGTTTGAACACTTTTCGAATTTTTTTTCAAATATCCGAAAACAGACTTTGTTTTGCAGTGGCTGTAACGACAGCACCAAGAAATTAATTCTTTGTTCAATGCATCATGGGAAATTTCTTAGGTCTTTCATGCCATTGCCGCGAAATGGCTGCACGAAAGAGGCTGAAACTTCTCAGTATTCCATAATACCTTCCTCTCCTCTACGTTCAAAACCCTTTACGTTTCTGAAAAGTGTTAATAAACAGCTAAAAAATAATGGATGAATCAATTAAATGATATAAAAGAAATGACCAATAAAAACAACCACGAAAAGTTAAAAAAATCAACAAAAACATATTTATTGATAATAGTAATGAACACATTTTTAGTTTGTTTCGTTTGAATTATCGTCTTACTAGAGCTGCAAGAGGGCTATTGGCGACGGGCATTGTAACTTAAAACCACAATCAGGTGACGAGCCGGCACCTGAGTGGGTACCCAACGCAACCGTTAAGGGCCACATCACACGCAGCGTCGGGACTTTAGAGCATATTTACTTGCACTCCCTCTATACGGGGTATTATCGTCGGCATTTTTGGCTGCACATAAGTTTATAGGTCGGCAGTTATTTTTGCGATGCCCGGACCCGAATCTGCGACCTTCCACGTTCAAGGTGAGCGCCTTACCAACTGGGTTTCCCTGCCCCGAACACACATCAAAAAGAAATTTTCTCGGACGAAAACCAATAACATACCCCTATCAAACGATAACCCGCCAAATGCTGCAACTCTCCGCTCACAGCATCCCTACGGCAACCCTCGCTCAAATCCACGCCGGCTTTTTCGAACGTTTTCATCCAGCATCATTCTTCTGGAGAACGCGGATTTAATTCTATTCTCTCTCTGATATCGTCTGCCATGGGTGATGTCATGCCCTATCCCTTTCTGAAAAAGCTTCGAATTCGAAATTTGTGGGTCCGGGAGTTTATAGCAGAGTTCTTGGGTACCTTTGTGTTGATCGTAAGTGATATTTTTATTGTTGTTTCTGGTTTTGTAAAACAAGATTGCTGTGTATATTTGACTGAGAATTACAAACCAGGGTAATATTTACCCAGGTACAGTTTTGAATACGTTTCTAAGCTTACAGTGACATTATTGACTACTATTTAACCTACCACTATTACCTACTACTACTATTTAAAATGATATTTCACAAATTAAACTTAATTCAAGTTTAAGTCATTGTTGAATTAGGTCCTCAAAAATATCTTCAATAAAAAAAATCATGTACTTTTGAGTCAAGTTGCTGCTGTCAGAGCAATTTTTTTCAAGCAAAAAATTCGTATGGGTTAAAGGGGTAAATATTTACCCCAATTTGTAGTTGAAGTAAAAAAAAAGTTTTGTATTTCTGGGGTAAATAGTTCCTGTATTTATTGAATATTGCATCATCGTGTAAGGGATTGCTAAAGGGATTTTAAGTAAGCTTTAAACCAAAAACAATGATAATAATAATGTCAATAATGATAATAATTAGTACAAATCGGTTGTTTTTTTATCTCAATGATGGCTGCGCAATATTTTGCGAATACCATTTAGCTTTGATCCTATGTATAATCATATGGTTTTGGGTGTTGTGGTAAGCTCAGTTGATTCCACTATTGAAACATTTATTGCATTTTTAAACACCTTTTAGCTGTTTCAACTATAGTAATGTGGAATAAATAGATGACAACATTATATGTAAAATTTAATTATAATTCACTTCTTGTTATTTTGGTACGCGCAACATAATACTGTTCGCATACATAAATTATCATGAGTTTAGGTAAGATTAAAGAAAAAACTTATTCACAAACGAAAGTAAAAAATTTCATATGCCTTTGTGAATACGTTACTTTTTCAAACTCTTAAAAAAAAACGTAAATGTTTTTGTTTCTTTTTTAATATAAGTTTACGTATTGTTGTTGATTAGACTTATTTTAATGATTATATGCAAAGGAAGGCTTTTGATGCAAAGCTAACATTCTTCAAAGTATAACTGAGGTATAGGATCCCTTTCATTAGTGATTTCGTCCAATTGAATTTTTCCATTATCAAAAGAATCCAACGAAGGTCTTCAATGAAATATTATTTATTTATCTAATCATTGGTTTTAAAGATAATTAAATATTCATGCTAGTATCAACAACTATTCGCAAAAAAATATGACATGTGTACAAATCTCTTTTATTTTCTGCTTTTAATTTTGTTTTATAACGATGTAATTTATTTTTTTATCAATCTTGTCACACGTGTAAAAAAAGGCATACATTATAAAACAATACCTCGGCTGATATAAATAATCCATAGTATCTATAGGGATTGGCAATCACTCGCAAATAGCTCGAAATGATTTGTAAACAGGCGTCGTATGGTCGATATAATAAGAGATTGAAATAGATTAATACTGTTGCATCAGGTACTTTTACTGCCTCACACGCCTACCGATCGAATATTATGTGCAAAGGGCTGAAGGGGGGGGGGGGTATAAAAGAAAATATGGTACATTTTTAGCTGAGTTGAATATTAATGAAATGTAATTGGTCGGATTTTAAATTGTTGGGGAGCATTTAGTTTTATAAAACAAAATAAACGTGACGTTTTTGAAAACTTAAAAAAAATAATAGTTTAAAAAAATTGATGGATTGAAATAAAATGCTGACAATAGTTTAAAGCTCTGAACTGTAAAGTTATCTTACATTCAAAATTGTTTGACGTAAGAGATGATATATGTAATTTTTCTTTTTAAATTGATTTTAATGTTGATAACTGTAAAGTTTTATCTAATTTTTTGTTATCTATTATATTATAATACAAAAGCATATACTGATATTTCTTTATCCAAACATAATTTTGAATTAATCCTCAGCACTAAGATAGTAATAAAGAAATATGTGTAGAAACACAAATACTGTAGATCTGTTTCTGAGTAAAATATTATAAATAGCATTTTAAATTTTTGAGTGTTTTTTTTATAAAACAAAATAAACACAACATCATTCGTGTTTGTCAAAATATTAGAGTTAAAAAAAATACTTGGATTGAAATAAACTACTAAAAATAGTTTAATATACAAAAAATTTGAAGTCATGTTACATTCAAAAGTGAATGACGTACATATGACAGTCGAAATGTGCTTTCTTAATTGATTTTAACGCTGATAACTGTAAAGTTTTTCTAATGTATCTTTTCTATTTATAGTGTAGGGATGAAATAAAGTTATATTTATTATCTTGTAATATAGACGTATGGACTAATATTTCTGTTTTTCACACAGCATGTTGAATTCATTTGTATATCTAAGATAGAAATAAACAAATAGCAAAACATTACTATGAGAAAAGCTTTCTAAAAAATTCATAACATATAGGAAGAATATGTTTGAAAAAAAGAATTCTTCGTTTGTAGTGAAATGCTATATTGCTACATTGCATTGCACTGCGATGCATAAACAACTAATCTAAAGATTTTAAAATAAATACTTGAATATAATGGCAAGATATCCTTATATTATTACATTGTATATAAACCATAAGGTTATAACATTGTCTATAATCTACAATGTTATAGCATTCTTTATGTTCTATAACGTTATAACATTGTCTATATTCTATAGTGTTATGACAATATAACATAGCCTACATTCTACAATGTTATAACATTCTCTATATTCTTTGACGCTATAACATTGCCTATATCCTATGGTGTTATAACAATTCCTACATTCGACAATGTTATAACAAGCCTACATTCTATAATATTATAAAATTTTCTAGATTTTATAATTTTATAACAATGTCTTCCTTCTACATTATTATAACATTGTCTAGATTCAATAGTGCCATAACAATGCCTATTTAGATTAATGCAAGAACCATCACAAACCTTAATACAGGATATTGTAGTCATGAAAAAATGAGCTTATATATATTAACGTTTTTTGGGTGTAGTCTTAATGACAAAACGTATATCGGGAAACAATCAGGGGGATATTAGCTTGAAGGATATTGTGTTCTATTCGGTAAGGTTGAGGTTGTAACGATCGATTTTTACCTGGTTTTTTCGCAATGACATGAGAAGAATATGACAGTGAAAAATGAAAGTAGGCTATGGTATGAAAATCAATGTTAGGTTGGGTTCGGAAGTTATTTAATAAAAGGTTTTTATCTGGGTAAATAAATTATTTAAAAAAAAAACATTTTTTTTTTTGTAATTTAGGATGCTTAAGTGCCTTATGCTATTCAAGTTATGCTGGAACAAAACTAATAGTTGTTTATGCAACAAGTGTGAAAAGTAATACTTTTTAAAACAAGTGGATTTTATTTCACGAGCGAGTAAAATAATGACACGTGTTTTAAAAAGTTTACTTTTCGCACGTGTTTCATACAATATTTTTTATAATTACGTGAAAAAATCAAACCTTATTGGTTAAAAATAATTCACGTGCTAATTAGACTAAAATGAAACTTGATTTTCCAGGAGAGATGTCAAAGAAAACAACCAATGAACTCGCAGTTCGGAGCGCGTGATTTAAGAAATATTCCCATATATGATATATGTTGTCCCATATATAGAAATATGTTGGCATGTTATGAAAAGAGTGAAAAAAATTACTTTTTTTTCACTGCTTTTGGGTGAAAAAAATACCTTTTTTTTATTTTTTAAAAAGTTTGACTTTTCGCACGCGTCTGTCTGATATTGAAATTATAATGTAAAAGTCGGATTTTTTTCACGCAATTGTAAAAAAACTTTTTATGGATAACTTACGTGCATTTAGAATATTAAAATTTTTTTAAGCATTAAAGTTTTGTTTGAACATGTTTTTTAAAAAAATTCAAAATGGTGTCGATCATTTGCTTGTTATAGATGTACTTAGTGTTTTGTACTTATTGCTGCGGAATGTTTTAGTGTAGTGAATGGTATTTTTTTTAGTTTATGGTATTTTTGTAAAATAGGTTATTATTAATATTTTTTATTTATCTTTTGATGAAACTTTTAAGATTTTTAGGGCCAGTTTCAACTGCTTTAGAATCTATTATTATCCTCATAACGTTAACCTATCTAATTTAGGTTCTATTTCGATTGCTAGGAAATTTTAGATTGAGTATTTAAATATTTTTAGGAGTATTTGTTAAGTATTGTAAGAAACCTGATTCCTTATTGAAACAAAATGTAGATAATAACTACTTGATACATTGTCTTGTGTAGAGGTCTACGACAACATTGAGTTTCGTGAAATTGCCTTGCATTGTTTTACAACGTTACGAGGATGATCAAAAACACGCACGTATAACACACGTAGATCATCAGACAATTTTAGAGCTCGGAGAAAGAACGTGCTAAGTGACATTTTTGAAAAAAAAAATTGTATCAATAAACATATTATTATTATTATTCCATCCTTTCAAGGTAATAAGTTTTCTGGTTTTTAGACATTTAAAGTTAAGTTTAGATTTTACAGTTTGTAAGTACCGATTTTAAATTATTTAAGTGCAACTATAAGCTTTGAAGCTTATTTTCTCGTTTTTAATTTTTCTCACTTAGCATGTTCTTTTAATAAGATCATCAATTGATGATATTTTTTTTATTACAGGTCACAATTGTGTTACTCATTGTTTAGAAAAAAAGTTGTAACTTAGCATATATTCTATAAACCAAAAAGTTAAAAAAAAATTTTATTCAGAAATTTTCGCAAAATTTCCCATGCATGCTATTTACATTGTTTATTTGCACTTATGTAATGTACTAAACAATTTAATACTCTAAAACCGAGATCATTGTACTTGTGGCGTTTACAGAAATATTATGTGAGATTTCTACCCTTTTCATTTATGAATAAATAAACCCGGATTAGAGCATTACTTTTATGAAATACAGAGAGTGATTAATTAATACTTAACTTTATAAAGTGTAAACAAATTGGCAAAAAAGCTTATTTTTACTGCTTGCGTTTAATTTTTTTTTTAAAAACGCAAGCAGTTTTTTTTAAAAATATCTTTAAATAAAAAAAAAACAGTATTTAAAAATATATTTAGTTTCGAAAAACTACTCAACTTTTTTAAATTTATAAAGCTTAATTATTTTATTAAATTTATACCATAATTTTACTGATGAATAAATTAATAAAATGGTAATATAAAAAAAAATGCCTTGCTAGAAAAAACTGATGTCCACTTATCCGGAATATGCATTTGTTTTTTCCTCAGATTGTTTATTTATATATTGCCCAATATTTCTCGCTTTCATCTCAGAAAAATTTCGCAAAAAATTATTTTCAATATTTTAATTACTACAATTGTATTACTTCAATTAATTCCTACAATTCTGTAGAAACAATTAAGCAATGCTTTTGTACATCCGTTTTTAAGCAAACGTTTCTTTTAAATATGATTTGCGACACCGGAAGAACAGAAAAGGCTTCAATAGAAATAATATTTCTTGATGAGTGCATTCAATTCTTATTCAAATGAAAATGTCTTTATACATCTATTTTCATACTTATTTTTGTTATTCGTTTTTAAAAAGAAGATTAAGTTTGTTTCGAAACAAAATTCTTCGTAAATAATTACAAACTGAATTGATTCAGGTTCCTTTGAAATAGGTTTGCTATAAGAGATTATAATCTATAAGAGATGTAATATGTTCGATAAGAGATTATAATTAGTAAAGTTTTTGTTAAATAAACAATAATTTAAAATGAAATATTTTAATCCTTGATAAAAAAAGCAGTTAACTATTAAGTATGAAAAGTTAGACAAAAATTTAAACTGATCTAGGTTTGAAGACCAGCTCCTTATTTACTTGTCTGCTCGGGCATGCATTATTTTTTAAAAGAGAGAGTTATTAATCCTTTAAGTTCCAATTACAATTTAGCATTATCATTTAAATTTTTTTTCTGGTCGTCTATAGCCCCATTTAGGATATCAAAAAGTGCGCCATTCGAATCTTCAAACTTTTTTCTATTAGATGTTTTTTATTAATCCCAGTAGATGTCAGCCCTATTATTTTTTAAAAATTATGATAAGAAAAATGTTGATGCCAAATGGCATCATTGGGACTGAAAGGGTTAAGACGAGACTTTATTATAAGTAGAAAACTCAAGTCTATAAATACATCTGGGGTATGCAGACGTACGATTGAATGTCAGCTTTTACAAGAACACGCATAATTTTTTTTTTTTAAACTAGGGGGCTACGCCCCCTGCTCGCTATCGCTCGCCAACCCCCGGAATTGCTGCGCAATTCCATTGGCCGCTTCGCGACCGGCAGGGGGCTTCGCCCCCTGCTCGCTACCTTTCGACAACCCCCGAGAATTGCTACGCAATTTCTCTTTGTTTGCTCCACAAAGAAACATGCAAGACTATTAAAAGGATACTGCCAATGCAGGAATGCTCATCTGTAAGATCTGGTCGCCAAATCGGGCGATACGCGCGCCAAGATTGGCTTGCACAGACAAAGAGGTAAACACCTGGTTGCGGTTAAAGATGGTGAACTTTTAACAAATACAGTTTAGTTTTGAGAATTTTGAGACCGGTAGGGGGCTTCGCCCGCTGCCCAATCTCTCTCAGCTCCCAAGCTTGCACCCTTGGATTACTGTGCAATCTCATCGCAGGGGCTTCGCCTCTAGGCTCGCAAGCGAGTAATAACTCGGCTCGCACCCTTCAATTGCTGCGCAATCTCATCGTAGGGGCTTCGCCCCTAGGCTCGCAAGCGAGTAATTACTCGGTTCGCACCCTTGGATTGCTGTGCAATCTTCGTAGGGGCTTCGCCCCTAGGCTCGCAAGCTAGTAGATTGCGCACTGGTACCTCCTCGAGGCCGTAAAGAAAAACCAAACACTAAAATAAAAAGCAAACCAAACTTTACCCACGTTACATTTCAATTTCTACTTCAATGCCTTAAAAACCGCTAGTGAATAGACATGGCTGGCCACCATACACTTTGTGGACCTGACACTTATACCGATTGAGACCTTCAGTAAAAAAATTGGAGTTGTCGACATAAACTGTAGGTAAATTCCTACTTTAGGGTCTGGTAAAAAATTTAGCCACTTTTTAATGAGTGATTCGAAAAAATTTTCCAAGCACCGGACCACAAAGATGGTTTTAATTAAAGCACATTTTCCTTTTACTTTGGATAATAAAGAATTAATGTTATCAGTAAAATTCTTGAAAATTAATGGAATTACAGGTAAAATCCTACTTTTTGGTCAAAACTTTTCAACATTAATTAGCCGTCAGAAGTATTTTGCACGCAATATTAGTGTAATAAATAAATGGGGTTGTTTCACGGAGGATCTGGCAACAGCTTCACAGTCTCGCCTTCATTTTCTCGAATTACTTTTGTTTTGCAGACCAAAGTTATTTATATTCAGGTTAGTGTGCTTGGTCATTGAAAAAAACCTGAATATATCTCGACCAACGAACCTACCAAAACAAAAGTAATTCAAGAAAAATGAAAACAAGACTGCGAAGCTATTGCCAGATCCTCCATGATACATTTATCGTCGGTCAAATGCAGGACCGGATTTCTAAATAGGCTAAGTAGGCTGCAGCCTAGAGCGGCAAATTTTCGGGGGCGGCAAATTTTACTACCAATTAAAGCGGAATTCGGCATAAAAAATATTATGATACTAATATTTTTAAGAAAGAAAACAAATAATTTACATTATTGCGTAAATTTTAAACGTATATATTGTATTAATATTTAGTAGTAAATATGGTAATTGCACGCTCTCACCCTAGTCCGGTAGTTGAAAGAAAAATAGTAGAAAAGTTTAAAAAATTTGCCTATTATTTCACTTTCGATTTAGAGTGTAAAGGTACATAGATAATTCTAATATGTAAAAAGAAAAAAATAGTCACAACGATTATATCGGGTGGTATATGGGTGCAAATCGATCGTAGCCTACAGGCGGCAAATCTTTAAATCCGGCCCTGGTCAAATGACTAAATTACGAATGTGCTATACACAGGGACGAAAAAACTTTTTACTGTTAAGCCCAGTGTGTAAAATAAGCACGACAGCTAATCTCTAGAATTGGTATACATTCGTGGTTGTACCAGACTACATTCTTAGATTTTGTATTACAAATTTTCTGCAGCTTACACCTTTATTAAAGCAGATACGACAGTGATTGCGCCCTCTAGAAGGGAGATTGTAGGCTTTATAGCCCATTACCCAGCTCGCCAGAAGAGACAGTCGCAAGAGACACACAAAGGACGACACAAACACATAGACAAATAACAACCCCCCCCTCCCATTTATTGACAAACACAACCATCCATGCCTTTGCCGGGATTCGAACCCGAGCCCAGCAGCTCCAGAAACTTTTTTTTTTCAAATTAGGAAATTTCAGAATGTATTATTTGTATTTTTTTTTTCAGAGGAAAAGAACAGACTGGCTACAGATTCAAATTTTAAATAATTGAAAACCCGAATTATGTAACGCAAGAGGTTAGTTCGACGAACCAAAAGTACCTACCTATAACTTTCGCGTAAATGAGTACAAATATATTCATGTGACAACATAAAGTACAGAAATTATAATTTTATTTGAAAATTAATGGAATTACAGGTAAAATCCTACTTTTTGGTCAAAACTTTTCAACATTAATTAGCCGTCAGAAGTATTTTGCACGCAATATTAGTGTAATAAATAAATGGGGTTGTTTCACGGAGGATCTGGCAACAGCTTCACAGTCTCGCCTTCATTTTCTCGAATTACTTTTGTTTTGCAGACCAAAGTTATTTATATTCAGGTTAGTGTGCTTGGTCACCGAAAAAAACCTGAATATATCTCGACCAACCAACCTACCAAAACAAAAGTAATTCAAGAAAAATGAAAACAAGACTGCGAAGCTATTGCCAGATCCTCCATGATACATTTATCGTCGGTCAAATGACTAAATTACGAATGTGCTATACACAGGGACGAAAAAACTTTTTACTGTTAAGCCCAGGGTGTAAAATAAGCACGACAGCTAATCTCTAGAATTGGTATACATTCGTGGTTGTACCAGACTACATTCTTAGATTTTATATTACAAATTTTCTGCAGCTTACACCTTTATTAAAGCAGATACGACAGTATAACTCGCACCAATACCTAAGCTATGATGCCAACAACTCACCGTCGAAAAGATTTGGTATACTTACTTCTTGTAGTCGACAACAAGGACATAAGAAAAGATTCACTTCACTATTAATTACTATGAACCAAAACCAACCACTTCTCAAAATAATCATCAGTGCCGTGAGCGTAACAATTTAGAAAAATAAAATCAGTTAAAACACACACTCTGAAAATAAAAGTAACGTAAACATTTAAAAAACGCCTTGAAAAGTTTCAAAAGAAACAACTTATGTTGTTGTTGTTGGGTAGTGGTTTTGCTGGATTTTGCTGTCCCTAGGGGCGCTTATTCCAGACATTATCCAAGTGAAAAGAGAGTAGGGGATCAATCTCGTTGGATCAATAAAGAAACAACTTATTAAAAAAAAATAACGCTCTGTTTGTTTTTGTTTACGATTATGGTGTTGCCATTCGTTAAACAAATGGTAAGAAATTATTCGCCATAGTTTGTCCTCGTCTCGTCTGGAACGACCCATCTCTACAGCGACTCAATAATGACAAAAAATATATAATTCAAACTATTGTAAAGCACATATAACAGTTACAACTGTAAAAAAAAATATAAGTTTTCATTTTTGGTATCATTTAAAGTGAAATTACACCAATAAAACATTTTTCGAAACACTATGTTTGGTTTGGTTGAAAACTTATAAATTTTGGTAGGCAAAATGCAATTTTTGGCTTTTTTATTATTTTTTAATTAAAAAACTAATTTGAATATTTTAAAAATATTTTGTGGAGATAAATTTTGGACCATTTTCTACGTTCTAAAAAAAAATTGGAGTTGTACTATAAGAATTGTGTCGTAGAGATTAAAAAATCATGACTGTAATTCCAAAAAAATAAAAATAAAGTACCCATAACTTACGAACCGGCTATATATTGGGTATATATGCAATTAGCAATTTGTTCATAATAAGAAGTCTACAAAATACTAAAAATTCAGAAAAATCGTAGAAGCCAATTTTTTTTTATTTCAATTTAGGCTAAATACGCCTTTTTTGCCCTTTTACAAACTATTTTTTATTAAAAAAAACTAATTTGAATTTTAAAAAAATGCCTTGCAGACAAAAAAACCTATACTCTTTTCTACATTCAGTAAAAAAATGGGAGAAAATTGGTGAAAATTGTGCCGCACAGATCAAAAAGCATGACTGTAAATAACAAAAAATAAAATAAAAAAAACCCATAACTTACAAACCGGATATATATTGGACATACATGCATTAGCAATTTGTTCATACATAAGAAGTCTACAAAATACTAAAAATTCAGAAAAATCGTAGAAGCCAATTTTTTTTTATTTCAATGTAGGCTAAAAACGCCTTTTTTGCCCTTTTACAAACTATTTTTTATTAAAAAAACTAATTTGAATTTTAAAAAAATGCTTTGCAGACAAAAAACCTATACTCTTTTCTACATTCAGTAAAAAAATGGGAGAAAATTGGTGAAAATTGTGCCGTACAGATCAAAAAGCATGACAGTAAATAACAAAAAATAAAATAAAAAAAACCCATAACTTACAAACCGAATATATATTGAACATACATGTAATTAGTAATTTGTTCATACATAAGAAGTCTACAAAATACCAAAAATTCAGAAAAATCGTATTGACCAATTTTTTTTTTTTCGATTTTAGTCAAATAAAGCCCCTTTTTAATTTTTAATTAAAAAACTAATTGGATTTTTTTTTAATTATTTTGTGGACATGACACTTAAACCAATTGAGACCTTCAGTAAAAAAATTGGAGTTGTACTCCAAAAATTGCGCCGTACAGATCAAAAAAGCTTACTTTTTTTTAATATAGAGAGATTAGGTTTAAAAACCATTGACCAAACCTACTGACATGTAATTTATAATGTATATGGTTTCATTTAATGAGATTAAATTCAAACTTCTTGAAAAAAAAACTAGTTTACACTTTGTACATTTTATTATCCTTATCCAATCAGACGACAAACAGGTCGATCGTATTGCGTGAAATCTAGTTTGGGACGTATGAAGAAAACTTTAACCAGACGAGCCCTCAATATTTTCAAAACAAAACTATATCATGCTAACGTACTTAAGAAATTATCCCAAAGCACACGTGTATGAAGTTCGATTACCGCAGTTATCCTTGATTTTGGATTACATTCTTAACTAATCCTTATTTATTTGAACTGCACCTTGCTTACGCGCGTTTCGACGATTAAGGTTTACAGAAAAGATATTTTATCTTATCGAGTAGTTATTTAATTCAGATATGGTGATACAAAGTATTTCAGTCGGCCATATGTATGCACTGTAAAGACACAAAATCGCCATTTGGGAGTATCGACCACAACGCAATTAATTTCAGTGCCTTATATTTTATATGCAGTATTTGAGATTAAAAAGGAGGATGTTCAGAGAAATGGCATGTTAGCTTAAGCTCGGCGCAAAATTTACATTGTTGTGACCATACGTTTCTGGTTAACTATAGAAAAGTTAATAAAATGAAAAAATCAGCTCTTTTTTTCGATTAGAGTTTCAAATTTTAAGATTAAAAGGTATTTCTTGAGACTTTTTTTTTTAATAGAACTTTTTAACAAAAGTTCAATTGTTACAATAATTCATTCGACTAAAACTTATTTAATATTGTCATTATAAAATTAAGTAGTTAAATATAAAAAAATATGCACTGAAAAAAAAAAAGAACGTTACGGGGAAAATGTCAAAAAAATGTCCAGGGATTGGACATGGAAAGACGTAATGGCGTCACTATTGCATTACTTTTTTCTCAACTATAAAGTGCTTCTTGAAGTGGTATCCACTATTAACCGGAATCGATCCACTAAACTTAAAATCCATTTGTTAAACCACTTTATAATTAGCCACTAGATAATTTCTTTGCCGCCTAGTTTCGCAGTTCTTTGATGACTCAATGCGGAATTATATCGAATTGTCCAAAAGAATGTATGCTAAATGGTTTTACACTTATGTTTCTGGGGCAAATCTGAGAATAAAAAAAATAATAATTAAAAAAAAAAACGACGCAAACTTGAAAACGTCAGGAACGTTTGCTCTTCATAAGAGTAAAGCTACGGAATTTCTTTCCAGTGTAAATATGATTAAAGGAAATCACTTGAATATATTTTTCAAATTCAACTTTGTATGATCCTCGAATCTTATGATAGTGAATAAAAATTGGAAAATTACAACCAGGTGTCTTTAAGAATGCTTTCAGTCAAAAATATTGTCTGATAGCCGTTCTTGCAATAACTAATTTTGTAAAAAACTCATCAATTAAGTGTAAATGTTTTTTATTTCACTGATTTTTTTTTCATCTTAATTATTCCTTAGTATTTTGCGAATAAATGCCTACTTATTTATACTCTACGCAAATTATACATTGTTATGATAAACGTTTCTGCTTAATTAGAACGTCATAATTTATTAATATCTGGTTAGTTGTTATTTAATAATTTCCATAAGTTTTCCATTAATTGGTCTACTGTCTTTAGTTTCTATCTGCAGTTTGTTTTTGACACATCATTTTAAATAATGAGACTGACTCATTATTTACTATGCATAGCATGCATGACCTTGAATTGCATACGTTAAACCAGTGGTTCCCAACGTTTTCTGTAGCATCGCCCCCTTCTTTAAGTTGGCTAAAACATATCGCCCCCCTTTAATTTTTATGTTTTGTACAATTATAATTTGAGTTAAAGTGTAACTAATAAAGCAATTTTATAATTTCAAACGCTTACTACCACATATAAAAAACAACCAAAGCAGCTTTACCCTGTTTAAAATCGGAATTTTTTTTCTTCTCTTTTTATTTAGTTTTTTTCAAAGAATGAGAGTGAAATAATTAACTAAGATCTTTAAACTTAATCCAAGAAAATTTAAGAGAGTTGACATTAAAAATTAAAGAAAAAAATGATTGTTGAAATCTTTTTTATTCATTTTTTGTTTCACTTTTTTTATATCAATTCTTATTTTTTCAAGATCATGCACAAGTCTTTTAGGCAAATATCCAATTGATTTATTTGTTTGGTGAGTAGCTGGATAACAGAACTAACCCTTTTTTAACTAAATATATTGACGGAACGAGATGAGAAGTAGTTCAGCTTTTTACCACAGTTAAGAATTAGTGTAAATAAGTTTCATTCAGGCTAACTCATAACCTCTCTGCTTGGAATGAGCTTCGCCTCGCTGTCAGACTTCAGATCTACAAACTCCTTCTGCAAAGAGTTATCAAGGTTATCCACAACCACAGAATCAAAAGGGAATGGATCGACAATAGAATCAGGAATTTCTAACTTGGTCAAATCTTGCAAGAATGTCAGTTTGAAACTTGTCACAGTGATAAAAAAAATTAGAATGGTTTTACTGTACTATAGTACAGTATATTTTAATTTCCCCCTTTGAATACTCATCGCCCCCTATCGCCCCCAAACTATTTATCGCCCCCTTGATAACACAAATCGCCCCCAGGTTGGGAACCACTGCGTTAAACCATTAAAACAAAATTGTATAATTGAAAAAACCTCAATCAGAGTTGAAGATCATAGTAGAAAAACGTGCTAAGTCACATTTTTGAAACAAATATTTTTGTGTTAAGGATGAAATTGCGAACTTCTCGAATCGGAAAGAGTTTCTCCTTTTTCGTAAACTTTTAATTTAGCATATTTTTACAGTTTTTAACAGATCTGAGTGCTAACTAAAAACTTAAAGCTTATTTTCTCGTTTTCACCTTTTTGTCACTTAGCAAGTTCTTCCAATAAGCTCTTCAGTTGATGTGGAAACAGAAGACCATTATATAAATAATGTCACATGCGGAAGGAATATTTTTCAAATTATTTCATTATGTCAAACTTGTTTCTCATTTTTGATACAATTCCTATGTTCCTTACTAATCCTTGAATGACCTTCAGGACATATTTCAAGGTCAATGTCATCTGAATAATATTAATCCACTTCGATAGGGAAGTACTTTCTTCGATTGAATAGCTAAATCTAAGAAGGCGCCAAGTCCTTAGAAATATATCCCTAAAGGCTTCTTCTTTCCTTAAACTGGACTTGATGATATTCTAAATGGACTTGACCCAAATTTCAAGTCCATTTGAGAATCTCATCTTTTTTTGCGATTGAATTGAGTTTGATATTCATTTACGTGAGGAATGACCATTAGAGTTGAATGAAATTGTACTTATTCGGTAGCTTGTGGTATTATATTATATTGCGATATATTATTGATGATGAAGTATTATTAGTGGTGTAATGTAGTAAAAATAATTAATTTGTGAAATTAGATAATACTTTATAGAGTCATAAATCCATATATATATATTATTTTTACTTATTGAAAATTATTTCACTGGTAATTGACTCTGTTTGTAGATCTAGTATTTTTGTTCTCCTTGAGTACTAGAATATTCTATTTTCTGTAGTTTTTAAACACATCAAATTAAGTTTTAAAAATGTCAGTATAATAACAATTTAAAAAAAAACAACAGGCAATCGGAAATATGTGCTGATAAAAAATGCAGCTGCACACATAAAATAGATAAAAGAAAAAAATAATTAAATACAATTTTTCTCGCTTAGTTATGAGGGAAAACAAATAAGTTTTAACTGAAACTGTTACTTAAGACACACATAAAATTCATGCGTCTTCGAAAAAATACGTAAAAGTGCTGTTCATGTATTTAATATTAACTATCCAAACATTTAATAACAATTTATAAATAATTTAAAAATGATATCTAAGCGATATATCTCCATTAAACAGTAAGAATCAACTCACGTAACTGCATTCATATGTATGCATTTCGCAATTTAAAAACTAAAGGTGTCAAATGACACCTCTGCATTTCAGATTTTCGCTCATGCAAATTAAACTTTCTATATATACTCTATTCATTAGATTAGATATATTGTCATTGTTATTATTAGAATAACATTTGCCATTACCATACCCAATACCATACCATTCATAAGATTTATGTTTTCTTTCTTTACGCAAGTATTTTTTATATTTAACAATAGGTCCCGATTGCGGGAAATGTGGCAACCTTAAAAAATTTCAACATATTTTTAATTGAACATTTATATTGATCCTAAAACAAATTAACACAGTCCCAGAGGAAAACGCATTTCTACCACTAAATACAAAGTGTTGGCCAAAAATGTCCATAAAACCTATTCCTTCGAAAACTCTCGATCTATCTATTCAAAATGCATTGACATAACCATACAAACATCATAAGAAAATACAAAAAATTTCACCAAATTTTTAATTGAATACTTGTGTTAATCTAAACACAAATTAGCATCGCACCAAAAAAAATATTTCCCAATGAAAAAAAAAATGTTTTCCCGAAAGTGTGAACAAAACCCATTCCTTCATATAACGCTAACGATCCATTCAACAAACATTGACCTAACCAGACCAACACTATATCAAACTATAATAAATCAAAAATTTTACGCTCTCCAATACGGGGTTAGTAGTACGCTCAGATATAGAGGTCATCCAACCCTCCTCCCCTGTGAATGAGTTTTTCGATCGATACACGTCAGTGCATGGCGGGAAAAGCCTTCTAATGAGAGACGGGGAAGCAGAATGCTCGTGATATGGGATTAGATGCAGTGGGGGGAAAGATAACCTGAAGTTGCAAATTGTGCTGTGTACTTAAAAAAATAATATTTTTGTTGTGCGAAAGGAATCTAGTTATTTGTCAGAAAAAATGTTTTTTTTAATGTATTTTTACTTTCGATTACCGTACACTCTTAAAACAAACGAGTGAATTTAACTCAGTCTGAGTTAATTTTCAATCTTTTCAGTGTCGAAAATGCACTTATCCTATTGGAGTGGATTTCACACTTTTGTTTAGTTAAAACTCCGACAGGATCACTCCAAACGAGTGATTTTAACTCAGTCTGAGTTAATTTTCACTCCTTTCCAGTGTCGAAAATGCACTTCTCCTTTATGAGTGGATTTCACTATTTTGTTTTAAGAGTGTAGTGAAGTGTCTTTCTCAGAAAAATAATACCTTTCGTAATGACTGACTTTCATAATTGAGCTGTAGTAAATTGAAGAATGTATATAAAATTTGTGGTTGCCTTGGCGACATATTGGTCAGAACTTGCTGAGAATGAGACTGCTTAACTTCGTTTGTCCTAGATCTTAGAAGAATTCTTCTGTTTTGATTTTTACGTTTGTGTTGTCCTAAAATAAAAACATGTCGCGTCCTAAAGAGATTAATTCTTCAAACACAAAACGGTACAATTACCAAAACATTATAGTGTAATGATGTCATATGAATTATGAAGTTATTGCGATGGGGGTTGAAAATCCGAAAATGAAATTTTGTGTTTGCACGTTTTAAAAATGATTACGAAGCGTACTTGAAGAGGGAATAATTGAGGAAATTATTTCTCTTGTGGAGAGCCTAAGACAAGATGGTTTGGTTTGGTTTGAATTATCGTCGCACTAGAGCTACACGAGGGCTATTGGCGACGGGCGTCGTATTTTAGAACCACAGTCAGGTGACGGGCCAACACCTGAATAGGCACCCAACGCAACCGTTAAGGGCGACATCGTACGCAGTGTTAGGACTTTGAAGGATATTTAACGTGCACTCCCTTACACGGGGTATTATTCGTCGGACATTTTTGGCAGCACGGACCGTTTATAGGTCGGCAGCTATTTCCAAGACAAGATGAGATGTCTGAAAAACTCAAATGGCCATTGACAATTCACAAGCTATAAATAGATTCACACTTCTAGATACCTACCCACTCCCGATAATAGAGGAGTTAATTTCACTTGTCTCGACACATACCATATTCAGTATAACCGATCTGAACTCCTTCCTTAAGTTCCTTCTCGCTTCCTTGAAAATGACGGGGTTAGGTTTCGCCTTCCATTTCTCCCTCCCGTAATATTTCCGGGCTGGTATGTTTAGTGGTAATAAGATTAAGACTAATGAAAACTTAAAAGTGAATACTAATATTGTTCATATACATATTTTTATGTAATTTCCTGAGTTAAAAAAATAGACAAGTTTATGACCTTCTTCTTGACAATTATACGATCGCTAAGGGTTTAAAAGTGCGCATCATTAAATAGAAAACTAGACCAGAAAAAACAATAAAACTGTTTTTGAAGCAGTACGCTCTAAAACACTCTAAAACAAAAAGAGTACACTCTAAAACAAAAGAGTGAATTCCACTCCAGTTGGAGAAGTGCATTTTCGATACTGGAAAGGAGTGAATATTATCTCAGTCTGATTTAAAATCACTCGTTTGGAGTGATCCTGTCGGAGGTTTAACACACAAAGGATCCACTCCAAAAGGAGAAGTGCATTTTCCAGACTGGAGGAGTGAAAATCAATCAGACTGAGTTAAAATCGCTCGTTCGTTTTAAAAGTGTAGGAAAACTATATCAATGTATACAATAACTTTAAAACCTTAAAAAGTCTATGGCAGCTAACACTTGTGCATTTGCGATTTTCTCAAACATTTTATTATTGCACATCACAATATAAGTAATTTTGTAACTATTCAACTATTTTTGAATGAGTGGACATTTAAATTTATGGTAGAGATAACCAAATGAAATTATACTAAAAAAAGATGATCAGATTTACTAATTAGTTAGCTAATTAGATAAACTAATTAGTTTGTCTAATGTGATAGTTATACTATGCATTATTATAATGAATTCTATGTAATCTGAAAATGTAGATATCTGTGCATAAATATGTTGTTTTCTACCGAAAGAGTCAATTAGACTTTGCTGCATTATGCAAATATATGCCAAAATTTAAAAAGAAAACTAATTAGTTTGTCTAATGTTATAGTTACTATGCATTATTATGATGAACTGTACGTAATCTGTTACGAGCTTAATCTCAAAATCCCAATTTGTTTTAAAGAATCACGTGCTTATTACGTTGAGGCTGAAGGCTGTAAGGTCTGATCCTCGTCTAATTGCGCGAATCTTACGTCAGTTGAAGAACTTGAAACGTGTTGTGATTGTGTTCCAAATGTCGAATGCAACGAGGCAAGTTTTCTTTCTCTTGCTTTCATAATCTTTTACTTTAAAAATAGACTACGCCCGTTCTAAGATGGCTTCCGGAAACTTATTTTGGATATGCTAAAGGTGTGATTTCAAACAGTAGCGACGTAGAGATAGCGATTGAAGCTGATTTTAAAACAAGAAATATATATGAATTAAAAAAATAAAATAGATGCCCTTTTTAATTACATAAATTATACACTGTTAAAATTTCTGATATGAATAGTACATTTTGGATTTTTTTTGCCTTGAATATTAGGAGGCACATAGTGCCTTTGAGCCGTTCCTATTAGCAATTAATTCAACTACGAGCAAAGTTTGTTAAATATGAATTTAAAAACTTATGAGGACTTCAGTTTTTTCTTAACTTTTTAGTATATTATTTAATTCATTTTCCAAAATGAGGAAAATAAAACAGTGGGATACAACACTTACTATTAGTTATTATGTTAGATGATTTTTCTTAGCGGTAAATAAGACCGAATGAAAATAATTCATCACTTAATTTTGATATTCTTTTCATCCATCAATTTATAGTTATATTTTATAGTTATTATTTTTCTTAATTATTTAAGTAAATTTGTGAATTTCATTTATTTCATTGTTAAATGATTGTAAAAGATTTCTTTTATGTAGATATTTGTTATTAATTAATTAATTATTAATAAAAAAATATTTAGTGCCGAATTTTTTTAAAAAAAAAATTAATGAATAATTGAAATACATTGATTCAAATTCACTGGACATACATCCAGTAAATATATTTTAAGGGCCATGTGATTTTTTAAAGCCACATGCGACTGAAAAATCTCTTACTTCGAAAGTGGTATCAGTTGACCACCTCCATTTTGGTTTCCGGAAGCATATCCGGTGTGCTAATTTTATCGCACCTCGACACTTGTTTTTTAAATAGCCGCCAGTTATCAATTGTATATTACAGTCCTTAGAAACTTTTTTTTTACATTTTTGGGGACTCAAAATACTTGTGGCTATTAATTCATTTTTGTGTAAGTCGATTCAACTTAACCGAACATTATTTTCTTAAGCATATCTTCTGAGTGCCATAAAGCTTTAACAATACATCTCGATTTCTAAAAATCAAAATTCGACATAATTCCTTCATAGTATTTACGTTTCATTGAATTGACCGTTGACCATAAAATCTTATTCATAACCGAACTTCTGCAAAAAAGGATTTCATGAAGAATATTTGTATTTTTAGCGGTTTTTTATGATTAAGTTATTGCTTTTTTATGAAAAAACCAGTCTGATTTATTTGTGTGCAATTTTACGTTGTGGATGTTTGAATAGTTTACTGACTTTGGGAGCATTGTCTGTGTAAGTTCAATAAACTTAACAGAATATGGAGCAGATTATTTTTCATAAAATCATACGCTAAAAAAATCCCTCGCTCTTTCAGAAATTAACTGATAGCGTTTGTTTATTTAATACTATAAAGGTTTAGTTCAATCACTTGATATAAATAATTAAGTGTCTATTGGTAAATAAGGTTTCGCAAATAAAATAAAACGAATAAAAATTAATGTCAATTATATTTTAATTTCAATTGTCGTTGTTTTAGTATGAAGCATATTTTTAGTACAAATTTTTAAATATAATTTAAAGTGTAAAGTAATCTGATGGCTACTACACTTTTAACCCTTTCAGTCCCAAAAATTTACTACACTACAGAAACATCTGATATTCACAAAATAAGCTTATTTTAGGTAAAATATACGAATTCCATAAGAAAAAAATTAATTAAAATTTTTTATATGGTTTTTGAAACAATGCCAAAATTTTTTAACTGTGGAAAACAACCAAATAAAAATATATATATATATTACCTAAAAACACTTCGACTTATATATTTTAAGGTATCTGACCATATTATTAAAAAAAAAAGTAATTATTTTAACCGAAATAGTTTAAATTGTGTTTTAAATATGTGGAACTGAAGTGAACTTATCAAAAATAAGGAGAAACGCTTGTTGACTATTTTCTAAATAAAAAAAATAGTATTTATGACTTCTATTGAGATTAATGTAAAATAGTGTCTGATCGAACAAAGTGTGAAGAATCGAATGATGTGTGTTTGGATGTCATAACGGGACATAAACATTTTGAAAAAATATTGAAAGTGATGATGCCAAATGGCATCACTGGGACTGAAAGGGTTAAGCACACACTTGCTTATGTAATCACACTTGTTTATGTCAATTGTTATTGAGACTGTAAAAGTTGAGCTACAGCAAACTAATTGCAATACCTTCAGATGTTTACGTCATAAACGTAACGTGGAAACTAAAACACACTACTGATTAATTTGTACAAGATTGCGTTCGGCTAGTTTATCGACACTTTGGTTGTATGTGGGTTGGTTCAACAACCTATCAAAATAGAGATATTCTTATGCTAATGTAATGGTCGGAAGTAGTAATGAAGTTGCCTACAACGATACCTCTAGTTTTTCTCTAGTTATTAATTACGCATTGAATAATGAGGTCAGTGGCAGTATAGTAACCTGGTTGGGGAGAAACGTGATTGATTGTTGTTTCAATTCTATGTTCTATTTTATGCATAGAGATCTTAATAAAAGTATTAGAGTGGAGATCACGTGACCTATCTATGCTAACGACGGGACGAGCCTGGGGGCCGCCATCTTGAGTCCGAGACCAACTTTTTTAAGTGGAAATTGCTTAGAAAAGAAATTAATTAATTCTAAAATATTAAAAAAAAACCCATAAAAATACTAGCTGCATTTTGGAATATTTTTAGTGGCTTTAAAAGAACTTGAAACGCTTTTCTAGTATTTTTATAATATTTATTCTGTAATTTTAAAATTAAATTTTATTTTTTTGCCTAGCATTCTTTTTCTTTTTGTGATGGCGACACTGGCAACTTGCAGCCATCGCCGTCACATAGAAGAAGAATACGCGAAGTACATACATTTAAGAAACATAACACAGTCAACATACGCTTATTAGTTTTGAGAGAATATTTTTCAAACAGCGTTGGACCAATTTTTTTTCTCTTTACAACAGTCACTAAACAGATTCCAAACTGAAGCTAGTATTTTTATAATATTTTTGTAATTTTTGAATCAAATTTATTTTTTTCTAAGCAATTTCCACTTAAAAAAGTTGGTCTCGGACTCAAGATGGCGACCCCCAGGCTCGTCCCGTCGTTAGCATAGATAGGTCACGTGATCTCCACTCTAATACTTTTATTAAGATCTCTATGCTTTTATGACAGATTGAAAGAAATCTGTTTTAAATTTATTAAAATACCATGACTAAAGCGTAAATAAAGTAAAGGATATAGAATAAGTTCGTTTTTTATTACAAAATATTTATAGATATTTTTGCTAACGTTGACGTCGAATTAAATATTAAATGGTTATAAAATTGGAACGGGTATAAGCTGTTTAATTTTTAGACTTACAAAGACTTTAGGCTGACTACGATAAAATCTTAAGTTAAAATATGTATAATTTTGATTATTTAAATATTAGCTAAAAAATGGCATTTAGAAATTGGTCGACAGAATTTTTACCAAATAATAGTTGACACGACATTTTTACGGCATAGTTCGTTGATATAACATATATTTTCATAAAATCTTGCAATCATAAAAAAAAGTATTTGCAGACGATCTTTACTCAAATTCTTATGTTCATTTCAAAGATATATAAATCGTATGCGAATTATATATCAATTGAAAATCTACAAACTTATTAATCTGTTTAAAAAAAAGTTGTCTCTGAATTCTTATTCAAGACTCTAAAAAAATACCCAACTCAGCAAAAACCCATCAGGAAAATAAAGAAGCGCAAGATGCATGACGTCTTTCTCCCCCCAGAGGGCGCGGTGTCCCTCACGCCCTTCAATTCTTCTGAAGGTCATCCGAAAGAACGGATTCTTACAGGGTGATTACCTGCCAGGAAATATTTGTTTAGGTTATTTTTTTCACGGTAGCTGTGAGTTGTTACGGTTTTTATTTTGTTTTGAAATTATCATCTGTTTATGTATGTTAATTTCTGGTGGTTTAGATTTATATTGGAGTACTATAAACTTTGGATTTTGTTTCAAAAAATACTATTATAAATCTGCCAATGGTTGCTAATTTTTTTGGCCATTATTATATCCGTTTATTTGGTAATCGTTTATTGCTTTGATTAAAGAAATGTAGTATAGAATGCAAATATTATTTATTATAAATGTAATAATTCTAAACAAGTAAGAATCACCTGTTTAACCAATGGAAAGCGAAGACTTCGAACAAAATTAATGATTAGCTGGTATTATATTATTGATTATATTAGAAAATATTTATATTAATCCCAATAGATGTCAGTCGTATTATTTTTTTTAAATTATGATAGGAAACATGATGATGCCAAATGGCATCACTTTGACTGAAAGGGTTAATGATGGTTTCATAGTCAACAAGAAGTTCTAAAAAAACTAAAAATAGCCTACTTTCCTGTTACTTAAATACTTACTAAGATTCTTAGTCCTGAAAAAACTAGGTTCGTAACAGTAAGTGACATCAACAACCGTTTTTCCACATTAAATTTTAAATAAATTTCACTAAACGCAGCATCTAACTAAACACACCATCTTTCACTATACACAGCACTAAACACAGCTTTATTTGCAGTTATAAATAAATATTTAATTTTTCGTGGAACAAAAACCACAAATCTACTCCTCAATAAACATTTACTTGCTAAATTCAGCTAGTTTCATTTATTTTATTTCGAAAATTAAATAATTATAACTTAAATCGTTTGCAAAAATTTGTATTTCAAAGAATAAATATGTAATATTCCTCGCTTTTAAATGGAATGAAAACAATTTATATCAACATACAAAGATCTCGTAGTAAAATATATATTTGACGTCATCTTAAATTGATCGATGTCTCAAAAATAAATTTATTTTAATTTCTTGTCTAAAAGAATTAAAGTTTCTCAAGCAATTGTTGCGATGGCAATGGTGATTTAATTCTAATGAAAAATGGCTTCCTATGCTTTTTAAATGAGCATTAAATTTTGATGTTTTTTAAATAATTGAAGTACTTCGAATTCGAATTCTTTTCTGAAATTTTCAATGTATTCTAATTTCGATGCGCTGAATTTTTTGACGTATCTCACTTGTCCGTAGCATTTGTAGTTAAATTCAGCGATTTAAATGACTCGAAATTGAATTTCAATGCTAATTCAATGGGAAATTCGTCGTCAAATAGTAGATTTATGTCCGTCCTATCGTACCGACAGACGGACAAAAAGTATGAAAGTTGGGTGTCTGGGGTTATACCTTTCTAATAAAAAAAGAATTTTTAAGATCGGCTTGCTAGAACTGATTTTGGAAGGGGGGTACGGACGGACGGACAGACGGACAGACAGACGGACATCGACCGCATGTCAATACCTACTTTTTTATTTTTTTTTAATTCTTCGAATTAAAAAAAAAGAAAAGTAGGCTAAAAAAATAATCACTGAAACAAATCTGCTCAGACCATATTGCTCTAGAATGAAACAAACATAACCTTATCAATCCTCCAAAATAACGAGTAAAAACACAGATCAATCCTTTACTTTTCACCCATAACTTGAGTGAAGGGTTTTGAATTCAGTCTGCCTCGGAGCCCACGAATGGATGAGGGGAAGAATTGGGAGCGAGCAATCGCACCTGTTGTGAGCGCGCCAAGAAATGGTTGTAATGGTGGGTTGGACTGGCTTTCATTTTTTAGAGTGGGGTTGTAAATAGAGTGGTAATAAGTAAGAGGTCGTTGGATCATGTAATTGTTGTTGTTGACTTGTTTTCGAGTTGAAGATGTTGACTTGTTTATTGTTGTGTGATGCTTTTTTTGTGTTCATACTAACTTATAAGACTTCTGAATAATAAGGTCATCATTATATGTTACTGGTCTGGTAGATTATTTAAAAAGGGATGATAATGATAATTAAATATTTATGTTTGGAACTGCCGTTGGATTGAGGTGTCTAGTTGTCTGAATTTTGTCTTTGTTTTCTAATTTTTAATACAAAGTTGGGTTGTGAATGGCAACAGTGAATATTATGTTTTTGTATAGGAAAAAGAATAGAAATGCGTGAGATAGCGAATTGTCTGCATTGACCAGAACCAATTGCTAGAATATTAATAATAAAAGACAGTGTTGGCTATTTGGGACTTGAACCTTTACCAATGAACACAATTACACCAATTGATTAGTGAAATATATTTAAAATTAAAACTAATTCTTAATTTAATAATATGTCTTAATATTGTTCTTATTAATATCCCAGTTAATGGGGGACTCAGTATCCCAAAATTGATGGAAATATCGACTTTTCAGCTGCCTTAATATGCTATTTTAACGCTCTAGTATGTTTTCCAAAACTTTCAAAACAATTGGAGAAATACTTTTTTTCATAAAAAGTCCTTTTATTTTAACTAACTTCACTTACTACTAACTTTTTCAATTTTCTTTTTCATACGTAATTCTTTAAATTGATTTTATTCAGTTTGTAATATTTGAAAACAAACGCCTACTAAAAATACTAAAACTCCAATAAATTTTTATAGAAAGCCATCAATTTTTAATGTACATAAGAGTATATTAAAAAATTAGTATTTATGCTAATCTCTTTTTAAATCAATCTAATTTCAGGAAAAAAATTTAGTTTTAAAATATTGGTGTTTAAAAAAGTTTTAGCATTTTTAAAATTTTTAATTTTTAAGACTTTTTAAAATAAAATTTGAAAAAAAAACTCTTCAAACATTCGAAGTTTTTAGTTTTTTAGCCTACTTTTTCTTTTTTAATTTGAAATAATTAAAAAAATGAAAAAGTAGTTATTGACATGGCGTCGATGCCCGTCTGTCCGTCCGTATCCCTCTTCCAAAATCGGTTCTTTCCATCCAATCTTAAAAATTCTTTTTTGTTAGAAAGGTATGACCTCGGAGAGCCAACTTTTATACTTTTTGTCCGTCTGTCTGTACGATGGGATGGACATAAAACTACTATTTGTCGACGAATTTCCCATTTGATTAGCATTGAAATTCAATTTCGAGTCACTTAAATCGCTGTTGCCAACTCAACAATGACATGAGTTTTCTTTTTGATCATAAATCGGTTTAGAATGACGTCGGGAATGTGATTATATGATTGTTTAATATTTGTTTACTAAGTTAGTGGCAAGACATATTTTTTTGAGTATAATCCTGATTAGTTTTAATTTGCGTTTCTATTTTAAGTGCATTTTGGAGCAGTTCCATGTTTCTTGTTTTAATATATATTTGTTTATTCGTAGAACTGCAAATAAATCAAGCCAACGATAAGTAATATTAATTTTATTTGCGATGAAAAATTAATGAAAATAGTTGATTTTGGCATTATAAGAAGTTTAAATTATGGCTGGATGCTGTGTTTAGTGAAATTTATTCTAATGTGTATAAATGTTATGTAGAAAAGGTTGTAAATGACACTTACTGTTACGAACATAGTTCTTTCCCGAAAAGAATTTCTATAAGTATTTAAGTAACAGGAAAGTAGGCTATTTTAGTTCTTTCAGAACTTCTTGTTGAATACATTGTTTCTATGTATTAATTAACATAATAAACCAAAGAAGTTTTAATCAAGAAGCTATAAATAAAAAAAAAGTTGTTGTGGTACCAAGTCCCTATACGATCTACTGTATTTCCTGAATACAACCAAGAATAATAAGACAAAAGAAGGTAATTAAAACCAAAAGGAAGTAGTGTCAATGAGCCCTGAAAAGTGTTAACGTCACCACTCTATAGGAACATACTCTAATTGGGAAACTATTGTAACTTAGAAAAAAAGGTATGATGTATATATATAGATAGTGTATGTGTAGTTCGATGACTAGAGGAAGTGAAGTACTTAATTTAGAAGGTGACAACTGTTGACAGTTTTAGAGAAAAAATGAACCATGTCTAGTTTGATGTTTATATACTATACGAGAAGTATTTCATAATAATTTTTTTTTTCATATGAACATTAAGATATATAATAGACGATGTGATGTGATCAGATTAAGTTAAACATGTTAATAAACATTCGATTAAAGTTTATTAGTATTCAATAATTGAAAATTTCTCCATTTGGAAAAATCAGTTTATAACGTACTTTAAGCCAATAGATAAAGTTTTCAAAAAGTTTTGAACATTTATTCGGTGAGCGTTTTAATTTATTAACTGACGAATCACGAAAAACTGGAAGTGTAGCAGTTATATATAAAAAAATATTAAATTTAATATTCAAAAATGATCGAAAAATCCTATTCAAAATGTTGTCGTCGAAGACTATTTGTATATAAGATTTTTTTAAAGTCACAATTTTTAATTCCAAGTAGCTAATTTTGTATCTAATTTTTGAACTTTTTGTGCTTATTATATTTGAAATTATTGTATTTAATTCTATCGTATTTATATTGTCGTGTTTGTCAATTATGAATAAGTTATCTCAACCTTTAATTAATGAGTTGCCTTTGAGTACAGTTCATATTTTGTTCCACTTCATACCTTGTCTTTTTGTTTGAGTGTTTTTGTGTTATGATCAATATGTAATTATTATTTGAGTTGCCTGCCCTGGCTTGAGACCATTAGCAGCCTATATAATTGGCTAAATAAAGTTTCTTTTCTCTCTATATTTTCTTAATTAATGTTAATGGGCCAGTTGATGATACCTATTCGTGCTAGTTGATGATACTCGTTCATTTCCATATTAATTGGATAACAAATTAAAGCAAGTAAGACTGACGACTTATTAATTGCTTTGACTTTATTTCTTTTGACTTATTTTCTCTCTTTTTCCTGCCCATGCATAATTATATTGATATTTAAATTCGCATTTTGTCCACCTTGCTCGACATAACTATCTTTAATCAATCGCCTTCCATTGCAATCTAGGTTTCAAGAGCATAACTGTTCCATTCAGGCTAACTTCCTTAAATTCATTGCTCTCAAGTTTCTTGATGCCGCTGAACAAATAGTGACAAACCTAATCAAATAACCACGTTCCCAAAGCTGAACAAATAATAACTCCGTGTCATCACTTAATTTCAGAGACACTTTTATTCTTGGCCACGAGGAAAAAAGAACGAGCCGACAAGAATATTCTAATTTAAGACGCCATTTTTGATGGACGAGATGTCAAATTGAAAAGTGGAACAGACCCACCATTTAATAAAATTGTCACTCTTAATATATAAAAAATTATAAAAAGATTTTTTTAATTCGAATGTGATCCCTTCCAGGAAATTCAGAATAATAAAAATAATAATTTGCATCAATATTTTTTAAAGGATTTGTTTCCGCATGTCAGTGACATCGGAGTCTGGATAAAGCAAGTTCTATTAGGAATCCTTGAAATTGTTGACAATGTAACATTGAGAGTAACAGATATCATGGTCTAGATATAGAAAGATTTCTTTGGATTCGTTGACTTGAAAATCCGTGTTGTTGACATAAGAGTCGTTTTTACGCTCCGATATAGTATTATTTTTCATTCTTTAAAGTAATATTCTTAATTAGCAATGGGTCACTTCAGTTTCCAGTTTGTCTTGATTGTTGAAGGTAGGTAATATTTAAGAATGATAAGCTAAATAAGTTACCAGTGGTAAATCTGAATAATTACTTCAATTTACAGACAGGTAAAGAACGGGTATTATTTTGTGTAATAACTCGATATTTAAGGGTTGTTTACATCTGAAATTCTATAATAATAAACACAATTAAAAAATTTGATGATGGTTTTGGGTGCCCGACTCAGGTTTATTCTTTTTTACCTTCATTCGTTCAACTGGACAACTGGAATTGCAACGCTTACAGTGACGCCACATTTGCATCGACAGTTGTCTTAAACCAACATAAAAACACACGCAGTTTATTCGTCTACACTCTACACTATACCCTGTCTAGCTAGAATGCGAGCTTCGAAAGCATTCCCCCCCCCCACCTTATTGGTGGTTTTCTTTGAAACGGCGTGAGAGTATTTTTTCCCCACCCTACTTGGGATTGAACTGTCAACCTCACAACAGACCATCAAACGCCTTAGGTTTAGAGAAACGACGCTCCCCCCGTTTCCTAGAAAACCAAGAGAAGGGATGGGGGAAGAAAGTTTGGGGGGGGGGGAAATGTTGGGGTGGAAATGTTTTAGAAGCTCGCCTACTTAATAGACAAGGTATAGAACGGTCACGCATAGATGACACCATAGTTACGTCAAACATTGAATTCCTTCCCGCAAACAAACCACGCTTCGTCCCGTTTGAAATATGTCCATTACAAAACATTCTCTGGAATATGTCTTGAAATATCATATATCATATTCAAAAATATGCATCGTACTGCCGTAACAACGATAACCAAGGTACGCTTCTTAGGTGTATGCCTCGTCACTTGACTGCAGTTCAAAATTTCGAAGCCCGTCGTCAATAGCCATCGAGTAGCTCTAGTGTGATTTTAAATTCAAACAAAGCAACACAAGGTACAATCTCTAGTGCAGTTGCTTCTTAATAACCAAATAAGTTAAAACTACATCTTTTTCCTTTTTTTATCATTTGTTTAGGAGAGGCTCGAAAATGCTAATTCGACATTTAAAACAAAGTTTGTTGATAATTTTTTTTAAAATTATGTTCAAGACCCTCTTCCAAAATAGCATTTAAGAATGTTATTTTCTCTCCTTGTAAGAGTTTAAACAACACAATAAGTTGTGTTGACACAACATCAAGGTTTTTAACCTTCTTCTATACTTGCTTCCGGTATATTTAGCTTTTTTTCACCGCAGACCGGTGACATTTCCAGAAAAACAAATTCATTCCGTTGATTATGTAATATTGCAGTTAACCGGTGTTTAAGCTGTTTTGTACAATATTACCACGATTAATTGTTTTAAAAGTTTGGAAGAAGGCTTTTATGAACATTTTCTTCCAAAGTTTCTTATGCAAGTTTTTCCATTATAGTTTTATTTTTAATTTAAGTACATGGCCAATACTGGCACTAGAAAGCAGATAAGTTGTTGGAGATTCGATAGTGAAGCAAACATTGTTTTCAACAATAGAAAGTTCCAGGAACTATTCTCAAACAGCATGCAAAGTGTCACCCTCAAAAGCCACTACGACACACTTTTTGACAAAAAAGAATCCAACAAAAAAAATTCTTTCTTCAACAAGTTTCTTCACCCAAGAGTAAGTTTCGCCGTTATCTCGCAGTATGTCTTAACGGAATTTTTGCAAAGGCCCGCAGTACAAAAAAAAATTCTTGGCACAACCGAACGACAAGACATATTTTTGGAGGGGCGTAAAAATACTTCTTAAGGGGCCAAAGAATGCGAAAGGTAGTCACGTGCCTACGCCTCCAAGACGGAAATAGGGCACTTCCTGGAGGGGCAACAAGTGTTCGAACTAACTTTCAACATTTGAAAATATTTAAATAGTCGTCGCCACAAATTGCCGCCCCGGTGGAGCAATCGTTAGGACTCTAGCCATTGGAGCTGCTGGGGTCGGGTTCGAATCCCGGTCAGCCATGGATGTTTGTGACGTCAATAAATATTGTTATTTGTCTATGTGTTATTCATTTCCGTGTGACTGTAACAATTCTTTCTGTGTCTGTCCCACTTGACGAAAGCTTATACGCGGTTCTCTGAACAAGCACACAAGCTGGAATATATATGTATACCATACCTTACTATACCATGCCTCAAACTCTGACGCTAAATACCTAGAAATCGGCAAATATGTATGGTTGTTTTTAATGCATAAATTTTGATTTTAACTTATTTCAAATAAAATATTTGTTAAAAAAAATTAGAATCAGGTTTATTTTGAAAGAGATGATCTTTAATACATTTCCAGATGAAAATAGATTTTGACATTTGTTTTTTGGTATTCGAAAAGGAGTTTTCTAAGAATATTTAACAAGGAAATTTTGGGTTGTTTTCTAAGAATTATTTATTTTTTAAATGCCAACTTCTTGCTGAGCTGTTGGTTGTTCAAAAAATTTGTTACTAAACCAAAAGAAACTTGTATAACACTTTCTTTTCATATATGACGGCCATTTAGAGAGTGAAACCAAAACAACCAATGAAAACGAGACCGTTGCATCATCTGAAACATTCCCATTCTATGAGACATACAACAAGACATTGTGTAAAACTTAAGTAACATATTAATTATTACAATTCTTTTTAAGCTTTAAACAATAAGAAGGAAAGATAGAATGACTCTTAACTATAGAAAACATTCTTTGTTTGACCTGAACAAAACCATTGTGCACTTTTTGTCCTCTTAGAGCATATTTTGCTCAAATATTCAAAGGCAAACACAACCAGGTCCGGATTTCTAAATAAACTAAGTAGGCTGTAGCCTAGAGCGGAGAATTTTTTGGGGCGGCAAACTTTACGACCAATTAAAACGGCATTTTGGCATAGAAATATTATTATAAAGATACGAATATTATTAAGAAAGAAAACAAATAACGTATAACGTAAACGTATATATAGTACAAATGCTGAAAATAGTACTGAATAATATAAGTAAATAATATTTCGTAGCAAAACATGACCGATGCGAGAGCAAGTGCAACCCCTCCTCCCGGATTTCGAAGTTGAAAGAAAAACAGTAGAACAGTTTGAAAAAAATTCGCCTATCTCACTTTCGACTTAGTGTGTAAATGTATACATAGATGATTCTAATATGTGTATCTATTTTCAACAGCACATATCACCCTACTTTGCAGCTAACCAGCTACCTTTTCCAGAAGTGTGAGAATATGGTGACTGGGTGGCAAATAGTAGCCTACAGGCGGCAAATCTTTAAATCCGGCTCTGAACACAAAATTAGTACAATTTTGAGTATAAATAACAACACGATGTTTCAAAGTTTTTATTGGTTTCCCAAACTGCAGACAATTGTATTTAAAAAGAAGAGCCAATATTCAAATGGAATTTACTAATATGAGAAGCAAAAAACGCACGCGACGTTTTTCAATTGTTACTTTTATAAGTAGAATTTCATTGATAAACTGAGTTACTAAAAAAATTTTCGTCATGTTTCAAGGATGAACATTTCGCGTATAACCATCATCCTTTACCTGAAAAACAATTGTTCGAAATAGTCACATCACGAGATCACGTTTATCCACTTTTCGTCGAAATTTACGATAACAAAAAACTTTTTCACAGCGAATATTTATTATTCTTAAATCTATTTTTCAGATATTTCATATTTACTGAGAGAGATTTTTGTCAAATGCTAAATAACGATTCTGAGGGAGTTAAATGGTTAAATACCATTAAAATAACTGAAATGTATTAACTCATAAACGGTGAAATGCGAACTTTGTCTTACTTAAAGAGGTAATATTTTTATTCGGTGAAGAAAATGATAATGGTATTCACAAATTGGTTTTTGTTCACAGATGGTTTCAAATTACCAATTTTTTTATGGTGAAAATCTGGTAAGGATTTTATAGAAAGGGAGCATGACTCTACAGCCCAATATTGCTGCCTTAGCATAAACACAGCCATCTTGCCTTTTCTGAGAACTAAAATCTACAGCAAAAATAATCATAAATGACATCAAGTTAGCTTATGCTTAACACAAATTTGAATAAAAATAATTTCTGAATTGGTTTTACAGCATTTTAATCCATTATCGACACTTATTAAGAAAATTCTCCTAGCGAAAATCAGCTTTCTGCTTACGTTTGTCTAAATAAAAAAAAATGTAAGACAAGTGAAGATTATAGTCCAGAACAATTTATGTAGGACATGTTAACTTTTCCTTGAACACTAAAATAGAAAGACTAAAAATTAATGTTTTTATTACGAAATGAAACTATTAATGGTATTGAATGGTTTTCGTAAATGGGCTACCGTTATATAAATTGATGCATTTTTAATGAAAATACTACAAAAAAAAGCATTCAGTTAATCATTGGAGTAAACCTTTAACCACCTTTTTTTTTAATAACATGAACATCTTCCTTACCGAGTAAAACGCTTAATTCAGATTTCTAAAATTCGTTTTTCATGTAACTTAATTAAAAAGACATAAGCTATTTAATAAAATGTTTTTTATTTGTCTTATAACGTGTTTATTTTAAGAAAGTTGAGCAGAAATCTTATTTTCGCATAGGAAATCGTGTTTCCATTAATGAGTTAAGGTTGTTCAACTTATGGGGATCAGTTAAAATGCATTTTTAATGAAAATTGGCCCATGATCATTTTTGGATGAAGTCCTTTATACAATTATACTAATTTCTGCAAAGAAATCCAAGTTAGATACTAATCGTCCGATTATTCTAAGCAAAAAAGAGTAAGTTAAACCAGAGGAAGAAGTGTAATTGATCTAATCTCTCAAAGTTATTTCTAACTTTCTCTTCACACATTAGGTCCATCATGCTTAAACGTGAGGTGTGGACATTGGATATTTAGTTTCTTTCTTTTACGTTGTTTCATCTTGAATTATTTATTAATTTTTTAGTTTAGTATTTTTATTCTGCATTAAGTCAAAAGAAAAAGAATGGAAAAGGCAACATGTTGCCGTTCCATGGTCAGAAAAGTTGAGAGATAAAAATTATTTAGAAATTGTATTTTTTTTGTTTATGCACCAGATGGGTTTTTCTTTCATTTTCACACATTTTATGTTTTGGTCTTGACTGCTGATACTCTTAACTGTAGGGTGTGTGTATTTGCAAAACTTACCTACTCCATAATATAAATAAGATATAGGGTCCACGGACCCTATATTTTAGTTTTACTTGTGAGAATGGGAGTTTCGCAACTCGACACTTCATATTTGTACTATATTTGTAAAAATCACCAACACGTAAACTTATGATCAAGAATGTATTCGTACAGTATGGTATGCTTAATCTGAAACAACACGTAATGAAGTAGTTTTGTTGTTAAAGATATTAACTGATGATACTTCTATGTTATTAAGATTTTAACTGGATGTAGACCTTACATATGTATTAAAGGCATAAGACCGCAGGTTTCCAAACCAAAGTGCCTCTGTGTAAAACCAATGGGGCAAAAATATTTTCTAAGCCACATTTCTCAGGCTTTATTGAATATTTTTACAAACAGGTTTTTCTATGTGATAAATATAACTGACTTACAGGTCCCTCTTATCCCACTTTTAAAATAGTTTTGAATATTTTTTTTATTTTCAACTGATCATTTTACGCAATATACTCGAACCAATTGCAAAAAGTGGGATTATAGACACCTGTAAGTCATTTACATTTATCCATATAAAAAATACCTGTTTGTAAAAAATATTCAATACAGCCGGATCTGGCTCAGAAAATATTTATTACTCTGTTGGATTAACACTGGGGTACTTTGGTTTGAAGACCAGCTGGTCCACTGAGCTCTTTCCGCCTTATCTGTTAAACTTCTCTTATGTTAAGGTCCGTAATAATCTAAATGTATTTTTCTTCTCTTCAGCTATTCGGTGATGCGGCTTTCGCTCAGACGATCCTGGAGGGTCGACACGTGGACGATGTCTTCGCCGTGGTGTGGGCTTGGGGCGTCGCCGTCATGCTCGGCATCGCCACTTGCGGAAACGTCAGTGGTATGGCTTTATAAAGTGACTCTTTATCATGAACCCTATGAGGGATAATATCTATCGTTAAAGTGTTATTTTTTTACTTCTTTATATTTATATTACATTTTTTGGCTCAGTTATTGAATTTCGTGCGCAATCAAATGGATCTATGGCGACAAAACTGAATGTTTTGGCGACCAAGCACCGTAAACACAGTACACACAATTAAGGGTTACTATTGGAAATTATGCGTTTGAAGGATTTTGTATATTTTTGGTACTTCATCGCTTGTACCCGCTTGCGAAATGTAATAGTACCACTGACATTTTTAATTTCATTTTTGTGGCAAAAATTTTTGAGAACCACCTAAATGCTTTAAATTGTCATCATTTTTGATAAAATTAAAAAAATTATTGAATTAAAAAAGACTATGTGTTGCTGGAAAAACTAACAGTCACTTGACGGGTTCTTTACTTGGACGTCTAAGATTCTAAACTGAAATTCTTCTCGTATTTTTTGTCAGCAACTTAGTTGAAATGAGTAATAAAATTAAAATAATGCTAATGATGGTTAATTTAATTCTATAAACCTAATAATGAGAAAGATAATGGTGAATAAAGAAGATAATGATGGAAGATAAGTAAAATATCAAAGATGAGATATTACTGACAATAAGATAATACTGATAATAATAAGGTAACAATTTTGATAGTCATGAAATAATACTGATAATAATGTAACAATTTTGACAGTCATGAAATAATACTGATGATAATGTAAAAATTTTGATAATCATGAAGCAATACTGATAATAATGTAACAATTTTGATAGTCATAAAATAACACTGATAATAATGTAACAATTTTGATAGCAATGAAATAATGCTGATCATGATAATTCTGATAATAATGAAAATAATAATGATAAAGATAATACTGCTCATGATAACACAGATAATAACAATGATTATTACTTATGATTCTTGTGATGCAGGTGGCCACATCAACCCTGCCGTGACCCTTGCCCTGGCCACTCTGGGCAAGTTCCCGTGGAAGAAGGTGGCGCACTACATCGTGGCACAGCACCTGGGCGCGTTTGTCGCGTCCGCTGTCCTCTACTTCACGTACATAGGTACGAGGTCCATTTAACCTTTACCATTTAGAGTCCAATTCGCGCACAAGAAATTGAGTTTGGGCTATATTTTTTTGGTACAAAGTACTTCACATGCATATAGGTACGAGGTTTATTTACCGTTTCGAGTCTGATTCTCGCACAAGCAATTGAGATAGGTCATTAGATTGTTGCTTTTTTAAAGTAATGGGACCTTGGCGATATGATAAACTAATTTAATTTTTTTAGTGACTATGCATTAGGGTGGAGTGAAAAAAAAGTTTTTTATTTAACATTTCTAATAGTGAAAAAAGGTTGTTTCACATCTTACTGAAACATGATAGCTAATTTGTTTTGAGTTTAAGTTAAATTATCAGGGTCCACAACGAATTTATAAGTACGAATATGCTGGCCTATACAGTAGGGTAGGACGAGAAAGTAAATTTTTGAGTACTAACTTCTAATAGGGCTCAATAGTTGCGGATTGTAATGCTGATTAATGGAAAAATAATAAGAAAATTCCCAATTAATATTAAGTGTTGCCGCAAAGCGGTTAAAGTTTGAAAAAAATGCCAAAAATCGACTTGCCGCCAAAATTTACTGATTACATTTCAAGCTTTAAAAAAAGAAATTGTATCATTCAGTTATATATCGTTATTATAAAAAAATATAATAAAAATATCTTTAAAATTTTAAACTCCCGAAAAATTGCCGAAAATACACGATTTTTCATAAAAATCTCGCATTAAAAGTTAAAAATTCACGACAGAGGGCCATTGTTTTTTTTTTTAACTTAAAGTAAAAAAAACATTATAAAAAATATTTGCAAATGACTAAAATAAAGTTATTGGTAATAATTACCATTGAGATTTTTCACACTTGTCCAGCTTTTCCCCCAAAATGTTACACTAATTCCTTCTTTAAAAAAAACTAAATATGCAGTTTTCATTAATATATTTAGCAAGAGGGGTTTCTTCATATGAATTTAGTAGCAGGTTTTGCATCGCGCCCATTATGACCGGGCATTCAACCCCCCACACTTAGTTATCAACTAATTCCCCCCTTGAACGACACCAAAATTTAGATAATTCTAAAAAATGCTGAAAAGGAAAATGTTAGCTTTGTAAAATTTGTGATATTATAGCAATTTTTCTATGCTTTTTCACTACTTTTTTTATATAATATTATTTTTTCGATGATTTGAACTACAAAATTGTTCATTCTTTATTGAAATTTAACAAGAAGTGATCAAATTTTTTTTTTATAACGAACTGAATAAAAACGATTTTAAAATTATATCCCATCATCTATTCACCTGTTCAGATTCGAAAATTTAATTCGAAATATAAATGTGCTTGGTCGAAGTTTAAAATCTTAAGCCATTTACATAAGTTTCTCCAATAGTAGCATATCTAAGTAAACCAAAGCAAGGAATTTCAGATCTTTCATTTTAATCTGTAGTATGTAGTAAGTTTAGAACACTTGTTTTTATGTAGAATGGAGACAGGCCCTGATCATTGTCTAGGCCTACGAGGCCCTGGCTTTGGCAAATTATTTTAGAGGGCCCCAAAATTGGCTGTATTAATTTTCCCCCCTATGTTACAAATTTTTGACAATATGAATTCAAAGAGGGCTCCCAAAATTATCTAGAACTTGTGGCCCAGCTTGTCATTGTGAGGCTTTGCCGGTGGTGGAATTTACCAATGAGTTAGAGGCTTGAACTAAGTTGTATTGAGGGCCCATAAATCCTATCAGTCCAGTTTATATTGTATTTAACCCACTCATCATTTATTATATTGACGTTTTCTCTCTCTTTTTTTTGTGTAGAGATTTACTGTACGGTCTCCCTTGGCGAACTTTCCAAAATCGCGCCTAAAGTCCTTATTTTGGCGACTTAAAAAAACATGATTTAAAAAAAAGATCGTATGGGAATATTTCATAGAATTCGAATCATCATTTGAAGTCAGACAGACTGCCAGAAAAAATAATTTTTTGACAAATACGAAAACATCGCTCCAAGGGGGGACCTAACAGTAAATATGATAATTTTTTTTCTTCAACTTTTTGCATGCAATGTATCGTCGGCTAAAATAGGAAATTAATATTACACTCTAACTAAAAAAAAAACCCCAATGAAACTACTACAAATATGTCTTGAAATAACGAATACAGTGGTTTATTGAGTGTGAAATACCTTTTTTTTTAAATCTCGGAAATGAGAACTATTCACTCCTTTTTCCATAGAACATTTACGTGCTGCAAACTTAATGTGAGTTTTACTGTAGTATTACACCACTGAAACCCTTTCCTTTGCTTGCTTTTCACCCGGCCTAAAGCAAATAGCACACTGAGCCGATTTGACGACCGGCTCTGAGAGAGTTTCTTATGTGAAATGTCACGACTTCTCTCATAGCCTGAAGTAGAAGATGCTTTGTTTGACCTACTTGATGTATTTCTTTTAATACGAATGTTGTTTTGATAGAAATGAGCGTCGGTGGTATAACGGTTAGCATAGCTGCCTTCCAAGCAGTTGACCCGGGTTCGACTCCCGGCCGACGCATGTTATTTTTATTAAGAAAGATTTTTAATAGTTAAAAAAATAATCGAATAATATTATTTCCTTTTCTTTGAAAAATTCTTATCGTTGGTTGGTTGGTAGACATATATATTCAGGCTTGTGTGCTTGGTCAGAGACCCGCTAAAAGTCTTCGTCAAGTAAGACAGTCACATCACACGCACGCGCGACAGATGCTGCCATCTATCGCGCGCCACCTCCACAATTTAGACATGTCCTTGAAGGAGAGAGAAATGGTCTCCGGGGACCGACTCCCGGCCGACGCATGTTATTTTTATTTAGAAAGATTTTTAATATTTAAAAAAATAATCGAATATTATTTCCTTTTCTTTGAAAAATTCTTATCGATGGTTGGTTGGTAGACATATATATTCAGGCTTGTGTGCTTGGTCAGAGACCCGCTAAAAGTCTTCGTCAAGTAAGACAGTCACATCACACGCACGCGCGACAGATGCTGCCATCTATCGCGCGCCACCTCCACAATTTAGACATGTCCTTGAAGGAGAGAGAAATGGTCTCCGGGGACCTGTACCCGTTGGAAACTGCGCAATAACCGACCACAGGACTTTCGGACCCAACAGATTTAACGAGCACCTCTTATCGTATTATAACTCTAATGCTTGGTAATATATATTTTCAGCATCTATACTTATAGCTTTAATGCAGCTAATATAAGACTCGTAATTTTATCTTATTGGTTATTTTTATAAATATCAGTCGTGTAATGAAAAATGAGACTTGAACCAGCGCCGAAATCAGTATAAATAGAACAAGTGTCAGGCTTAGTAAAGAGAGCTATCGTAAATTTAATGTTCACCAGCTTCATGCATTGGACTATAATGACCTTGGAGAACGTGGGTCACCATTTCTCTTCGGTTGACCTTGCTCTGTTTTCGTTAGTAGACAGAATATCAAGTGACTCTATTTAAAATCGATGCGTTTTACATTAGTTTCTGCTCGCCAAATAAGTACCACTACGAATAACTTTTGGTGCTGCCATCTATGTTTGTTCTTGAAAAACACTATCTGACCCGACTTTTTACGCAGATTTCGTAAATTTAGGAAAATATGGCTTATTATAACATTGATCCTACCATATTTCCAATTACGTAAAGGCATTTACATTTGTTTAGTTACTCTACTCACTGCTTTCTTTTAGATAATATTAGACTTTTTTTTTACTTCCATGAGTAAGGAACTTCTTCGTGCCTTACTAAAGTGTTAACACTAATCCCAATAATGCTCTTAAAATCAAGACAGTGCATCTTTACTTGGTTAATGTGGATCTGAAACACTATGAGAACGGGGATCGATGGCCGAGTGGTTTGGACCATTACGCTAGCAGTCTGTAACGGTTGCGGATTTGATTCCCGCCTTCACCCTGGGTGTATATTCCCTTCTCTGAGACAGTAAAAATTCTTTTTGTGTCTGTCTTACTTGACGGAAGGCTTCATAAGCTGGTCTCTGATCATTCACACAAGTCAAGCCGGAATATATATGTACCTACCCCTACCCCTACACTATGAGAATTAAAACATTCATAACTACTTTAAAATACATTGCCTTTGTGAATCGATAATCAGTAAAATTGACTCTTCATCTCTTCATATCAAGTATTAAAAAGAAGTATATTTAAATAAATCGAATTTTTCAATGCTTCAGATTTACTAACCAATACTAATTCTTTTATAAAATTGTATTTATCGCTTTTATCCACAGGTTAAATATTATTCATATTTTTCTTTCAGATGCTCTAAATAATTATGATCCTATGAGAACAACTCTAGGTCCAAATTCTACAGCGCTCATCTGGGCGACTTACCCTAAACCTTATGTTTCCATTGCCAATTGTTTTCTTGATCAGGTAAGTGTTTGCTATGTTCGTAGCAGAGTAAAAAAAAAACTTTTTAAATAATAATAAAATATCAGAGATAATTTGATACAATTTCATTCGCTTTATAATAGATGCGACATTAGTTTTATCTTTAACGCAGTATGTTTTTTTAAAGCAACTAAACGAGGGGCTGGGTATTTTGCAGAAAAACGTATCAATTGAATAAATCAAAATAGGAATTCACATGTGGGATTTTGATTTAGCCAACTTTTTTTTTTAATTCGAATGGATGAAAAAAGGAAACTTTTCTAATTTGAAATGAATATTTTAAAGAAAAATTAATTCTGTCACATGAATAACTTTTGAATATCGTAATAATAGAAGTAATAAAGAAAAATTTAATTATTTTGCTTGTTCGTGTTTCATATTTTGTTATTACTAAATACTTAAAAAAAAAGATTTTTAATTTTTTGTTATTAATACTTATGTACGAATAAAAAGTTCTTTCCGACAAGTTTTCGAGGACACTTTTAATGTCTATAAAACTCTGTTGGCTCTAAACTCAACAACATATTTCTCTTTAGGGGCTGGGGAGCCCAGTCGGTTTAGCACTCGCTTAGCATGCGGAAGGTCAGAGGTTCGGGTCAGGGCATCGCCAAAATAGCTGCCGACTATAAACAGCCCGTGCAGCCAAAAATGTCCGATGAATAATACCCCGTGTAAGGGAGTGCACGTTAAATATCCTTCAAAGTCCTAACGCTGCGTACGATGTCGCCCTTAACGGTTGCGTTGGGTGCCTATTCAGGCGTTGGCTCGTCACCTGACTGGGGTTCTAAAATACGATGCCTGTCGCCAATAGCCCTCATGTAGCTCTAGTGCGACGATAATTCAAACCTAACCTAACGCTGCGTACGACGTCGCCCTTAACGGTTGCGTTGGGTGCCTATTCAGGTGTTGGCTCGTCACCTGACTGTGGTTCTAAAACACGACACCCGTCGCCAATAGCCCTCGTGTACCTCTAGTGCGACGATAATTCAAAACCAAACCTAACCTATTTCCCTCTAGCCGGTCCACTGGCCCAATGGTTAGTGTACTAGCCTTTGGAGCTGCTGGGTCCGGGTTCAAATCCCGGTTAAGGCATGGCTGTTTGTGCTTGTCAATAAATGTTGTTATTTGTCTATGTGTTTGTGGCGTCCTTCTTTGTGTGTCTCTTGTGACTGTCTCTTCTGGCGAGCGGGGTAATGGGCTATATATAGCCTACGCCCTTCCCTTCTAGAGGGCGCAATCACTGTCATTTGTCAACCTATTTCTCTCACTTTTCAGATAGTAGGCACCGGTCTGCTGATGTTCACGGCGCTGGCTTGCCTGGACGAGAAGAACATGAATTTCCCCAAGTGGCTCCACCCTATGATGCTCGGTTTCATGATCTCCGCCGTGGCTATGTGCTTCGGTGCCAACTGCATGGCCCCGCTCAATCCGGCCAGAGATTTCGCCACCAGGTGCTTCACGGCAGTAGCGGGATATGGCAGCATCGTGTTCAGGTACGTACAATGATCTGAGGGCTGTGGGGCGCCTTGTGGTCAGTGTCTCGATCTACGAATCGGAAGATCGCCCATTTTTTTGTGGCACCATGTAGGCGGACTCTCGCTACCAATTTTGACGCACAGATTACGATGAATCTGAGCTCTCTGCCCAGAAATTATTCAATCCACCGTTTAACAAACCGCAAATCCCTGGAATTTGAATTTGGCACTTTCGTGGTTATGTACCGACGATATTTTAAAGTAACTACCAAATTAAGACTTCTACAGCCATTTGATGGTGCTGAATAATTTTTTTAACTAAAAAAAAAACTAAGTATTTTTTTACTTTAAACTTTTTTAACTTTTCCATTATGCCGTCTCTATTCTCGCCAATCACAGAACCTGACCTTTTCTTCTTCTCTTCGAAGCCAATTTCAAATTTTCTAAAGCTTTAGCCGAAGTTTTAAATTGGCTAAATTTGCGCTTGCTAAATGATAAGTACAATTATTTTTGCATTATACTATTTCCTCCACCACAAATGCTGATGTTTTCTCCTTTTCAGCCATCGTAACTATTGGTGGGTAGGTCTGTTCGGTCCTCATGTTGGCGCCATTATTGGCGGCTGGATCTACTACTTGGGTATCGAGCTACACTGGCCAGAGACCAAGGAAGAAGAGAGGAGAGGGGAGCATCACGAATTGACGATGAATCTCAACGGTGAGAATTTTTAACTCAATAACTTAAGTAAGCCTATTCAGTAAATTCTTAGTTGGAGTTGTGGTATTGGTACAGGAATAAAAAACCCAGGTAGCACAGCAGTATTGGCCAATCTCGGCTCATACCTATCGCCCAATGCATAATGGACTACGTTTTACCGACGCTGGGCAATATCGGGGTGCTATATTGGTTTGAATATTATATGAAAAAAAATTACTATCCAAAATTCTTGATTGAAAAATACTGCAATACATAATATTTGCCTTTTACACTTGCAAAATACTGTAAGATTGCAGTAAAATTAAGTATTGAACTTTTCGTAATTTCCGGTATGAAACCTCAAACAACGGGGAAATCTGGTTAAAATTGACAGAAAATGATCGATTTCTTCCAATATTCCCCAAGTTTGGCCGATACTCATGCGACATTCGCCAAAATTGTTGTGCTACCTGGGTACAGTGATAGACTCGGAAAAATGTCATATTTGTCGCCAAATAGCGAAAACTTTCAAATGTGGCAACCCTTTTATATACTACATCTTGTGTTTACTTTTAATAGCAATTTTTAACAACCCTAAAAGTAAAATTCTTCATTGAAATTTCATTTATCAAGGCAATGTGCCAAACAGATTGGTGCAGCACGATATAATGGCCGGTCTGTTCTATTCGCAAGCTTATAAATTTATTAAGGTGATGCGCTTCTCTTTTAAGTATAGGTTTAATTATAACGCTAAAGTAAAAAAAAAAAACAAAATCTTTAAATAAATTTTAGGAAAAACTTAATTTATTATTCATTTTATATCGTGCTTAAAATTAAGAACCTTCAAGAAGAAGACTAAATTTTTAGCACGAGATGAACGAAGGCAGTTAATATCAGATTTCAAAATAATTTCTAAAGCTTCGATTTCAGCAGAACACAATTTTTTATAGCTCAGTTAAATCAATCAAGATTCAGCTTATTATTTTTTTTAAAAGATTCATATTATAGAAATTAGAAAATAATATTTTGAATTAGTCATAAGTTTAATCTCTAAGCAGATCTTCAATTAAAACTAAATTAACTCTAAACTTAAATTTAACCAACTATGTCGGACAAGAAAACCACTAAAGAGGACAAGAAAGAAGCAGATAAAGACTGGAAGACGGCTGACATTTACGACAGTGGGGTCAGTACCAATAGGATTGTCACAAGGTCTCAGACTGCTTTCTTGATGGTCGGGAATTCCAAATCGAACCTCGACTTGTTCGCCAACCCAAGTAAGCACCAACCTCCCGGCCAACCTCACTTGATGGAAACGATGACGGGGCAGTATGGAGCCATACCGAGGACCATAATCACCAGGAGCACCGGAAAATACATCAAGGTGGACAAAGATCTTGTTCAAAAGCTGGATGTCTACAAGAAGTACGAGCCTCCAAAAGGAGAGAAAGCTGACGTGAAAGAAGAAAAGGCCGATGTAAAGGAACAGAAGGCAGATGTGAAAGAAGAAAAAACGGGTGCAAAAGAAGAGAAGACTGATGTAAAGGCAGAAAAGACTGATGTAAAGGCAGAAAAGACTGATGTAAAGGCAGAAAAGACTGATGTAAAAGAAGAAAAGGTGGATGTAAAGGAAGAACAAACGGGAGTAAAAGAAGAAAAGAAGGATGTGGCAAAATAGGAGCATTGAACCATTTTTTAATTTACCAAGTCCTTTTGTATTTTTGCCATAGTTTTTCAGTTTTGTCACAAAATCATCTACTGTTTTTCCAAAGACTCCATCATCACTCCAATATGATTTCAGTTATCGTGAAAACGCATAAAGAAGCCATAAAATTTTTGTAAACTTACAGTTAAGATATATTATACCTAGAGCCCAATGATCTCTCGTAAAAGAACTAATGAACAAAATGAAGAAAAAAGACCAAGCTTAATTAGGTTAAAAGAATATGATGATGAGGATTTGGTGAAAGTAGGATGATTGAAGCGTCTTATATCGTTTAAAGAATTTAGAAAGACGAATGTTGTTATGACTTACTATCTAATTTTGAATGAAATGTTGAAGTTTATAAATAAATTTAATGATGAAACAAGTGTTTTTCTCAATAACAGTATTTTATTTAGTATTTAGTATATTGATTTTTTTTAAAGTCATTTTTTGTTGATAGCTAAGCAGAGATATATTTGAATTAAATTTTAATGTTTTCTATAAGTTTTGGGAGGTTTAATGTAGCTTTGCTAGGAATTCAATCCCACCTCAAAAATGGCGATTTTTGGCACTTAACTTTCAAAATTTAAAACCGTTTTTTTTTCAGTATGATTTCGATTGTTGAAACAAATCTTCACGTTCTCTAAATTAGCACAATTAAAAAAAAAAAGGTTCAAACTCGGAAACACTTTGACAACTAAAAAATCGCTCTGAAAGTAATCAAACATTGGGAACTCTTATTTTGAAACTTTGGCGATATTTTATTTGCTGCTTGTATGAATCTGAAAATGAAATAAGTTGTAGACTGAAGGTAACGAATTGAAATTTTTAACAAAAGCGGAGCCCGTGTTTGTGTGTCTTGGCGAAATGCACTAACTCTTGTGAAATTTTACACGTATATTCCTAAAAAACTCTTATTTGACTAATTTTTTTAAAACCATTTTTAACATGGAATAATATGATCGGTTGTAATTGAGATATGATTTGAGGATTTCATGGGCCCATCATAGAAGTAAATTATTTATTCTGTGACTCATATGTAAACTTGTTCCCTTAAAAGTAAACAGGCGAAACATAGAAATTGTATCAATACCGAGAAAGTTTTTTCATTTAATTTTTCTCTCTCTTTAATTTAATGGAAATGGTTACACTGATGGCGAAACATCAAAAACGGCTTTCGTTCCTCTTACAATAAATAGGCGATTAAATTTTTCTTTTATCTAATTTCCTTTAGAATTCGGATATGGATACATATCAATTATAGGCGATGTTACAAGCTTCGAAAATTGATGAATTTCTGAGAGAAATAAGTTACATACTATTTTTAAAACTTAAAAATTTTATTTCTACGACAAAATTCTACGGAAGAACCCATTCTAAATTATTTAAAATTTTCATAAGTTGATTTTTTCCCCTGACATATCTATTCAGCAAAAGTTTTAACGATTGACGAACTATAGTTTAATCTCTTTAAAGGTTCTATATACACTGCTCAAAACAATTAGGGGAGCACTTTTGGTACTTTTGTTTACACGTCCAGTTCCAACTTCCTATTTTTTATTATAAAAATCTAAAATTTGTGAAATAGATTCCTTATGCATCCAGATTGAAATATTAAAAAACAGGGAAACAAATCTTAATTTTTTTAACTAAAATTTAAGGGTCAAAAATTGGAATCATGACTTTTGAAAAAATTGTAACAATAATTTTTTCAAAATTGCAATAGTAAAAAAAGGGTAAAATCAAATATTAGACTTCTAAGAATGCAACCGTGAAGAATTTCGGGTCAATTTATTTCATAAAAGTTTTTGGGAGTGAATTTTATTTTACCATGTTTTTCATACTTTCATTTAATTAAAAAAAAACATTATTTAATTCTTCAAAATACATGATTCTTCCATCTAACAATAAATAAGTAAGAGTTCAACTTAGTGAGCGAAAAAATCGGAAGCTGATGATACCAAATGTATCATTGGGGGCGAAATGGTTTTAACCATGCATTCCCCTAATTGTTTTGAGCAGTGTATATTTTGTGCTTAATACGGCATTAATTTAAAGGGCTCATTTATGTAAAAAAAATTTTATCCGTGCCTTAATTTATTTATTATTATTTTTTCAGAAAGAAAATCTGCCATATAAAAGTGCATATTAGTCTTTAAAAGAATAACAACAAGAAAATGTGTGCATTTTGCATAACTCATCAATTGTGAAGCATCGGCAAGCGACAATTGGTTGCTTCTCATAGTGTATAGACTTTTATAGTGTCTCAAATGTGGTGCAAAAATACTCATTCTTTATATTTTTGTGCACGGGCGAGAGAGACAATCCTGAAAATTATTTATTTCAGAGAGTGGAAGAAAATGCAAAGGATGTGTCATCACCACTAGTCATTTCTTCATCTGTTGGTCATTTACAGGTACCTGCACATGCGAAGGCACCCGAATTTTTTCGGAAAAATTGCCAACAATGACCATGAAAACGTCATAGTCCCTGGCTCTTAAAGCTCACAGCCAATCAATTTCATCAATTGTCATTGATGTAGAATTTTTCTCGCATTCGGAAGGGTTTATGAAAGAAGCGATATGAATGGCTAAATTTAAAGGTTCCCTAATACTCACACCCAATCAGTTAATTTCGTCAATTGTCATTGATATAGAATTTTCTGGCATTCGGAATGGTTTTTGAAATAAGTTATATGAATGGCTAAATGTAAAGGTTCCCCTCAAAGCCAATCAGTTAATTTCGTCAATTGTCATTGATGCAGAATATTTCTCGAATTCGGAATGGGGTTTATAAACAAAGTTATATGAATCACTAATAGTAATAGAAAAAAAGCAGGCAAGTCGATAGGAAGGTTTTCTCAAAAGCTTCTTCTTTCAATACATTGTGAAGGAAAGGTGCGTGGTGAAAAGTTCTCCTATTAACTTGACCGCATTTTGCATTAATAAATTTATAGATCGGTGAATTTTCTATATTCAGTAAGATGACAGTAGCTATTATGTAAGGTATATCCTTTCGGAACCAGAATGAATTTTGGTGTAAGAACTATTCCTGTGCCCTTTTTCTGAAGAAATTATTTGCCGTCGCATGCTTGTAGGCACTTTGAATACTTATGTAACTTAATAGACTGCTTTTATTGCATTAAATGGATTGCAACTTTTATTGTGTTAGCTGATAAATGGATATTTTAAAATGAAATTTCTACGTAAAGCTGGAAAAATATGTTTTATTAATTCTTGGTAATAGAACTTTTAAGATGAACTAAATTCATTCTTTTGTTCTAAATTTATTCTCATGATCAGAAAAGATTTGTTTTTGTATTTCCTTTTTGAAATTTCTTAAGTTAACAATTTTAGTGAAGATATACTTTTCAATTATGATTCCTGACGTCGATATGAGTGCGTCTTTTTATAAAGAGATTTTTTTTTAGTTTACCATAAAAATCCAGACTGTATTTATTTGTCAATATCATTTTATAATATATACCAATGAAAATTGGACATGTTTGCAACACATCCAAATGTTTCTGCAAACTTAAGTTTTTTATAGCTTTCAGTTTTTGATATTTTCCAGATCTGATGCAAAAAAAAAAAACGACTTTTAGCAAAATAAGTGTCTTTAATGATAACACATATCATATTTGTATTTAGCGATAAAGTAGGCAATTATGTGGGAATATTGTGAATGGCATATGTTTAATAAATTGCTTATTTCCATTACTTGTGCTATTTTTTCATAACTTTTCACTTATTTCATAAAGAGTGTAGTGTCAACGTCTTGATCCGTGGCCCTCTACCGGCTGTTTTGGAAGTTATCCTGCAGCATGGAGTCAAGAACAGATTACAGAACTATTTTTCGAGCCGAAGAGATGACATTAAATTTGGAGGTGTTTTATGTCCGTAAACAGACGAACTAAAAAAAAAATGTTTCGAACCTACTTTCTTTTAAAATTTAAATGGATGCTGTAAAAATAACTAATTCAAAGTGATCGAACCTAAATAGTTTTTCAAATAAATAAAATAATAAATAAATAATGGAAAAGTGAGTTCCGGAATCTTCTTTATGTGCATCTTGTATGTCGTTACAAGAGTTTGGGTTAGGTTAATTTTTGAGTTGGGCAGTAAGGGCAGCGCACCAACAGTGAAAAATACCTGCACATGATAAGTGACCAGAAAAATCCGTTTAGATTTTCAATTACAAAAGTATTTCAAGTACAAAAATTTTCTCTCTTCGAAAAAATTAGAAGGTATTTTTAAAATGATAATAAAGCTGTGAGAAAAGGTTACTACTTTTTATTTTTTGGTAATCATCCTAGTTGCCAAATTATCAGTCGATCAATAACAACGTTCCAAGTTATTTGGTTTAACTAGCATGATCAAGCTTCATTCTAAATGTACTACTTATCATTCTTTATAAGGATGTCTAAAACCTGAAACTTATTTTCATTCAATTTGATATAAAAACTTTTTTTTTGTTTCTAAACCAATCAATTTATACCCTTTATGCACGGGATAAAAAATATAGAGCTCACTTAATAGTCAGTTACATCTAAAAGTTAAAATAATTTTGGGTCCGAAACAACATTTTGTGCGTTGCGCTATTGTAGTCGTGTTTTAATTATTAGTATCAACATATACAATACTAAAACTTATAAAAAAGGAGTATGCGTCGGCCGGGAGTCGAACCCGGGTCAACTGCTTGGAAGGCAGCTATGCTAACCGTTATACCACCGACGCTTGTAACAACAAGAACATTTCAGTAATCAAACGAAAACAAATAGGTCATAAGCACATCTTTCCCTCGCGGACATTTCGACCGAGAAGCGAAACGGGATTACGGAAAGAGGATTCCCCCCATAGCACAGTGGGGCAAAATACCTTAAAAGCTGTCCAAAAGTCAAAAAAATTAAAGTTCTTATTTTCAGTGTGAAGCTACGAGGGGATGTTTAGAACTATCTGAAGTAGCATATGTCAACGCCCCCGACAGATTTATGGCTTCTGGGAAGAGTTGTGAGGGTGCAAAGTTGACCAAATCGGGAGAGCTCATTATAAGAGAGGAAATTTCTATAAAACGGTTGCTTACTTTGTGCGCCCAAAAAGTTTATTTGTAAAACCTTTAAAAATATGATGCATTCTACTGCTAGGGGTAATTAATTGACCAAAATTAATTTTCTTGGATTTTTTGGAAGCACTTGAATATATTTTTTTTTAATTTAAAAATAATGACTTTCTTATTTAATGATATTTTTGGTGTTAAAATTTAAAAAGTAGTAAATTTGTTATATAGCTACGTCTAGTTACGTAAAAACTCCTTCTCAGTTTTAAACCCTTAAAAACCTTTATTTTAAAGTTTTCTTAAAGCTTATGAATACCAGCAAAATTGTTTGCTTTGACAAATAACAGATAATATTTCAACATTTCTGAAAATGTTGCAAGACTATGATTAAGTTATTGTTTTTTTCTTCATTTTTAATTAACAGAAATTGTCACAGATACATAAAGTGTAGGAACCAGATTTGTAATATTATACTCATTAATTAAACAAAAACACGGGTAACATTGTAACATTTGTGACTTATAGTTGAGCTATACCAGACATAAAAACTCGTAATCAAAATATACAGTAACGTTAGTTACATTGGTTAGTTAGCAGAAATTGAAAGGTTAAAATTGTCCTTCTGGCAACAAACATACAGGAAAATTTATTAATTACATTAGATACAAACTTCAATATTAATTTGGTAAAACTTTAAAAACCAGTGAAAAAAGTGTTATTAAATAACTAGATTAATCAATAAAAATTTAACCAAGGCATTGAATAACTAGATTACTCAATGAAATTTTAACCAAGGCATTGGGGGAAAAGAATGGAATCCTAAAAAAAAACAAAAAAACTCGTCACTTGACCAGGGTTCTAAATTACGAGGCGTGATTGGATGTGTTGGCCGCAATTAGCCATAATTGGCTATGCCTCGTAATTTAGAACCTTGGTCAAGAGACGAGTTTCTTTTTTATGATTCCATATTTTTTTGAAAAAAAGAAACTTGTCTCTTGACCAGGGTTCTAAATTACGAGGCGTATTTAGCTGTGTTGGCCGTAATCGGCCATAATTGACGACGCCTCTTAATTTAGAACCCTGGTCAAGAGACGAGCTTGTTTTTTATGATTCTTTTTTAGAATTCTATCTTTTTTATGATTCCATTCTTTTTACCCCCTTCTTGATTAGTAAGTTTCTAAATTTTTGATGCATTTGGATCATTCAGTCAAGTTACAGACTTCTCTGAATAGCGAGCGTTATTTTATAACCACCCTGTACATTAAATTTTGCAAAAAGAGTTCTCAAATCACCCTCATTTAAGTAAAAGGACGGAGGATACGAAAGATCCACAATTATTGCATGCACATTTATTATGAATGCATTTATATAAAAATATTTAGATGACTTGTTTTAGTATTCAAATATAAAAAACTTGTTAGATTTGGAAATATATACTAACTTTATTCAGATGCTATATGATCAACATATATAGATCAAAATTAATATAAAATTAAGTTATTAAAAGTAATTTAAACAAATTTTTTTTAGTTATAGTAGAAATAAAATAAACAGGTGCATGATGCCACAAAATCTGTTTTAAGTTTCTTGTAGATTGTCTAAATTGTAATCTTATTATTATCTTTCTATTATAAAAATATAGTTTACTTCTTTGATGGGTTTAAAAATAACTGATAAAATAATATCAATAAAAGAGTTTAAGGGCAAATGAGCCAATTGACCACGGGTCTCCAAACCAAAGTGCCACTGTGCTAATCCAATGGGAATTTTTTTTTTTTGTAAGCCACATTTTCCTGGCTGTATTATATATTTTACAAAAGATGATTTTATTATTTTAGATAAATGTAGCTGACTTACAGGTATCTATAATTCTACTTTTTGAAAATGGTTCAAATATTTTTTTAAAAAATATTTAATAAATAATTTTACACAAAATATTTGAACCAATTCAACCTGTAAGTCATACATTTATCACAAAAAACAGCATGTGTAAAAATATTCAATACAGCTTAAGAAATGTGGCTTAAAAATATTTCTTGGATTAACTTTGGTTCCGAAAACAATCCCGCTCATTCGCTCTTAAAGAATTGATCTCTAGCCTTATTAAGAATCAATTTGATCCCTAACAATGCTTGCAAAATGCATGCTAATTGTCGAATTAAATGTATCTGAAAGCTCCATCATATAATTTAAGTTTTCACAAACTTTAAAATTTTGAATCGGGTCCTTTAAAAGCATTCTGAAGAGTTCTGGATTATGATCATTGACTAGAACTCTTTAGAATCAATTTGAAAAAGACTCTTTAGAATCATTATTAAGAATCAATTTGATCCCAAACAATGTTTGGAAAATGCATGCTAATTGTCGAATTAAATGTATCTGAAAGCTCCATCATATAATTCAAGTTCTCGCCAACTTTAAAATTTTGAATTGGGTCCTTTAAAAGCATCCTTAAGAGTTCTGGATTATGAGCATTATCCAGAATCAAACTCTGCATATGCTTCAGGACAGCCACAAAGAAATACAAAGTAAATCGACCAGAGAACAGCACATTGAGTAACACAAATTGGGATATTTCGGCAAAATCCAAATAATTCCAATAGCACTGCTGACTCCAGTAGGGGAATATAAGCGAGGGCGCTATTCCGCGAAACTGCATAGAGGAATAGATTTCAGGTAAGGATTGCTTTACAATGATATCACATAGTTCGCAGATCACACTTTGGATAGGGACAGAATCGCTTGAGAAATTGTCAGAAATGTAGGCTTGATATTCGGTCCATACGAATAAAGAATCACTGGATTTTGTGAAGTTTTGAAGGAATGTCCAAGCCATATCGACATTGCCTTTGCACATTAGATAAATTGAACATACGAAGACATCAAGTTTCTTACTTTCTTCGTTTTTTAGTAGGCATTTAGTGGATTTGAGTAACCTTTCCAGTTTACTAGAATCAATGTCTGATATTAATTTCAAATAAATACCATATCTTTTTACCAGTTCAGAGCCAACTAATTCAGTTTTGTGCAATGTACAGTCACAAACGTCTAAATCTACAGGGTCTGTTAGTTGCAAACAATTTATATCAGACTGTAATGAGCCTAAGCTTTTTTCTATAAATTGATAAATCAAATTAGGAGATATTTGACCTTTAGATTGCATGATAGATATAAAATCACTTTTTAAATCAGCTATTTCATGTTCATCGACTAATAAATCGTCATTTTCACATGAGTAACAATGATAGAAATCTTCTGGCAAAGGCAGTTCCATTACAAAAGGGGAATTATATACATCATTACTATTGTCTAGCATTTCTAAAGGTAGAATTTTCTCTCCAGAACCCCCAAAAGCATTCATTTTTACCAGTATATGATTCTGCAATATTGATATCGGATCAATCAATCGTTTACCATCAATCAAAGGTTTATCATCAGTTGAAGGTTCATCGTCAATCAGCGGATACTGTGATTGATGTTCCAGAAGTAACTCGGTGAGCTTAAATTTGCTTTCAAGCACACAAACAGAATGAACAGAAGTGCAAAGTAGAGAAATTATTTGAAGAGCAAGCACAGAGTAGTCTTCTTGTTCAACACATTCAATTGAACCACTAGGGAGCATTAGTACTTGATGAAACAAGCTAAGTATGGGATCTGTATTAGCAAGGGCATTTTCTGACTGTGGTAAGTCACAGAACACAAAGGGCAACAGATTTTCTAAAACTAACTTCAAGGAAAGCATGTCCTCTAGATCATTTGTCTTATCTTTCAATTGCCAGATTATAGAAGATAATCTGAAAATGAAAGCTTGATTCATAATGAATTTTGTACCTAATGCCGAACTTAAAGATCGCGATAAGATGGACAGATCAGCAGGACACACTGAGTTTGCAATTTTGATGTCTTTTAAAATCTTTTCCAACAAAATATTGAGGCATGCTTCGTATGCCGAGACATCAGAGCATAGGATGTTTCGAACTGGCTTATTGAGAAAAGCCACTGATATGTCTAAAATATTGTTTTCTACTTCTGAAATAATAGATTCGTGTTTTAACAAATTGGGAGAAAGGGACTTTAAGTGATTAAATTCCTTTACTTTTAACAGCCATTGTGATATAATTTTAATGAAATCATTATTCATAAACAAATAGGAGGGTATTTGAAACACTATTTTCATTAAACTTATGCAAGAATTAACAACACAAATAATTGGATAAATAGTTTCATCATTGGTAATTGAAACATCTAAACACTGATTAAGGCATCTAAGTAAAAAATTACTAATGCTTAGTCGTGATTCTGGAGAGCAAATAACGTTACTTATGCCACCATAACTTTTACTAAAGCATCTCACTACGAGGTAGATCGTATTTAAATTGATGTCCTTGAATTCAAACCTTGAAATAAACATGTTAATGAGTAAATCGTTTGTTGAAGGTTCTACATTACACCAAAAATACAACCATTTACTGGAGAACAAATCACAAGCAGCAACACAGCATTTAAAACAAGAGCTGCTACACAGCTTAACTGTACATTCCATTACTGTGCTAAGCACATCGGTCCACGAATACAAAGCACCATCGTCAGTCATTGAATCAAATATGGCTCGGCCATCACAATAGCCCAATATATGGGATAAAAAACTAATAGTATGTGTGATTTCGGCTACCAAATGTGGCTTCTGACAACAATCACCTCCAAAATGATCATCCTCCAGAGAAAGCTTTTTACACATGCCAAAAACAAAATGTAAAAGATCATGTTTCTCTTTTAAGGCATTCAACAGAGAAGCCCTACTTACATGTCCATGCAATAAACTCTTCAACCACTTAGCTTCGGGATCACACATAGCAATGCATGTCCAAGTGGGAAAACTATTCTCTGATTCACTGATGGCTGATAAAATCTCCAAACTCTGTGTTGTTATACTTTCGATCATTGATTGAGGATACCGAAGCCAGTGGGTGGATATACTTTGGAGGAACTTATTTAGAATTGAGATTATCTCTGTGGCACATCGACACTTATCTGTTTCGGATTGATCAAGCCCTGGTAAAAGTACTTTTATGAAAAACTTGATAAGGCTTTGATAGCTTTCTAAAACAACCTTCGCTTCGGTGCATGTCAACATCTTAATATACAGCCTCAAGCTCTGGGCTCTTAAGAATATAATAGGACTAGACAAGGCCTCGTGCAAACCATTCTCCACCTCAACCCACAAGAAATGATGAGTCAGATGTTCTAAGGTTGGCAACCTATACAAAGTCCCCAGTGCTTCTAATTTTTCTGCGTTGGTGCCCGATTTCAACGATTCGGTGACAGTAGCAAACTGATCGGGGCTCAAGAAATCAATCGATGAGCCGTTGACACTTGAAGCTGAACTGCATTGGGAACTGTTGCCGGGTTTTTCCTGTTTGGGGACGTAAGATTCTTTGTCTTTGAGAAGTGAATCGATGCTTCCGAGGAATGAGTTTACAAATTGAGGGAATGATTCCGATTCTAGTATGTCGGTGGTAATTGAGGAGACAATGTGATTGGTTGAACTGGAGTCTTCTTTGTCAAATGATTCTTGAATCTTGTTTGATATACTGTGACCATATTTGGTTTTAACTTGACTTTTCAAGTGATGAATTAGGAGAGTTTTGAAGCTTTCTTTGTTTACTAAGGTTTTGTAATCCATCTGAAAGAAATAAAGTTGCATGTTTAAAGCTGAGTGTATCATAAATGTTAGGTTTTGACATTTTTTTTAAAATCTCAAATATTAACTCAATATATCTCAAATATTTTATCTATTAATTTATATCTCAAATATTAATATCTGCTCAAATATTAACCTTAAAAATAATAAAAAGAGTTTTAACCTGTGTTTTTGCACAAGAGTTATGTGTCAGAAACTTGTAACGATTTTATAGTAGCTATACAATTTTAGTAAAACATTACATGAAATATTTAAAATATTTTTTAAAAATCATATACTTATTAACAGTTTTAATTATAGCATAAATAAATAAAAACAAATCACAATTACAAACACTCATAAAATCAATCAAACAAAATAATTAAATATTAAAAATAAAACAATTTTTCTCCTACAAATAAACTTTTTTTATCACAAACTTGAAAATAGTGGTGATTTTAAGAGGTCAAATTTTGAGAATTTTATATGACTTTTAAAAACAGTTGAAAAATTACTAATGACATTGAAAAAGTAGTACATATTCTGAAATTAAATTTCTATACTAAAATAATCCATTATCAGCAAGCGGATATTTAACAGTGGGTTGAAGTCAAACATACGATAATTTTGAATGCTTCAAACAAGCTGGTATTGAAGTTAATTAGTTGAATTCTATTATACCATTTCTAGCCAGAATGTAAGCTCCCAAAAGACTCTCTTCCCCCACCCCTTCTCTGGTTTTTCTACAAAAAGGGAGGAACATCGCTTATCTAATCCTAGCGCGCTTGACGTTTACAATGAAAACAGTTAGTATTTCCCCATGTGGGTGGGGAAAAAAATTGAATCAATTGTTATGGAGAAATTTAAGAGGCAAGAATTTAAGAAAGTTCTAATTTTTCATTACAACCGGCAATTTTTTTTTGAAAAAATATTATTTTGTTTTCGAGAGGGGGGGGGGGGGGGGGGGGGGGGGGGTAAAATTTTATTGGAAGCCTAAAAAAAAAGGTTTTAATATTGAAAATTAAAAAAAATAATAACCATTGTTTTAGAGTAAAATATATTTAAAGTATGCTACCTACAGTCGAACCTTCTTAACACCAACTCGCTTAACTTAACATTTTGCTGAAAATGATTTGTCTGGCATATAAAACATTGAGCTCATGCTAAAAAAAATTCTTAAAGCAAAATAGGTTTCACCGAAACCTTGCTTAACCCAAACAAAAAAATGTAGAATTTGACCTTTTTTTCTTAGTAATTTGAAGAACAAATTGAAATCATCTTTGACTCCTAAGAAAATCATGGGACTTCCCATAATTCATTGATTAAATTCAATTGCCGTTCCTAAATGGTGTTCCTTAAAATTTTTGTATCTGAAGTATGTGCTACTACAAATGAACTTTATTAGTTGAGTTACTAATTGTATACATGTTTTTTCAGTGTACTACGTTATAAAATTAGAGTAATTTTTAGATATTTTTTAAAAAACTATTCACAAGATCAATGCAAAAAAAATCCTGAAGGTTAACACGAAATGTTTCTGTGCTCCCTTCGAGTTTAAGATAATGGGGTTTGTCTGTATACATACATATTTAAATGAAGCAGAGCTACTAAGTTGCTGTTCCTTTTAAAAAATAAGTTAATTTAGATTTTGAAAAGCACATTTTTTTAAAACCAAGTACACAAATATCAGGGAGACATTTTGAAAAGCACGCTAATTAACCTAAAGACTATATTTGCATTAATAAATTATCATCATGCAAAAGTTAAATGACAATACTCCGATTAGACATATCTAAAAAGTAAAAGCAAGACATTTTAAAATAACCTTTATGTATTTTACCTTGGCAACTTTTTTTCCGATGTAATTGGTTTAACCAGCAGTCTCCAGCATTCTATAGGCTTTTATTGCTTCTTCTGAAAATACATGCATAATAAAATAAAAAGACTAATCACGCATAATATGAATAGTCAAAGATAAAGATATTTACAAATATTTGCCTCAAGGATCCAAAATTATTAAATTATACATTTAAATTATTAAAATAACTAAATTATAGGTTAGGTTTGAATTATCGTCACACTAGAGCGACACGAGGGCTATTGGCGACGGGCGTCTTATTTTAGAACCACAGTCAAGTGCAAGCCAACACAACCGTTAAGGACGACATAGTACACAGCGTTAGGACTTTGAAGGATATTTAACATGCACTCTCTTAGACAGGGAATTATTCGTCAGACATTTTTTGGCTGCACGGGCCGTTTATAGGTCGACAGCTATTTTGGCGATACCCGAACCTGGGACCTTTCGCATGCTAGGCGGTGAACGCCTAACCGACTGGGCTCCCTAGCCCCTATAACTAAATTATAAGACATATTTACAGTTAGCATGGTCAAAGAGAGAGAATGCTAGTACGTCATCACATTGAGGGCTTTTAGATTTTGTAAGCCAACTTAAGGAAAAATCAGTTTGGAATTCAGACGAAATTTTTACCGGCGAGAAACATGACTAACGAAACATGACCCATTCCTCTTGGATTAACAAAAGCTGTATTCCTTAATACTAATTGTCAGGGATAAGTTAAAAATAGATTCTACCATTAAAAACAATTGCAAGAAAATTTGTCTCACCAAAATGAGTTTTCAACAAAAGCTTATCGAAATAAACAAAACAAAAATAACTGAATAAAGAATATTTAAAATAAAAATTAAAGCCTTCAGGAAAAACCCGAAATTATATAAAGATACTTAAAAAAAAGCAAAGAAAAAGGTTTGGATTGAAGTATGTTTCTTCTAGTAATGCGTATATAAGATTTGAGAAGCATAGAATTTCCGTGTTTTCTAAAGTAGGCTTATAAATTTAACCCCAATTAAATTACACTCAATGAATTCATTAACATACCTTTTTATTTAAAATCTCAATACTTACGAGTAAATCGCAGGGAAGCAAATTACTTTGTTTTTGTTTACTATTTACATTTTGCTGATGCCATCGAACAAGTAACAAAAGTATACATGGTTGCAAAAGAACGGTGTACTAGGTCTGCATAACCATAACGTAAAAAATTGAGATTTTTGGATTCTTAAACTTTTCTACTTGAAGTATAAGACATCGTTAGCAAAAATTGGTACAAAATAAAGGTGTTTATTTTGTTTTAGGATTTAATAATCACAGCTCACCATTAAAATTATTGGTTGGTGCTGCCATCTATGTTGCTCTATTAAAACCAAAAATAAAGTGATCTATTGCTTCAAATAAATCTTTTATTCTTCCTTTATCCAATATTAATTTTAATAATCAGTATATAAAACGAAAATAAGTTTCTTTTTGGAGAGAAAATTGCAATAAGATGAAATTTTTTTTTGAATTATACTTGATAAAGAATTTATTTCCATACTGCATTATTGTTTCCACTCATGTCCTGAAACATCTTGTAATTGACTCAAGTGAAAAAAAGGTTATGCAAATCTGTGCCAGAGGGGTACATTCTAAAATATTTTGATAGCTTGAATATTTTAGCAATATATATTTTATTCTACTCGAAATGCAAATAATTTTTCTCTTCCTTCATATATGAGATATCTTCAAACTTTTGGAAATTCAAATATGTTTTTAATGAAAGAAATTACAATTAATCAGAATGTTGATGTGTCTATGGACTTAAGACATTCGCTAACCAGCATCTTAAGTTTAATTTGCTTCTCATGACCAGCAACATGACCAGCTTCATCTAAAAATACGGGACAGTCATCATGAGTTGTCGCGTGAATTTGTTTCTTCAAATTGGATGCCTTTTTTGTATCCTTGGGTGTAAGGTTCTATACAAAAACCGACCTTAAGTTTGCAGCAGAGAAGTGTACTACGCGGAGGAAACTGCGTAAACAACGCTGCTGGCGCCGAAATTTCGCCTGCTTTGATTGGTTGCTCCTTTGACCCTGATATTCGTGCACCCTGTTACGTCAAAATCGAAGGAAAAAATAATTAAAATTACACTCTAACTGAAGCTAAAATAATAAATACATGTTTTGAAATAACAAATAAATTTGTTTATTGAATGTGAAATACCTTTTTGTATTCGATTCTCGCCCTCGAAAATGGGAACTATTTACCCTTTTTCTCGTAGAACATTTGTATACTGCAAACTTAATATCTGTTTTACTGTAGCTGAAAATTGGCTCCAAAAGTGTGTTCATTAGGAAAGTGGCACTCCACGATTAAATATATATGGTCTATGGTTCACAAAAACATATATCTTGCCTTTTTCAGAAGGTTGTTTGGTACTTCATGACTTACGGTGTTGTAAGCGGACGTTTTCATTAAATCTAAATATTTAATTGCTTTCAAAGTAGTTTCTTTGTTTAAACTATAGAAATAAGAACCTATATGTTGCAATCTCAGTAACATCTAACAATATTTGCCTATTATTTATTCATATGCAATTAATTTGGATCCATTATCTAATTCCTTTGCTTTTTCAGCACTAATATGCTTTTTCAGCACTTTTTTTGTTTAATTATTCCCTTACAATTTTTTTTATATAAAATACATTATTCTAGCTTAAACGTTTAGTTCCGGATTTTTCAGCAATTTATGCACCAGACTCTATTCCCCTCTGAGGGACAACTTTTTTAGTACATGTGAAAAAAAAATTCACTGCATGAGTTTAAAATTTAAAATTTTCACTCTTAATTAACATTTTAAATATTTCAAACATTTTATTAATTAAGCAAGTAATTTTAAAACCCCTCTCAATACTTTAAATTTAAATAAAAGAAAAACGTCATAATTTTTAAAAATTACCCGTGTTTCTGGGAATATTGGCAGTCAGTTGATAGGTTTAAACGTCTGTATCCATCATATCATCGTAAACTTCAGTTTTTCAAGCTTTTCCAGATTTAATAGAAACGTATTTCATTTGGAAATGATTTCAAGATCATTTCTCCAAGAATAAGCCAAATTCTGATTTTCTAAATGCTATGTCCACACTACGACAATAAAAATGACAAGAAATTGTGCCCTCACCGAAATGCATTTGCGATTTGGTCAGGCATGCGCGCGCACCTACCTCGAATGGTACAAATTGCAATATATGCATTTCCATGCGCTCTCAATTTCTTGTCATTTTTATTGTCGTAGTGTGGACATAGCAAAACAAATATATGTGACTTAAAAAAAATATTTAATAATTTATGCAGAGAAAACAAGCGTGCAGTTCCCCATTTATGGGCAGGTAGGAAGGCTTAAGGGATACCAAATTGGCTGTGAAGTTTAAACTACTTTTCACTACACGAGATTTCAATTAATTTTTTTTAACTGGAATTTTTTTTGTTGCATTTTTACAATTATATTTCTGCAGTGGATGGATGATCCTTGCTTTAATTTTAAAAATTATATAAAATTATTAAATTTACAAATTTTTAAAAATCGTGCGATTTGCTGGAAAACCTGATATAAAGTGGCGGGTATATATACGTCTGTATCTCTCAGAGGGCTGGGACTGTTTCTCTGATGTGTACTTAACAACAGACAAATGCGGCTAGCCTCTTTGGGATATCGATACTAAGTTTTCAGTGAAAAAGTTCTGCTTTCTTTTCAAAGTACTCACAAGATAAGAAGACAATCCCACGTACTTCAGAGGCTTCTTACAACGATAATAGGACTCTTAAATACAAGATGAAGAACCGATTGGAAAGAGATAACTTAAATAGTGGTATTTGGATAGATGTGGGAAAGCACCAAAAAACCGTTGTATATTTACACGACTGATAAAGTGGTACCGATAGGTTCGCAAAACTTAAGCATAACTTGTTAATTTAGGTTTGAATTATCGTCGCACTAGAGCTACACGAGGGCTATTGGCGACGGGCGTCGTATTTTAGAACCACAGTCAGATGACGAGCCAACACCTGAATAGGTACCCAACGCAACCGTTAAGGGCGACATCGTACGCAGCGTTAGGACTTTGAAGGATATTTAACGTGCACTCCCTTACACGGGGTATTATTCGTCGGACATTTTTGGCTGCACGGGCCGTTTATAGGTCGGCAGCTATTTTGTCGATGCCCGGACCAGAACCTGGGACCTTCCGCATGCTAAGCGAGTGCTTAACCGACTGGGCTCCCCAGCCCCTTAAGCATAACTTGTCTATTTATTATGCGAACCTCGAAAAGAATTTCTTCCCCCATCCCTTCGCTTGGTTTTCTAGGAAACGGGAGGAGCGTCTCTTTTCTTAGCCTAACGAGTTTGAGGTTCTGTTGTGAGGTTACCAATCCGAACAGTTCAAACCTAAGTAGGGTGGGGAAAAAACAAACTCACGCCGTTTCGAAGAAAAACACATGCAGGGTGGGGTGGAAAATGCTTTCGAGGCTCGCATTTAAGACAGACAAGGTATTACAAGGTGCAGCTGAGTTTGTCTTATGAGAACAACTAAAACTAGGAAGAGGTTAAAATGGTCCTTGTTAATTTTTTCTTTTGTTAAAAGTGTAAAACAGTAAGTAAACAAAAGAAATAAGAAGATAATTTTAGTGTTGCGAATTAGAAGTGCAGTTATTAGGCCATTTATTTGCTGAGAAGAGAGGGGGGTGCGTCTACCACACTTATAGCACTGGGTGACACTGAAGCTTACTTTCTAAGGCAAACCTCAACAGTAAACTATCTGCGTGACTTATATTTTACATCTATCGAAAGCCTTTGTTTCCAAGTAAAAAACAATGGCTCATGTAACTTCATTTAGTAAGATGCAAATATTGCCGCCTCGGTGGCTGAATGGTTAGTGTACTGGCCTTTGGAGCTGCTGAGGTCGGGTTCGAATCCCGGTCAGGCATGGATATTTGTACTTGTCAATAAATGTTGTTATTTGTCTATGTGTTTGTGTCGTCCTTTCTTTGTGTGTCTCCTGTGACTGTCCCTTCTGGCGAGCGGGGTAATGGGCTACATAGCCTACGCCCTTCCCTTCTAGAGGGCGCATTTGCATTCCATTCCATTCCATTCCAAGATGCAAATATTCCGCAAAGTTATCCCGGAGGGCAAAAGTTGCCGTATTCGATGGTACTTATGATATAAAAAAAATTCCTAAAAAGTACACTCTTAAAACAAACGAGCGATTTTAACTCAGTCTGAGTTAATTTTCACTCCGTTCGGTGTCGGAAGGCACTTCCCCTATAGGAGTGGATTTCACTCTTTTGTTTTGTTAAACCTCCAACTATCCTAACAACAAACGAGCGATTTTAAGGGGATTAGGAGCGATTTAGAAGTTATTTTCACTCCTTTCCAGTGTCGAAAAGGCCCTTCTCCTATATGAGTGGATTTCACTCTTTTGTTTTAAGAGTTTAATATTGAAATATCGACCAGGAACAAATGTTAACCTTTGAATGAAGTGAAACTCATTTGGATGCAATACGCTTAATTTCTAAGATATTTCAAGGTTGAAGAACCACCTCTTTTTACTCTATGGTATCTTTTGATAGCAGCTATATGTGAAATGTACTTAGGTCAATTTATTTGTTCTTCAAGACAAAAAAAAAAAAAACCTCTCCGATTACAACCCCTTTATTTCTTTATCGATAATACCTGCAATTGCTTTTTCGGGTGAAACATAACATACATTATTATATAAAGACCTCTATTGAAATAATGTGTGCTATGCAAGGTAGCAAAAAGTACCACAAACCGCTACCCCTGATTGCTCTTTTAATCTGAAGAGTGAGTTATCTAATACTCGTTGTTTTAAACGAAACTTCGCGAGACAGAGATAGGCTGGGCGCCTGGGGACCCCACGCGATCGACTTTAACCTGATTGACAGGTACGTCACAACATATAGATGTGGAGGAATATCGATAATGGATATTTCGGAGGACTGCGTCGCACTTACACTAAAGTCGAACTTTAGAACGAAACAATTCGGTTTATCTAAATTTATTAAAGGTTAAAAATAAAGGACAAACCACAGACCAGCTAATATATCCTAAAGTACAAACTCGGCCGATATAAAATTGCGTTTCGAATTATCATCGATTGATACTAGACATAGGACACATCCTAAAGAAGTTATAAAATAACTAAAGTAATCTACTTTAATGCTCACAATATCTAATTGTCAGAATAACAGACAAAAAAAAATGTAACGTAAGCATCTGATGTCATGCCTTTAAAAAAAACCATTAAAATCGGACAGTTAGAAAGAAAGTTGAAGGGACAGATGAACGGAGGACGGACAAATGGACAAAATGTATAAAATGCAGTCGTATGATGTCATAACTTTAAACAAGCAGCAACAAAAAAAAGTTAAAATATGAAAATGAAAAGGGGTATGGATATTTGGACGCATGGACAAACGGACGAAAGGACAGATTTGCAATCTGTATATAGGTCTGTACTCTGTAGGTATTATTATTTTTGAATCGGATTGTTAGAACGGAACTTTAAAGACAGGAACGGACAAATGGACGAAAAATTTCCAACAGGTTAATAACCAACTTTTCATTTTCTAAAAAATAATTCTAGAATTGAAAGGAAGTAGCTTAAAAGTATGGGGTGTAACACAAATGATCAACGTGATGACCCTTTTATCATTCTACTATTTATAAAACCTTCGATGATGCTCAATTAAATTTTAAATTGGTTGCAAAATTTTGCAACCAATTTAAAATTTAATGTTGCTTGCATGTCCTTAGGCTCAACATCACATGGATTTGTACAAAATTTAACCCTTTAGGACCAGGCACGCTTAGTAGCGAAACGCTCACAATGTGTACACTATGATATGCAATTTTTTGTGAATTCTTCGGACACAACTCGCAACTCGCAATCATCATAGCCTCCCAATGTCCAATCTTCTCCATCTGGGGGCCCGGATGGCCGAGGTGTTTGGACCATTACGATAGCAGTCTGTGCGCTGCAACGGGTGCGGGTTCTATTCCCGCCCTCGTTCTGGGTGTGTATTAATTTTTCTCTGACAGTGAAATTTCTTTCTGTGTCTGTCTTACTTCACGAAGGCTTCATAAGCGGGTCTCTGATCAAGCACACGAGCCGGAATATATATATATGTACCTACTCCTACCGACCCTCCATCTCTCACGATGACGTATAGCCGGCCAAGTGGTTTAAAGTATCCGATCACCTTTTTTCAGCAAAAATTGACTAAATATCAAACATTTGTTTTTTGCATTTTGAAATAAAATAAGCGTTTATCTTTCTAAATCTGTTTCATTTTAGTTTCTAGTTTTTAATAGCACCGAAGTCATAGCACTTAAAGCTTTTTTTTTTTGCTTGTTTTTGCATTTTTTTCAAAACGCATTATTTTTTCAAACGCAAAACATAAAAACTGAAGTTCTTTATTATCAATTGCTTCCAAATTTGTACAGTAGTTTTGTAACAGTATGAAGAAGGTTTTGAACAAGAATCGTGTAAAACTATTAAGGATTGGTTATTTTAAAACAATTAATATGCCTGTTACTCTCTTGTTTCTATGTGTTTTCGATATAATGCTACAAACTTTTGCCTATAAAAAAATCAGGGCACTGATATCTTAATAATTTTAGTTCATGACCTATATTAATGTTTGCTAAGCATATTTAAATTTCAGCGATAGAAAAAAAATTTAAAAAAATTGGCAAAGATATCATGTGTTGCGTAATAGCGTGATTTTTGAAGCATATTTTACTATAATTTTCCACAAATACTGAAAAAAAAATTGTTTTTTTTCTATGATTTACTTTCTTAAAACTATTTTTATATTCATAACTAATAATGAAATCGCTCAACGTCGTGGTTGGAATAGAATTTTCAGAAACTTGCTGTCAAAGATGATCGGCCACCTTAAGGGGATAAAGTGTCAACATTGACAAGCGCAAACAAAGCACTTGTTTTATCATAAAACAAGTGACAAAACTCTAATCCCTTTGGGCACCGGACACTTCTTGTTGCAACGGAAGTGGTGGTCGCTCTGGGGCACGTGAAAGGGTTATAGAGAGCGGATATCGGAATAAAATCGTCTGTCAATTACGCCCTGATTGGAACTGCTTCATTTGGGAACTTACCCGAAGGCCGTCTTCTTGTCAATGAATAGGTGGAAGTCCGGCTTTCGTTTCCGTTGACTTATTTTTGCTGTTTTGATTGGTGTTGTTGTTGTTGTGTGTTGTTTATTTGGAATTGAGTGGGATAGGAAAAAACTGTTAACCCTCTAATGCATGAATTTTTATTTTCATCCCAAAAAAATATATATGTATCTTTAATACTCACACATTATGGGAAAAATACTAAAAAAAATTTAACTGCGTTAGTTCAATTGCGTTTAATTTCAATTTTTAAATTTTTTTCCATATCACAAAAACCAACTGCAAAATTCCAATTTTGATAATAATGACTAGAAAACTACTAAAAATATTTCAAAATAACCCTTTTTAACTATTATTAATTTTTCAAAACAATTTATTAATATTTAGTACTAATATTATTATTCTTTGAATACTGCCAAAAACGCAATTTCACAAAAGTTAATAACCTCACTCTTTAATTTTGAATACACTTTTACTACTGTCATCTATGAGGATTATTAGTTACTAAAACTTTAAAATGAAATGTAATAGATGAAGAAACACAGATTTGTCTAGAAAGAGCTCGAATTCAATAGAATAAAGTGGACTATGTTACTTGTTACCAGTATGCATTAGAGGGTTAAATATTGAGATGATGAAATATATTTCATTAATAAATTGAAGATATTAGTGGAAGAACGTGCTACATGACAAAAAGGTCAAAACGAGAAAATGAGCTTTTTGAAGTTTTTCGTTTGCACATAGATACGTTAAAAACGGCACTTACAAAAGGTAAAAAATATATTTAACTAAAAGTTTATGAAAAGAGAGAACCTTGTTATCTTTAAAGGAGGGAATAACATGTTCATTGACACAAAAATATCAATATTTTTTTAAATATTACAATTCACGTCTTTAAATTTAAAGTTCAGTTTACAATTTATTCAGTCAAAAGTGAATGACAGTTAATAAATAAATTTTTTGTGTTTTATAAACGTTCTTCTTAATCATTAAATTCTAACCATAAATGGAATAACCGATTACCGGATTTATTGTGTCGCAGCAGAATTTATAGTTATTTTTATGAAGTCATATAGTCATGGGGAGGGGGGGGGGCAAAGTGCTAATCAAATTTGTCTAGTAGCTTTGAGGATAGTAGCGAATTTATGGCATGTCTCTTTTGATGTTTTTGAACAAAGTGCTGACGAAACTAAGAGTAGAAAGGAGAATATTTTGTTTTATGGTTTAGGTCACTAAAACAAGTAAATTTCCGCAACGAATTTACGCAATTTCGTTTATAAATAGTTAAATGACAGTTTGAATTGTTAATGTGTCTTTTTAGTTTCAATGACCCTTTAACAACCAGTTAAACAAAGTTTATTTTCAACAGTCAATCGTTTACATGAAAGCCTTGAAACAGCGGTTGGAAAAAATAATGTACACACTTTTCACGTTTTGATTTTTCTTCGAATTTCTCATAAACTGCCAAGAAATAAGTAAAATCATTTTGATGACTTGTAACACGTGTTATACAGCACACATTTTCAAGTGGTGGTTCAAACGGATGTTAATACTAGTTTACTTGAACACATTATTATACAGTAAAATTTAAAATCAAATAATTTGATTGTAAATTTACTGTCCCAACCCCTGATCAAATGATGTTTGTTTATCGCCATATTCCAAAGGCCTTAAACAGTGAAAGAAACTTTTCCCTTGTCAGTTGATTTTTTTACAATTGCTTTAATTCACACATTTTTCTACGATCAATTGGTTTTGCCAGAATGAAAATGACTTGAGTCCATTCCAACTTTGGTAGGAATTTTATAGGTAGTTTATGTAGATCTTTTTATACAATACCGGTCTTCAGGGTAGATGACGTGTTTAGAACTCTGAACTTTTTCGGTGAAGGGCAGAATCTCTACAATTTGGGCTTCGAACGGCCTACTCAACTACTAAGGCCGAAGAAGCTCTCCCAAACACTCTCAGGGACGGACATTTTGACGTCATAGTTGAGAGGACGTTGTTCCGAAGATGAAGACAACCTGTGTCGAAACCTGTTTCGGAACCATTCGTTCATGGTTGACCACATTTTTAGGGTTTCGAATACTTCCGAATTACTTTCTCGATCTTCGGCACAGAACAGTGAAGTCAAAAATTCCGTCTACGCTCGTGTTCGGGAGAGCTTCTCTGGCCTTGTTATTGAAGTTGGCCGTGGCTTACAGCTCCCTGAATTGTCAAGAAACTACAAAAGTATAAATGTATCAAAATAAAAATAGTTCAAGTTCGAAATGGACTTGGTTCATTTTTGCTCTTACTCTTCTAATTTATGTAACTGTGGTTGACAAGTAGTCGCCTCTTCTCACCTCCCAAAGACACAAGAAAAAACCATTACCTGATTTGGCGAGTGAATTATCTTTACGGTCGGTATAGTGTGAGCTTCGGTGTCTTGCTGATGGCCAGACTCATAAACCTCGGATTCTCGCTACGTGGTCTGACTTTAGATGAGTTTGGGCTCGGGAGTTATGTGGGAAACTGGAGGGAAAAGGAAGACGTGATGTTTGTTTTATTTAGTGGATTAGGCTACTATACTAGCAAGGATAAGCAATAAATTAGGATCATAAACAGAAGACAAATGTTTTCAAAATTCAATTGCATTAAAAAAAATCTTTCAGAAACTAAAACTATGCTTTTTATTCGAACCCAAAACTTTTCGTATCGAAAGTCATTGGCATTCTAGTGGTTCTAAAATACGATGCCCGTGGCCAATAGCCCTCGTGTAGCTCTAGTGCGACGATAATTCAAACCTAACCTAATCTAACATTGGCATTCTAAGTAATATACCATTAAGGACCGATGGTCCAAATGTGATATACGATGACTAATATAGTTTAAACAAAAAGGAGCAAGGAAGCAATAAATGAAGATAAAAAAAAAATCAAATTTTCTCATCAAATTATACATGATTATTACGAGCAGTTCTCATATTTAAACCATTTTAAAAAGTAAATTTTAATCATTATCATGTCAATTTTCTAGTCGCTATGGTAATTTTTCTATTAAAAAAAAGAGCTCATTTCAAACATTTGCGTATCAAAGCGAAAGATATCATAACATTTCAATAAGTTGCCACAATTTAAATAAAAATATTTAATCACTCAGACGTTAGAATTAATTATAGGCGTGATAAAAAATAATTTTCAATGCAGCCAGACAGAAGCACATATTAACACTTTAAACACACGTTATATCTAAATGAAAAAGATTCATATTCAACTTCTGACATTTTCGCATCCTGTACAGTTTTGACAGCTAAAGAGTTAAAAACTACTTCTCAAACTGAAATGTCAGCCTCCAACGACGTAAAAATGGGAGCTTGTGTTAGCAAGATGTTAAGAACGTTTACAATCATAATTCGACACCTGTGGAAAGATCCCACAGACTGATCAATCAAAAATGTCATTCATTTTTTTTTAATTCTTGGTTTTCATTCTTCATTTATCTCACGTTCAGAATGTGACCGGAAGATGGCGCTCTCAGGTAAGGTGTCGTTATTTTGTATTCTTTCAATTTTTATTAGTTCAGAAGTCAGCCTCGTCACTTGACCACGGTTCTAAATTAAGAGGCCCATTGTCAATAGCACTTGTTTAGTTATAGTGATATATTAACCCAATAAATTTTTGTGAATATTTTTTACAATTTCGATTTTATTTTAAAAAGTAGATAATTTTTCTAATTATATTGAAAAATTATTAAAAAATATTTTTTAAAAGTCCCATTTCATCTTTTGTACATTCAAAAAAAAAAAAAATATCAGAAAGGCAAACACAGGTTTTTAAACCAAAAGTGTTCAAGAGTAAATAAGCTATATTTAACAAAAAAAATTTAAAATAACAATTTTGTGAAATCCCAAAAATTTAATAACAATAATTTTGTTTAAGAACAATTTTTTTTTTGATACCATAATATCAGAATCTTATTCAATGTATATTTAGAAATAAAACATTGTCAAAATATAAATAAATAAATAAATAAATAAATAAATAAATAAATAAATAAATAAATAAATAAATAAATAAATAAATAAATAAATAAATAAATAAATAAATAAATAAATAAATAAATAAATAAATAAATAAATAAATAAATAAATAAATAAATAAATAAATAAATAAATAAATAGTTTCTTGTCGTCTCCAATATAATGATTGAAGTCTCCAATCATTAAAACGAACAATTTTTTTATCCTAATGTTGTCTTCGCATTTTTTTTTTCATTAATTCAAACCCCTTTCATACACTTTTAACCCTTCACGACCGACGCTTCAGAAATTCTCACGGTCAATCGTTCGTTTCGACATGATACTTTATGTAGAGCAAAAATGCGTGTGAATAGTATAATGTGTTTTTTTTATGCGGATGGTTTCGGTAGCTAATAAGCGGTTTAAGGCGGAAGCTGTTTTGAGTTAAGAAAGGAGTTTAGATCGATAAAGTCATTTTCTAGTAGATAATATTTAGTTTTATTGTATAGTTTTTAAAGACAAATGACCTGTTTTTTGTGTTTTAAAATTTGCAATGCGGTAGTTTGAAAAATGCGGTCAAGTTTAAATTAATTTTCAAATGGGCGTGGTTTGTTCCAGTCGTTGACATTGAAAGTGGAAAAAAAGCTAAGAAATATCAATGGCTACACCGCATTACACGACAAAAGAAATTAGGTGTGAAACAGTGAAGGATAGTAGGATTAGTCAATAGTACTTATATTCATGGGGTAATTAGGACTAGTGTTTCATAATAAACAAAAATGCCGCCCCGGTGGCTCAATCGTTAGGATGCCAGACTTTGGAGCTGCTGGGGTCGGGTTCGAATCCCAGCATGGATGTTTGTGACCGTCAATACATGTTGTTATTTGTCGATGTGTTATTCCTTTCTTATAGTGACTGTAAAAATTCTTTCTGTGTCTGTCCCACTTGACGAAAGCTTATAAGCGGTTCTCTGAACAAGCACACAGGCTGGAATATATATGTACCTACCTACATAATAAACAAAACACTTATTGCTTACTACAATAAAAAGTTTGTGAAATAAAGTATTCACATAAAACTTGATAACAATCCTTTAATTTTTTTTGGTACTCTTACTCAGTTTTTTAAAAAGACAATAACTTAGAGGTAATAGTTACCCACAATAGCCATAAAGGCATTACTAGTATTAGATTGTTTGTCTGTAAAATAAAAAAAATATCTGAAATCTAGAAATTTGCATTCTTGTGTTAATTATGGAATAAACGGTACTGAATTCAAGGAAGGGTTTGTCCTTTAATAATCTAAAATGCTTTGAATAAATTTATCGCAATTAATTTATTTGAAAGAAAAATTTCCGCTAGAAAATCCCCAAAAGTTAAACATGTTTCCCATTACTTTATTTTACACTAGTTGAAACATTAATGTGGTTTTAAATGGGAAAATTTTGAATTTATGTTTAAGATAAATACTCTTGTCTTTGTAACTATTTTCTAAAAAGTTCCATCAAATCTGTTGTTCAAGATAATACTAATACATTAATATATTTCTATTTCTATACAATCGAGTCACACAATCTTTAATTCTTTATGTACCGATATGCATAACGTAGCCAGAAAATGTTTCGTTATTTTCAAAGAGATTATTTCTTAATATTACCACACAGTCTACATTATCCCTTACGACATATTACTGCATGTATTTTATCTTAAATTTTTTCAAAACTTATCTTGATAATATTATAATTTGTCACTATTGTTGGCTTCAAAATAAACAATTTCAAGCTTTACTAATTTTGTATAATTAACACCTTGGTAAGGGTGCATTGACGTTGACTAAGTATAACTTTTAACAGCCTTTCCAAGAATGTTACGCAGTAAATCGTTAGGAAATTAAATTTCCAGTTCTATGTAACTTCATTACTAATCGATTCAATATTAACTTAACTTGAAATCTAATTATGGAACTAACGACTTAGTACGCAGTCTTAATTACTTTTACTTGATAATACAAACAGACAAAAAAAATAACCAACAGCATATATGGCCATAAAGTAATATATATTCATTCACTCCTTAAAGTTTTTTTTTTTTTTTGAATATATGAAGGGTGTAGTGTTCCAGAACTCATATTTTTCAAAGATTAGGGTTCTTCGGTTCGTTTATTGGCGACTTTTGATAATAATAAATTTAATTATGGACGAAGTCGCCAATGAGCGAGCCGGTCCTTACACCTTAGTTTGGCTTTGAAGACTGTGAGTTTTGCGACTACACTTCTTCTATGATAAATGCTACCCCATTAATTAAAACTCAAATTCTCCGAAGTATAACTAAGATATAGTGTCCTGTCAATCCATTGGTATTTCTTGATAGTGATAAATTCAAATGGAAGAAGTCGCCAATCAACGGGCCGGACCCGATATCTTAGTTATACTTTGGATAATGTGAGTTCTGCCACTGCACCCTTTATATGATAAATGCGACCCCATTATTCAGTATCGAATGCAAATTAACCAATGTATAAACAGCACATTTGCTTTATAAAACTCACGCGTTAATATTCGAACCTTCTAACGTAATAAAAGCATTTTATTTTTCTTTAATCAAGATAGTTCGGTAGATAAATCTGGCAACGCCCTGAAATTTCCCGCATGCCATACTAAACGATACGCTTTGCTGGATTCGTTTCTAAATTATTCGCTTCACGGAGTTCAAATATGAAATCAATCAATTATTTTTCGTAGTTTTTTGCTTTCCACTTTCGAATGTGTGAGAATGGACATTAGTATACATTACGAACAATTAAAGTTCTTTACAGCTACACACAGATTACAGTATTTATATTTTTGTAGTTTGCTTGAAAAGAAAAAAGTTCGACTGAATGTTTGATTTCATTTGAGGAAAGGCCGATGACGTTCCAAATTTTAACTTGAAATAAAGGTCCTTCTTTATATCAAAATAAACACAGATTTTAGTTGATAAGAGTTTTTTTCGTAGTTCCGTTTGAAAATACGCTTTAAATAATTTTTTTTTTTGATTTTATAAAAATATGTTTTCATTTCTTTTTAAATCTTAGATAGAATGGGAGATGTACTGGGTTTACCAAACCGAATTCTTCTCTCTATATTTGTCAAATATAAAAAAAAAAATTTGAAGCTAAATAACCCCAGCTCTATTGAATATTTTTGCATACTTTTTATATTATAAATATATCTTGATAAATTATTTTAATTTTCTTGAATATTATTTTAATTTTCAATAAATAGTTTTAAAAGAAAGTTTTCTAACAAATTTCAAAAAGTGGAAACATGGAGCCCTGTAAGCCAAAACAACACTTTTTACATGTTAAGATGTCAGGATCAATGAATGGATGAGGCAAAGCGATACCGTTGGAGTACGGATAATTAAATTTTGGATAGTCGATTTCTTTATCGACTAAAGTGTATATTTTACTTTTTTTTTTTGGATGCATGTTAAAAATGGAAAAAAAAAAACATGCCATTTTGTAAAAAAAGAAGACGGCTTTCAATCAAATAAATAGACAGCACATTTACACGCTCTGTGTATACTCTTAAATCAAACGAGCGATTTTAACTCAGTCTGAGTTAATTTTCAATCCTTTCGGTATGAAAAATGCACTTCCCCTATAGGAGTGGATTTCACTCTTTTGTAAACTTCCAGCAATTTTAACAACATACGAGCGATTTTAAGGCGATAACGAGCGATTTAGGAGTTAATTTTCATTCGTCTCCAGTGTCGAAAATGCATTTCTCCTATAGGAGTGGATTTCACTCTTTTGCTTTAAGAGTGTACGAATCGCTGAATGGGTGGAATATAATCTTACCATAGGATCTCGGATTTGTGGATTTTTCCCGACGAAAGTGTAATTTTTAAAGAAAAAGGACCTTTAATTGAATTAAAAGTCAACACATTTGCCTGTCAAGCGTCACTCTGAAAACAAAGGAGTGAAATCCACTCCTATAGGAGAAGTGCATTTTCGACGTTGGAATGGATTGAATACTAACTCAGACTGAGTAAAAATCACTCGTTTGGAGTGATCTTGTCGCAGATTCAACATACAAAGGATCCACTCCTGTAGAAGAAGTGCATTTTCAACACTGGAGAAGGGAAAATTAACTCAGATTGAGTTATAATCACTCGTTTAGTGTATATGAATGAACGGGACAGATATAGCATTGTATTTATTATAATACTGCATTCTACTATTTGTGTGTAAAGATCTCTGAGCGGATGATTCAAAACTATACCATGTGACTTTGTATTGTCGGAGTTCAGATGATTAGAGTTTTACTGCATTGGTGTCGTTCCGAGCACTGTCAACGTCTTCCGCTAAACACAACGTCCAAAGCATCATTACGAGCTTTCCCAGAACTTTCCGTTGACCCACCGTAAAAAGTGGACATGTCCATAAAAACCAGCGACGTCATCCACACTTCGTGATTTGATTTCACGGTTCATTTCTTTACGTGACTCCACACGATCATAAGAAACAATATTTCCTCCACAGCCACGAATATCCCTTTCTTAATATATTGTTTTTTCCCCTTCCTTTTTGGCCACAGGACGATTAAATTGAGTCGCCAATACGAGGAGCTTAAAAGTCGTTCCCACCATATAAGAATTAATGGAAGATGGTCATTTGAAGTTCTATCGATGTTTGTTATTTAAATGTTGATATTGATGAAAATGCTGAAGTCTGATTTTTTTTTAATATTCCTTATAATTTTGAATTACGTTTCTTAGCATCAAGATCAAAAGCGTGCATTTATTGTAATATTTAAAATAGTTAAATTTTCAGCATACTTTTCCCAATTTAAATCGATAATTTTCTAAAAAATAATTGATACACTAGTTCAAAATAGTGACTGTAATAAACACTCAGAATGAACAGTCGCTAAATTGACAAATATACTGACATTTTATAACTTCTGGTCACCATTATACAAAGTTAACTAAACCTTTTATTACGTATAAATGTTACTAAAGGTATGGTTATCAACAACAAATGATCAAAAACATCAAATTCCGACCTACCAAGAGGTCGCGATGTATCACAATACATGTCAGGATAATTAAAAAAAATTATTATATTTTTTTAAAAGATTTTTTTTTTATTTTAAAGGTGTTTTACTCTAAAACACAAGTGTATAGAGATAAAAAAAATATATTTTGAAACTTCTTGATTTTAGTAAAATATTGATATTCACATAAGACAACCGGTCTTTCTCGTTAACTATACTAATAAAAAAAACTTTCCAAAAGATATAAATAATAAACTATAACTTAAATAATAGAAAAACTTTAAGGATAAACAACTCTTGGAACTTCTCTATGTTGTAGTAAAATTGGCATTTACCAATGACAATCATACTCTGACGACAACTATATGGTAAAAAAAAGCTTCCTGAAAATTTATATAATAAACTACAATTTAAAAAAAAACTTTTAACTTCTAGGTTGTAATAAAATTGATATTAAGCTAAGACAACCGGTCTCTCTCGCTAACTTTAATAGTAAAAAAACTTTAAAAAAATATACATGATAAACTATAACTAAAATCATAGAAAAACCTAGGGATGAACAACTTTTGGAACTACACTATGTTGTAGTAAAATTGGCATTTACCAGTGGCAATCGGACTCTCACGACAACCATGATGAAAAAAAAAACTTCAAAAAAATTTATAAAATAAACTATAAAAAAATGGATCTTCTAGGTTGTAGTAAAATTGACATTTAGCTAAAACAACCGGACTCACGACAACTATAATGCTAAAAAAAACTTTCAAAAGAGACATCAGAGAATAAGAAAAATGTCTTGAGTCATCTCGCATCCGGCGGAAACTAGCCCCCCCTCCACGTCCCAATCTCACGAATGGCTCGCGTGAGAGTGATGCAACGTGCTTCACGTGAAGGCCACGCGTCCACAGAAGGTACTAGCAAACAACTAAACTCACTGTAATTTAATTGATGTAACTTTACTCCGTGAAATTGGCGGTAGAAAGTGCTGTTACCACTTTTGCGGAGTAGCTATATAATCTTAAAACCCAAGCAAAATCCTACACGTATATTCTTTAACTAAACATACTTTTCACACAAATATATGCTAAAAAGTATGTTTTTCAAAGAATTTAAAAATATAAAAAAATTATAGTTACTTAGAGACACGCTTTAAACTCTAAAAATACATATTTTTTGTGCTGTATATGCAACAAAAAATTCCGTATCACTTATTTGTAGTTAACAGATTATTTTAACATAGTTTTAAATGCAAAATACTTTTAAAATTAAATACTACCAAACGAACTTTCTGAAAAGTTTGAAAAAAAATGTTAATATTTTTTTAGGAACTGTTATATCGTATTGACCCCTACGTTCAAATTCATTTTTTATATATAAATAAATGACTGATACCTGTAATCAAAATCTGAAAATTAATATTTGGACCTTAATCTATCGGACCAAGTTAATTTCGGAACTAATTAAAGTGTTTATTGTTTGTGGGGAGGTTTTAAACAATGTCCCCAAATGGGGACGCCATAGGTTGCAAGATCTTATAGCATAAAGCGGTGTGAATTACACTGAAGCTGAGTAAGGTAACGCTACAAAAACGGAGCAAGGTTTCACTAAACAAACAAAGAAAAAAAAAGTGGTACCAAAGCTGTCTCCAAATTTACAGAGAAATTAGACTGCTTTTATTATAGTAATATAACATTTAATTCACAAGTGAAATTTTGTAATTATATTGTTTCGTTATTTCTTTTTATAATTTTACTAAAGTCAAATATCGACCTATGCCAGACTAGATTTGAAGTTTAGTAAACTTACTCCAAAAATGGCGTAGTCCTATACCCAAAAATCAAAACAACGTTGTGCAGGTTTTGTTACAGATCGCCCATGAACAGAATATTAAAAAACCTTGAGATTATGCTATACTGCAAACGAAAACTCAGTAGATTTTGATGCCTCCGTAATTTTTATATTTGTTTGTATTAATATAACAGAAAATTCAAGAAAATTTCCTATCTAGAGAACAATAGTTAATATACGAAAAATAAAATAATTTTTTTCTATTAATATATTTTCAATTTTTAATAAATTGATAAAGCAGTCAATAAGACCCAATATCTATCCCTCATTGTAGCTTATTTTTCAGTGCAGTGGGTTAACGAGTAAGTGACGTTATTTAGTTGTGATGCAGTTATAAGATGTTTTCCGACTAGTTTACACTATTAAAACAAACGAGCGATTTTAACTCCAGTCTGAGCTAAATTTCACTCCTTTCAGTGTCGAAAATGCACTTCCACTATAGGAATGGATTTCACTCTTTTGTTTGCTAAACTTACGACAGGATCTCCTCCACAGTCCCTTACGCTTTGAAATTTAAACTGCGAACAAGTGGCGCAGATGACACCAGAGATTTCAAACAATGAAAATTCGAGTTATTTGAAAATACAAAGTTAGGTATAAAGAGTTAGGTGTATGTAGTATCAAATATATTTTCTTCTAAAATATATTTTCTTCTAAATATTATTCGTACACTCTTTAAACAAACGAGCGATTTTAACTCAGTCTGAGTTAATTTTCACTCCTTTCCAGAGTCGGAAATGCACTTCTTCTATGGGAGTAGATTTCACTCTTTTGTTTTAAGAGTGTACGGATGCATTGTAATTATCAAAAAATAAATGAACTGACTCTTATAGCTTATGATAAACATCACGCAAATAGCGAACTTTCTAATTGTTCTATTAGTATATGCCTAATGAGCGCCTTGGCATTCCTGTACTGACGCCAAGAATGATCATTTCGTAACCTCTTTTTTTAGCGAAGGGGATATATGGAATATAAAGATACTTCACTTGCTAACTTTTGATGAGATAATCAGTTACGTCTTACAATACTCGACGATGTCTCCTCGATATTTGCACACTTTCAACTTTTGTTCGGAAAGTTTGTTGATAACTTATCGGGGTTTTGTAGTGAATTCTGTGATTGGATGTTTTACGATAAATATATGTTTCAGTAAATTAAGATATAAATTGCTTTTTATCGCCAATTTTCGATGTAGATAAGGCAAATCCTCGTTATATCGCGTTTCTCGATGGACAAGTTAAAAATTCGATTTAACTGATTGCCTGATATAGCGAGGGACGTTATTACATCTACACAGTAAAAAAATTCTGTAAAATAACAGCACATTTACTTTTTCCATCACAGTGCTGCATTGTTAATTTTACAGGGAATTTGTGTTTTCTTGAGTTCAAGTGATCAAACATACTCCAAAAGCGTTTAAACAGAGCACATGAGTGCATGAAATCACTGCCAGTGAAGCAAACGTTTCCACCAGTGCTACATAAAACAGCTTAAATCATATGTACCCATGAGAGGTACCCATGAGAGGGTGGATGTCTGACTTCTACTTCTAGATGGCACCACCTCCTCAATTTAGGCATGTCGCTGGAGGGGAGGGGCAATTTTCTCCAGACGACCTGCACCCATGGTAAACTGAGCAATGATCGACCACAGGACTTTCGGACTCATAGATTTAACGAGCACGTTCTCCGCATGTACTCAGGACAACACAAACACCCAAGCCTTACCCGGGATAAAATGTTGTTTATGAAATTATATTATATAGTGTACATATTAAAAAATTATTAACTGTTTTTTATTAAAATTATTTTAGTTTAGTTAAATATATAGATATATTTAATTAAACCGATTTCCGATTAAGTAAAATATATTTATTAGGCAAAACAAAAGTTTTCCACAGAAAAAACATGCTTCCATGCATTTGAGGATGTTTCTTAGTTTAAGAACCAACAAATCTTCGATTGCTCTACTAGATAATTCTCACCAAATTAAGAAATAATTTCTCAATTCGTTCTTTTCTATCAAGGCTCTGAAAATTGGTCTTAATTGCTTATTCTCACGGATTTGCTAATTTCTGGGAGATCATCTAACCGGTTTTCTTCTTGGGCAAGGAATGGACTACAGGGATTAACCCAAATGGAGTAAAAATGCCCCTTCTAAAAGGATCATTTAAAAAAGGTTCTTTTCGAAAATGGTTCAACTCCTATTTTGAAAAAATAAAACAACAACCTATTTTATGTAATTTAAGTTATCAAAACCCTTTTCTTAACAAGTTATTCCAACCTTTTTTTATGACATTAATATAGAGAGAGAGTTGAAGTAACTTTTTTATTAAAAAAAGTTTTTCAATCAATAAATCCAGACAAATAGAACAAATATACGATCGGATGAATACATTTTACTCTAAATCAGATCATCCATATGCACTATAGTGAGTTTCTATAAAAAATGAGGCGTTTTATTTTCAAATAAATAAAGGCTTCAAATATATTTCTTTAAATGTAGTTATTTCAATGAATTTTTTTTGATAACTACTAAATATAAAAGTTTCTAGCCGATTTAATGACGTTTTAAACTTAAGTTACCTTACTTTATGTACAGAAGAGCGAGATTTGATGCCTTTTACTAAAACAAATTCCTCCAGTAATGATGGCGGGAAACTGACAAAATAATAAAGACTTTTAATATATTTCAGCAAATGTACGTAATTTTAAGAAACTTCTCCGACAACTTTCAAATTTAAACTTCAATCACTGATTTAACACATTTTTTTTTAAAGTTGTGTTATCTTTCTGGTGTCTACTAAAGAGCAAGATTTCGGTTAGGCCATTTTCTTTAAGTAATAATGGCAATAAAACAAAATAAATAAAGATTTCAAATGTATATAAACAAATACAGGTCATCTTAACGAACTTCTCTAACTACTTTCAAGTAATGGAAAGTTTCAAAGTTTCTTTTTCTAGACGTTATTGTATCTAATTTGCAATGTTTTCAACTTTTGTTGCCTTAGAAGTACCACAAAAGAGCAAAAATTCAGTTAGACCACTTTTAAAATAAGTTCTGAAAGTAATAACGGCGATATAAATGAAAAAAAAAAAAACATTTAAGACTGCAAGCATATTTCTTCAAATATACTCCATTTTGGCGTGATTCTGGGTTCACTTTTAAAGTTAGACGTCACTGTGCATATTGATAACGTTTTTAACTTGAATTATCTTAACGGGACTTATAAAAGAGCTTGACTTCAGTTAATTCCCTATTAAAATAAGTTCTTCAAGCAATAATGACAGTAAAACCTAAAAATATTTAGGACTTAAAACATATTTATTGAAATATACGTCATTTTGATGAACTTCTCCTTTTAAATTTAGACTTTCCTAATAATTTTACAACATTTTTAATTTTGCTACCTTAGCGATATCACAAAAAAAAAAAAAAAAACGAAAGAAAAACACCATTAAAGTAAGTTTTTTCAAGCAATAATGTCAATATAACCATAAAATATAAGTAAGACCAAGTGTTTTACTTGAAAATATGCAATTCTGACGAACTTCTTTGTTAGCTTTTAAATTTAGACGTTTCTATGATTTGACCACGTTTTTAACTTGTATTTTCCAAGCAGCATCTACAAAAGAGCAATATTTCAGGTAGACTTTTTTGTAGAATACTTTCTTCAAGAAATAATGACAATAAGACAGCAAAAAAAAAAACAGTTGAGACTAAATATTCGTTTAGGCGTACTTCTCGGACCACTCTTACATTTAGATGTCTCTATGCTTTTTAATTACGTTTTTAACTTGTATTACCCAAGCAGCATCTACAAAAGAGCAAGATTTCATGTAGATCTTTTTTAGAATACGTTGTTCATGAAATAAAGGAAATTAAAAAAAAAAACAGTTAAGACCAAGTATTCATTTTTAGAGACCTCATTTTTTTTCTCGGACCACTTTTATATTTAGACGTCTCTATGCTTTTTGATAACGTTTTTAACTTGCATTACCTTAGCGGTATCTTCAAAAGAGCAAGATTTCAGTTGAACCACTATTAGAATAAGTTCTTCGAGTAATAACGCCAATAAAACAGAAAAAATAGCAGATCTGTATTCGTTTTTAATCGTGAACTTCGATCTTGGTTCGGGCTGGGGAGCCCAGTCGGTTAAGCTCTCGCTTAGCATGCGGAAGGTCCCAGGTTCGGGTCCGGGCATCGCCAAAATAGCTGCCGACCTATAAACGGCCCGTGCAGCCAAAAATGTCCGACGTATAATACCCCGTGTAAGGGAGTTCCCGTTAAATATCCTTCAAATCCTAACGCCGCGTACGATGTCGCCCTTAACGGTTGCGTTGGGCGCCTATTCGGTTGTTGGCTCGTCACCTGACTGTGGTTCTAAATTACGACGCCCGTCGCCAATAGCCACGTGTAGCTCTAGTGCGACGATAATTAAAACCTAACCTCGATATTGGTTCTCTTGGTTGAGACCAAGTATTCCTTTAGACTTACTTCTCGGATCACTTTTATATTTAGACGTCTTTATGCTTTTTGATAGTGTTTTTAACTTGCATTCCCCAAGCGGTATCTTCAAAAGAGCAAGATTTCAGTTAAACCACTATTAGAACAAGTTCTTCGAGTAATAACGGAAATAAAACAGAAAAAATCGCAAATTTGTATTCGTTTTTAATCGTGAACTTCGATCTTGGTTCCCTTGGTTGAGACCAAGTATTCGTTTAGACTTACTTCTCGGACCACTCTTATACACTGCTCAAAACAATTAGGGGAGCACTTTTTAATTCCAACTTTAACTTCACTCCCAACTTTTTAATTTTTATCCTATAAATCTAAAATTTGTTAAATAGGTTCACTATGCATTCGAAATGAAATAGTAAAAAACAGGAGAAAAAATCTTAAGTTTTTAATACTTAAATTTAAAGGGGGGAAATGGAATAATAACTTTTTAATAAATTATAACAATAATTATTTCAAAACTTTTTTTGTTAAAAATAGCTGAAATATATTTTTAAACATCTAAAAAATGCAAGCATGAAAAATTTAGGGTCAATTTATTTTCTAAAATTGTTTTAAAGTGAAATTTATTATACAATATTTTTCATATTTTCATTAATATAAAAAAATATATATTAAATTCTTCAAAATACGTTATTCTTCCATCTAACAATGTATCTAACGATATATAAGTGGCGAATTTAACTTAGTCAGAAAAAAATCACAAGCTGATGTTCTCAATGGAATCATTGGGAGTGAAAGATTTAAAAACATGTGCTCCCCTAATTGTTTTGAGCAGTGTATTTAGACGTCTTTATGCTTTTTGACAACGTTTTAAACTTGTATTAGCCAAGCGGTATCTTCAAAAGTGCAAGATTTCAGTTAAACCACTATTAGAATAAGTTTTTCGAGTAATAACTGCAATAAAGCAGAAAAAAAAATCGCATTTCTGTATTCGTTTTTAATCGTGAACTTCGATCTTGGTTCTCTTGGTTGAGACCAAGCATTCGTTTAGACGTACTTCTCGGACCACTTTTATATTTAGACGTCTTTATGCCTTTTGACAACGTTCTTAGCTTGTATTCCCCAAGCGGTATCTTCAAATGAGCAAGATTTCAGTTAAACCACTATTAGAATAAGTTCTTTGAGTAATAACGGCAATAAAACAGAAAAAATCGCAGATCTGTATTATTCGTTTTTAATCGTGGACTTCGATCTCGGTTCTCTCTCACGGTCATTTCGTGAAGTGTAGCAACTGCTTTTAGGACGTAGGTCAGAGTTTCGTTTCCGCATTTGGTTCTTATCGTCGGGAAAACCAAATGATTTATTGTAATTGTGGAGTTTTTGGAGATTTGGAAAAAGTTTTGTGTTAATGTTCAGTAATGATTGTTTAATAATGTGCAGTTAAAATAATTAGCCTATTTCTTAACCTCAAACTACGTAATGGTGTTTATTTTATAACATTGTATCGTTTGATAGTTAAGATTTCTAAAATGTATGAATGTTGTGAAGATAAAAAGTTAAAGATGGTATTTTTAATTTATGAATATTTTTCTTTCTTTTACGGATTCTTAATAAAATAAATAGATATTTCTCCCACCATACATAATATAAGAGAGAGCTTGTGTGTATGTTGGTGATTTTCTCAGAATGTTAGATTTTGTGAACCTGATCTTTCATGAAAATAATTGCCAGTAATATTTAATTATTAATTTATTTAAATTATAAGTAGAGAATTCAAATGAATGCATAACTAATACAATATTATTATAAACTATAACGATAAACAAAATATATGGAACTGTAACATACTGTTCCGTGTTCCCATCAGAATTTTTTTTTCAACTTCACCACAGCAAATTTACTATATCATGGATGAATTACACAACATTTAAACTTTTTATTGTAATATGATATGACTGTTTCCCTTTTGATATTTATAATAAAAAAACTTCTAATAATGTATAGATATTGTTATTTAAATGGTTGTGTTTGTGTCTTTTGCAAAAGCAGCATCCAAGAATTAAAATGTATCCATAAAAAAGAAAAAAAAAGCCTCTAAATGGTTAAAAGGTAGCTTCCAGTGAACAAGAAACACCTCTCTAACAGGGAAATATAATTAATCTGCAAATATAATTTAGTTTAGTGCTTGTAAATGTTCATCTCTAAAACTTAGAGAGAAATTTTATTGGCTGTAATTATGGTCCCTCTTATCACTTAGGGAAAGGCAAAGCAAGTAAATATATTCTGTTTCGTATAAATTGTAGTAACATACATTTATGAGCTCTGAATAACAATAATGAATACATAAAATAGGTTATTTTTAATCTGTTAGGCCTTTAGCTATGATTATGTAACTCCGGTCCTTTGAATTACTTGTCCTCACTTAAAATGTTGTTACTGAAAGGAAGCAGCAACTAACTACAAAAACCTAAGCACAATTAGAAAAAGTTTAATGTGTGAAATATAATTCACAAAACATGCAAATATATTATTGTTTTCTTAATGGGGGATCAGGGGTAGAGGGGCAGAATTATAGAGCACGACTGAACATTACACAAAATCTAATATTTTTACAAAATCGCCCAAGTGTTATGTATGTGCATGTGAGAGAGGCGGCTCATCAAAAATAATATTTACTAAAAATCATGTCGACTACACTCTTAAACCAAAAGAGTGAAATCCACTCCGGTAGAAGAAGTGCATTTTCGACACTGGAAAGAAGTGAATATTAACTCAGACTGAGTTAAAATCGCTCGTTTGTTTTAAGAATGTACTTGGCATAGTAGATAGCTCGTCTGAATCCTAATCAGTACGTCCCATGTTCGAATAACGGTTGGTTTAAGCGTATGGATGTTTATCTTGTCAATAAAGTGTTATTGCTTATACATTTTATATTTGTCATTATTTGTCTAAAAAGTACAACCTTTGCAGTGGCTCTGCAACCCTCTTCCGTGGAATATCCACAGACACGTCTACAATAAAAAAATACTTAAATACTTAAAACCATCTATATTCAACATAATAGTTTTTTCAGAAGAAAATCTTCTTACTACCAGCAAAGATTATAAGAATAAAAAACCATTTAACTTTCACCTTATTTCTTCCCTAAGCATATATTAAAATGTTATCCGATTTCAAAGACCAACCCACGACCAACAATCTAACATGCATCTCCCCCAAAAAACTCGCCAAGCCACCCACACTCATTTCCTATTGTCCCACGTCAATCTGTTCACCTTGTCCACTTCATATCAACAAGAAAATATAAAGACACCTCCCAGTTTCACAGGCGCCAAATGTAGGGCAGTCATTGCTACATCCACACACACACACTAGAAGAGTTTCTTTTTGAGACCAAGCGAAAACAAACAAGAATAATAATTGCATATTTCATTGAATTGATCGACCTTCTACCTGGCTACCGTTTTCGATATTGTTGGGAATAATAATCATAATAATAACGCCGAGGTGTGGATGAGGTTTTCCTAATCGCTTTGTTCTCACGGCTGATCCAAGATGGCGGCCGCCGCTTCGACGAAAGAACAATGAGAGGGATTTTGATAGGAAAGGAATAATAATAATCGATTAGAAATCGTGTCGGGTGATCATCGGTTTTTGTAGCGACGACGCGGGGAAGTGATTAATCGGCACCAAAAGGGTATCCCAGCGCGGTGTTGTATCATGTAATTCGAAAATTGAATGTGTGTGGTCCTCAGAAGATTAATTCGATTATTTGCTACCCAGTAGTAAAGTAAATATTTACAAATGAGTAGGCAAAATGCGCTTGTTTGTAAAGCATTCAGTATTCAATTTCGACCTTTTTTAACTTTTAAATAAAAAGAACGAATATTTCGAAGCGTACAAAAAAAAATGCATCCGCTTCAAGCAAAGTCTTTGACTACCCAAAACCGCCATTTACGAATTTGAAATTAGTTCAATTCAATTTTTTGTGTAGAAAAACTCTTTGTTTTTGGATAGTAAGCAGTTATATGAAAAATTGCAATAAAGACATTAAATCAATTAGATGTGAGAGAAACTCTTTATCAATTATACTATTCAGAGGCAAATTTCTGATAGTTCGGGTAGTTCTCTGCTCCGGGCTCGGTTACCGAGTGACATTCGAAACAACAACACAACAGAGGCAAATTTCTATGAGTACATTTTGTTTTGTAAGAATAATTAAATAGTGCGATCCTGAGTGCATTAGTTTTGTAATAATAATGACTTCGCTTGGTCGTACCATAAATCAGCTATACCAAACCTATTTTCTTCGGTTCCAAGAGAAAATAAAAATATTCATTTCCTTTTTCTAGTATTAAATAATTTCCTTCATTGGCGTTATTGAGTGAATATTTTATACAACTCTTTAATTTTTCGTCACCAAAATTCGAAAACTGTCATAGTTTTAAATAAATAAATGAAAGACGTTACAAAATATAATTCTATTTTTGATTTTGATTTTAAAAATAAACTTACGTCATTTTATTTTCTAAAACATAAATTAGGCATTTAAAATTGTTAAGTTCACGCAGCATTTATAACAATTTTATCAATCAAAAATGATTTTACGAAATTTCATAATTAAATTCACATGCACTTCCTCCATTTATAATGCAAAATGAATAGTAAAATCCAAACTTAAATGTCCTAACATTACTGATTACTGAGTATAGTTGAATTATGAAACTGAATGGTAGAAAAAAGGAAAGTAAAATTATCGTTTTTTAAAATATGCGCTTCAGTTGTTCTTGGTGTGGATCTATGTTTTCTTTGTGCTTTCAATTTCAAACTTTTAGAAAATAATATTTTGTTGGTTGAGTAGAAAAAGTATCACCCGCTATTGAAATCAAGATTTAAAAAAAAACTGCAGTGGTTGTAGCTAGAGAACCTATAATTCTAATAATAACAGAAAAATAGTAAGAATTAACTTTAAAAAAAAAAAACTTTAAGGTGGGATGGGGTTTAAAGAAGTCACTAACATTTTTTTAAAAACAACAAAAGTTTTAAAATTACCTGGATGCATTATGTGTTTATCGATGCATGAGTAGATATTTTTTATTTTCCTATTTCTTTATAGTTTTGTATGAATATACCATCATTTATAATTTTACTGAGAAAATGTAAGGTAAAGCTATTAAAAATCTAAATGGAAAAATGCAATATGATGTTGATCATTGGTTAACGTCGAATGGGGAAAGTTTGGCCAAAGCTTTGCAAGCTAATAAATTTTCTCATTAAATACATTCTTTTAACCCTTTTAATTCGAAGGATTTTTGCTTCCTCATAATATGTGATAGGAATATAATTATCGAATCCTTAGTCGGACGGCCGTCGGGGCCCGTTTCAGTAGGGAAAGGGAGAAGATGTCATTGTGTTTTTTTTTTAATTAGTGACAAATCTACCTTGATCAATGACTAAAAAAAAATATTTGAGTAGAAAGTCAGAACAAGAGTTTTACGCCTGGGCCAAATGTATGCCATTCAACGGGGCTCGGGTGGCCTAGTGGGGTTGATCGCAGCTCATTACGCTAACTGGCTGCGCACTGTACCGTGTGAAGGCTCGATTCCCACCTTCGCCTTGGGTTTACTTTCTCTCTCTGTGTCAGTAAAATTCCGTCTGTGTCTATCTTACTTGACGAAGGTTTATAAGCGAATCTCTGATCAATTCCAAAAACCTGAAAATACATGTACCAACCTATGTATGCACCATTCAAAGGAAGCTTTTTAGAAAAAGTAAATGTCCACATCCAAAGTAAGAACAATAACTATATATGTAATACCCCTTCAATAGGTCAACTTTTATCATTGGACCTATTCTTAGGGTTGGCTAAGCTAGGCTCCGTTATAAACTCTCACTAAATAAAAATACACTGATTTAAAATTGTGTGATTTAAGAATAAGTAGACACTCTGCCATGACTTACAAGTAAAAAAAAACCAGTTTAATAGCAAGTTCTAACTACGGTTTGATGCTTAGACCAAAGCTATTTTAATGTCCCTAATTGCCTCAATCCAGGGTAATTGTATATCAGTTTTAAAGGACAAAAACGAACATGGTCACTGCAATCCTTTGAGAACATTTTTCTCCCATCTTCCCATGCCGATATCTCACATTAATGCTTTTCCAATTTGGCATCAGTAACTCACGACGAATAGCGTGTTCCAATCCCACTATCCAATCAAAATCCGCGATCATCCTACGCAAGGTCCGCCCATTCAGAGACACTCTCGACAGGTCACACAATTTGTCCACTTCGTGAGGAACTATTTCCTTCCGCCGCCAGCTTAGTCGAATCGCACTCACGCCCACCCACACAGCGGTGATAAGGCGGTCACGGTGTTCTGGTCAAGTGGGGCAGTCACGAATCGTGCCGGACAACAGCAACGCTCTCTTATAAACAGAGAGATCCACCTCGAACTGTTGGGTTGAAAAAATTCCAACTAACGCTGGTTGCTGGGTTTTTACTTTGAATAGGTTGGTACATAAAATTCCACTTTGTGTGATCAGAGACCCCGCTTATAAACCTTATTCAAGTAAAACAGACACAAACAGAACTTTTTACTGATAAAGAGAGATAAAGTACATCCAGGTGGAAGGTGAGAATGAAACTCGCAACTGGTACAGTGAGCAGACTATTAGCGTAATGGACTGCGATCAAACCCACTAGGCTACCCGGGCCCCTCTTATTTGGAGAAATAATTTAGATCAATTTTGACATTAACCCCCTTCACGACCAGGACGTTCACAGCGTACGTCCTCTCATCTCAATTCGATGCTCAACGACTTGGACGTACGTACTTCGTCCACTCTACAGTAAACAGATGCAGCAACAGCATTTTTAGCCTGTTTTATAGGCTCTTACTCGAGAAATTAAGCCTGAAAGTACATGGGGGCAAGGTTAACTTTGCCCAACCATAAGACGCAACAACTTTTTTTTTTCTTAAATATTTTCTTTCAAGTTGAGAAGGTGTCGATACTCTGGTAGAAAAGGTCCCCAAAAGCAAAATCCAAATTTTTACGAATTAGTAAGGGACAAAGATTGGACCAAAATTATTCACATTCACTTTAGGGCCAAGTAAAGTTACCCTACTTACTTTGGTGGTATAAGTTTGTCTACAAGAGAAAATTTGTAATATATACGAGTAATAAAGTTATGAAAATGCAAAAACTTCATAGTGTTAGATCAGCTGTTTTTTTTTTTGTTGTATAAAGTTGATTTGAGGTTTTGTAGGTGTTCATGCTATGAGCTGTTGGTTATTAAACATTTATAGTCAACCCAGGTTTTTTACTCAGGTTCTAGTTCTTCTAATAAAACATTTCTATTAAAAATTAAATTTTTCAGCTAGTTCATCATACACTGTTTTTAATAATAAATGTATTTTGCTAGTAGAAAAGAGGAAATAAACTTATATATAGTTGATCTAATGCTATTGTTAATTGCTCAAGTAATTTCAGCTAACTCTAAACAAGAAGCAAGGCCACATTTATTTGTAACGATAAATTTTGCGTGTAAATATAAGATATGATTATCTGTTTTATTATATGTACTAAAGAAATATATATGATATATTAAACTGACAAAATGTCCCTTACACTTGTTTCAACTCAGCCCATCTATCTATTAAGACTCTGTAAGTCAAAATCTGGTTTGTGGACCCTTAAGAACTTTTTTTGTTTTTGTTGTTTAATGAGAGTAAATGGGCCGTGACGTCGTCCTTGTTGTGGAGATGAGAGCAGGAGATTAATTAATATATTCGGTCCCTCGAAAGTTCTAGAAGTAACAGATTCGTTCACATTATCACGCAGTGTTATTACTTTCTACTAAACAATTGCCCTACATTTCTTCCTCCACGCATATTTACTTTTAATATAATATTTGACACTATGAAAAACAGGTAATTTCTTTAAAATGGTCCCAACTGAACTTCAATTGTAAATGCTAATGATTCAATTGTAAATGCAACAGATTTCTTGTAATATCAAATTAAAACTACAACTCAGCAATAAAAATTGACTTTAGAGCTCTGTAACGTGCATCTTCAGAATATTTTTAGTCCATTTCTTGTCAATATGAAAAACAACTAACAAACATTTCCTTCAACTTGTTAACATTTTTCAAGCAATTGGATTTATATGTATTTTAATGAAATGCCAAAAATGCTGATAGATGTGAATTGATATAGGAGAAATAGGAAAAACTTCCGCACTTTGCTTTACAAATTGTAATTATACCTACCTTTAAATTTCATCTTGATACATAATTCTACAAAACCTAATAAACAGGAATAATATTTTCGGTTTTTAGTCGTCTAAGTTGGAGACAAAATAAAAATTGATCATTCATTATTCGAAGTTTTTTTTTTGCGAATCGATCAATAAATACAGAAACAGAACCGTATTTGAAAATATCTATACTATTTATTTACTTAATTCTTTCACAGATTTAAATTAAAACCTTCTAATGCAGTTTTCTCCGTACAATTCGTAACCCCAAATTTATTTCCCTTCTATTTTGAAGAGCATTGCTCAGGAAAAAAATTACCATTTCGGATTGGAAAGCAGGCTGTAGTTTTACTTGCACTTAGATACGTTAAAAGCGGCACGTACAAAAGATGTGAAGAGGGTATCTTGTAATCTTTAAAGAAACTATTACCATGTTCATTGACATAAAAAGCTAAATTTTTCGAAAATGTCAATTACCGCGTTCTTTCACTAATCTCTTCAAGTGCGCCGAACGTGGGAGCCAAGAAATTATATGGATAGATTGGATTCAATTATTATTTCCCTTACAAGTCTCGCTAAATAATCATTAAAGTGAAGAATTCATTCAAGAAGTTATTTATTTTTAAAAAAATCCTTTATCTTTCAAGTATATTTACTTTTTATAAAGATTCAATTTTAAGGTGTTTCAACACAAGTTAAACTTGTTCCATAACCCAGGTTGTTCTTAGAAAACGATCGCTTTTTAATGTTCTTTTTACAACACGCCTTCCTTCGATACTCATCGTTCTAAATTTTTTTTCTCCTCTGAACTTTTAAACAAAATAACCAAACAGAAACTCCCTTATCCCCTTCCATCAAAATAAAACTCATCGTTTAAACTAATTTACCATTAAAGAGACGTGCAGAAAAACCTCTTTAGAGCTTGCATCGGGAGCGTATTTAAGAAAACGCGAACTGACCGTTTGAGGCCGTAAGCCGATGTCGAAATATTCCAGTGAATAAATAATGAATTATGCAACATCAGAGGTAAAGAGGTATAGTTCTAATAAAAGATTATTAATTATTTTAATAACGCTTTCGACAGTATACCTATTTATATTCAGAGTTTTTACGATGTGGAAGATTTTACATTCTTCTAATTATTGTACAATTTTGGATGGAAAAACAAGTCAATTCAAATGAAACTTTCGTTTGCACAAAATATTAGTTAGTGGATTCTTTTTTACGGGAATGAAAACGTTTAAAAGGGGTCTGTTGTTACAAAAGAAAATAGAGTGGAAAAATATGTTTTTTACAGTTTATCAATACTTATTTTCTTATTTTTTTAATACAGGCTAATAAAAAAAATGATATGCATTGATAAGCCTTATTGTACTTAGCCTTTATGTACTAGCTGCATACCCTACTGAAAATGGTCCGTAGTCTTATACTCTATATATAGTCTTATACTCCACGAACAAAACTCTCTGGAGTTAGTTGCTAATGCTATGCTTACGCCACTGCAACGTAAAACATTGTCTTGTCCCCACAAACAATCCAAGCTCCGCCCCACTCAAATAGTCCATTTCTCTTGTTGATGTCTTTTGAGAAACTGTCACTTCTAGAAAATACTGAGGTACATCGTGGATAGCGTGACATAATCTTACATTTTGATAATGCTTTTCCATGGGGCATTATTTGGTAACAAAATCAAGTGTTTTTAATAGGTTAATGAATATATTTTGTATCCAAAAAGCAGAGTACTTGCTTTTAAGAAGTAGAACTTTATTCGGACTAAGTTTAAAGAATAAATATATTTGAGTTAAGAAATTTAGTGTTACGCCTCTTTCATTATGATGTCCCTAAATGTCGGATAGTAAAGGTTAATGGTTATTTTATATCCAGAAAGCGGGGTACTTGCTTTTTAGAAGTAGAACTCTATTCAGAATAATTTTTAAAGAAATTAATATCTTTGAATTAGGAAATTTGGAGTTGCGCCTCTTTCGTTCTGATGTCCCGAACTCTCGAACCAGTGAGGCCGAAATCCAGAAGCGTGATGGGCAGCTCCCCGCCCCCTCCCGGTCACCTCACCCTGAATAAAGAAGAAATTAAAAATAAACAACAACACAACAAAATAGATTGCTGTTATACAAAAAGAACCAATAGACATATTAATAATATTAAAGTATTTGGCCAGAACCGTAATTTAAGCTGTGCGAAAAGTGTCATCGCTCAACTCTCACTGATTTTTCAAATGCTATGTCCACACTGCGACAGTTAAAATGACAAGAAATTGCGCGCGCATGGAAATGCATATACAATTTGGTCAGGCATGTGCGCGCACCTACCTCGAATGGTACAAATTGTATATGCATTTCCATGCGCGCTCAATTTCTTTTCATTTTAATTGTCGTAGTGTGGACATAGCAAATTGAAGACATGCTTTTAACCCTTTCACTCCAGTGATGCCATTTGGCATCATCATGTTTCTGATCATAATTAAAAATAATCATATGGCTGACATTTATTGGGATTAATAAAAATATTTTCCAATAGAACAAAGTTTTAAGAATCGAATGATGTGCTTTTTGATACCATAAATGGCTACAGACGATCAGATTTTTTTTCTAAAATGTTGATGCCAAGTTGTCATTGGGACTGAAAGGGCTAATTATTAGCTAACTCCATTTCAAACTTAAAGAGTCTGAGGAACCAAGTCGTCTAAATTATATGACATTTTCTTCAAAATTTAGAAAAAGCATTAAAAATATATTAGTTTGATCATACATGATGTAGTCCCGGAATTTTCTAAAAGGCCGAAGTATTTCTAAGCTTGTTTAAAAAAAAACCTAACAGAGGAGCTTTATAATCTAGTTCATACAGAACCTCAAACCATTAAGAATTTACTGACCATAGAACTTTAGTATGCTCCGTAATTTATTTTAAAAACTGAACAAGTTCTAGATAACTAGTTTATAGGGAGATATTAACTACAATTTGCAGAAACACATGATATTTTAAGTTATGAATACATATTTTATCCAAGTTCCGTTTTAAAGCCTAATTCTTTTCGGAATATCCCTTTTCAGATTTAATATAGAAAAAAAAATCCAGCGAAAGGGCTACGTGCAACACCTACTAAACAAAAGGTTTTCTTATTGTTTTGCTTGATGCATCCTTTTGGTATCGAGGCTAATTGTTACTCTCGTCCTCAGTGGGAATGGAATTGGCGTGTGTCGTTCTTAGAATATGCAATGATTTTTATCGCTATTATTTGAATCACTTAATGTGAAAATTAATCAAGTCCACCAAAAAATTTTCCGTACACGCTTATACCTTCACTAAAATATTAAAAGGAAGAAGCTTATGGGGAAATTTTCCAGTAGACTTGACTTTTTTTTGCACTTATTAATCATTTTATTTCAGGGTTTGTCTCATTAACGGCGGCCATTTTGAGTATGGCTGATGTAAAGTGATTTAGTAAACAGAATGAATTTGATACAGTTTGTACTTCGCAGTCAAGGACGGTTGTGAGGCGATTTTTAATCGGAGAAAATTGTTTAGGGAAATTTACACGAATTTAATAATTATTCCTCTAATAGTTATAAAGTTAACAGTTTAACTTAACTAATTAATAATGAGGTTCAAGAAAATTTTCCAGAAGGAATTTAATTCTTAATGTTTCCCGATATTGCTTTTAAATTTGTTATTTTTTCTCTATTCATTGAATTTTATTTTTGTTTGTCTAATTTGTTGTCTTTATTTTCTAATGAATTATAAGGTTATTTTTTTAATTATAAAGTAGCTAAAATGAAAGATAATTAAAAAACGAAGAGTCACCTTCGAAAAGTTTAATTGAAAAATCCATAATCATCCTTTGTTTTGCTCAATATTTCATAACAAGTCCAAGTAGTTTCACAACAAAGAAAATATCAAAAGACAAATTGCAATCATACGAAATTGATAAATTTCGTTAGAAAACACAAATTCAATGAAATGACCTGATCACCTAATTAAAAATTGGGGAGATGAACATTGAAAGGAATTTATATTCTTATTGTTTCCCGATATTGCATTGAGATTTGTTATTTTTTTCTCTGTTAATTGAATTTTTTGTTATTTGTTCGGAAAACTCTTATAGTAAATTCAATTACAGATGTATGAAGTTATAAAGCAATATACAAGCAAAAATTTTGCTTTTTTTTACGCAATGAGTGGTATCCCAAATAATATATTTGCTATGTTCGTTGAACTTTTCTCTTATCTCAAGCGGGTCTCTAAACTCAAGTGTCTCAGTGTTAATCCAACGGGAAAAAACTATTTTCTCCGTGACATTTCTCTAAATGTATTGAATATTTTTACAAACGATTTGTTATAAATAATAAATGTAGATTATTTACTGATCTCTAAAGTCCAATTTTTTTTTAAATTGCTGCGAATACTTTTTGTAAAATTACTTTTTGAAAAAAAAAAAATTCGAACCAATTTCAAAAAGTGCGATTGTCGGGACCTGTAAAACAATTATATATCACATAAAAAAATATTAAATACAGCCGGAGAAATGCGGCAGAGAAAAAATATTTTTCTCCATTGGATTAAAACTGATGCACTTTGCTTTGGAGACCCGCTGCTCAGGGCGTCCATTCCCTCTTAAGGGTGACTTTTAGAACTTTAGAAATAAAAGTTTTCTGATATCACCTACTAATTCGTAGTCAAATGGCAAAAGAAGAAATATCATAACCTAATTATTTTAAAGCCTGATCTCATAATTTAATGGGCATACATTGCTTAATGCATTGCTTATGCTAATTATTCTCTCAAATTGATATTAGTTGTTAATTTTGATTTCACAGTAATTTAACTTCTTGGCATGACAGTGTTTGCGGGTAAAGCCTGCTGTCCTTATTTCAGCTGTGGTGTGCTAAACATGTGTGCCGTTTAGGTGGTCAACCTTTTGCGGAACTCTCAGTGTTTAGTTCATAATAAATGCTTGGTACTCATTTTATGTAAACATATGTAAGGACCAATGAACTTATTAAGGTTTCGATCGCTGGATCTGTGACATGGCAGAGCGAAGATCTACCAAATAGCAACTGGGATTATTAAACTAACTTTCTGTAAAAACGTATTATTGATAGTTGTGTAGGGAGGAAAATTTCATTAAAAAAATCCAGCGGGGAAACTTTTTGGTGAGATCATGGGGTTTTGAAGACTCGGCATATTCCAACTGGGCTCGCCAATTCATAGGTTGCTGTGACTAATAAATACAGATATTCAATAATAACAGCCTATTATCAATCTTATATTTATCCACTTAGTATTCCACTCCTACACATCGATTTCGGATGGATGGAAATCGGTTTCAAATGGGTCAAGGCCGTCCCTTGGAGACATCAGAGTGGCCCAAACTGACCCTCAAAAAAAGTTGCCCGAGAAAGGGAAGAACCCTCTGGATGCTTGGATTGGGCGTGGACCACCCTCTGCCGTGAGAAGTGAAAGGATACAAAAGAAATAATAACTCGTTAATATTGACCACTTTATTGTTGTCTTTATTTTCTCTCTAACCCTTTTCGATAGATGGTCTGGTGGCGCTGATTTAAAATTATGAGACGAAATTTAGAGTTTTATCGAAAATAATGCAAATACAAAAACAAAAATTGTCGACTAACAACAGGCCAGAGGCAATCCTTTAAACAGCATCGATGCCAGCAACTCTTTAAAAACAAAGTCATTTTTTATACAAATAACGTATGGTACAAGTCAGTTGCTTCGTTATCGATATTTTTGAAGAGTTTGAACATTCTCTTTAATACCCGCACGATCGTGCGAGCCCGGTCGGAAAGGGTTATCAAACTGAAGTGAGTTTGGCTGAATTTTTTTGATAAAGCTAATGCAAGATAATACTGTTGGAAGATATAATTTTTTGAAGCTGATAATTTTTTGGAAGGATGGATTTTTCTGAAGGCCTACATGATACTAAACTAAGTAAAAAATTCTATCAGAAGAGCTTTACGATTAGGTTCATGCATAACCTCAAAACATTTAAAAATTCCCTGAATAAGAAATGTACTATATGTCATATTATTGATTTTGAAAACTTAAACTTGTTCTAGAGCACTACACAGTTAAAAATTAAATTTTGGTGCTACATTGCACCGGAATTCTGGAACTTTCTATAGCTTCCACCAATATTTGGAGCGTTGATTTTAAACTTTTGAGGTGTATTAAACTTATGGTTTACAGCAAAATTGGTTACTTCTCTCTCCAAATAGTGGTGCAGGTAGCAAGTTCCAGGATTCCGGTGAAATTTTACACCAAACTCTTCAACAGTGTTGAAGTGATTTAAGGCATTTGAAAAATTAGTAAGTTTAGGAAAAAAATACAAAAAGTATTAGAAGATGCAAGTTATAACAACTGAAAGGAGATTATAAATAGATATAGCTCGTTCTTAAACATCGGAAACCATGTCACTTGAACCAGGGGTTTCTTTCTAACAATTGCTTTGATAGGACAATTTCAGTATAACATTTTGTGAAGTTTAATTATAGGAAGAATTATAGTTTATGGAAATTGTTTTTTCCAACAATTTCTTGTTAAACGAACTGTTACATTGTAATAACATAAATACTACAATATACCATTAACGTGGCACCAAGTTTGGGTTTTGCCTTTTGTCAAACATTAGATTAGAAGGTCGGAATTCAGAGCATATCCATGAATAACAAGTTGGTTTCGTCCCCTCTTCCAGATTTCCTTGTCTGTTCTTTGAAACAATAAAAAAAGACAATGAAGGCTTTTCCACAAAGATCAATGGACTAAGGGTTGTAATTTTTACTTAAGGTATTATTCAAAATAAACGGTTTGTTTGCTGATTATTTATCAATACATTTAAGTGCAACGTTTAATGTCTTATTATTTTCTCTACACAATTTATCGGCGTCAGTTAATGCATTACCGGTTACATACATACATTAGTTTTACCAATGTTCTAAGCAAAATAAGCAAGTATAGATATGTCTGAAATTGAGGCATGAAACACTTTTATGATCTTTAGAAGAACTTAAGAGTCATAAGAAAATAGCGGGAAAATTACGGGTTGTAGCTAGGAATCATACCACATACATTTAAGTTATTTCGGATTTAAAAATCATTTACTGCATGTTGCACTGTAAAAATTTGTGGAACGTTACACCGTAAGCAGTTTTTCAACCCTTTCAGTCCCAAAGACAGTTTGGCATCATCATTTTATATTTTTTTTCTGACCATCATTTATGACATCAAAAAGCACATTATTCGATTCTTCAAACCTATTTCTATTGGAAAATATTTTGTATTAATCTCAATAGATGTCAGACCTATTATTTTTTCTAAAATTATGATCAGAAACATGATGATACCAAATGGCATCACTGGGACTGAAATGTTTAATTTTCTCATTAAATTCACCATTTTTTTTTACAATATGTAGTCGTTTCATATTGCTTCGTAAGTTCGTATTAACTTCAACTATTCTTCACTATACTTTAACTAATTGTTTTCATACCTTAGGTTACGTTTTGTCTTTTTGATTTGAGTTTTTGGGAAATTTTGGTCCCCCCCCCCCAAAGCAAAAAATCTTACTATAATGCACCAATAGATAATAATAAAATAAAATCATTTTTAAAATAAGTGTATTTAGTTGGTAATAATTGCGAAGATAAGGATTTAGCCAATGGTGACGTTCTTCAAAAGTTAGTACAGACTCATTCGGTTGCAAAATGCACTCATAAAGAGTCATAGTTTTTGTTAACTGTAAATGATCAAAGTATTTTACTTTTCCCAAGTAATTAACTAAATGATTAAGTAACTAATTACTGATTAAGTTATATAATATTTGGCTCATAGAGTTGAAAATAAAAAAAAATTTAAAACAATTACAAAATTATTTGTATAGCCATTTATTTTCTTACAAAAACATTTTTTTTCGGTATCGTTAATTAATAATGAACATAAATGATTTTTTGACATTATTATTATGCATGACACCAATTTCGGATTAATGTTTGATGTTTACAATGACTGCACGGCATTTAAACTGATGGATACTGCTCGCATTTTAATCTTAATAAGACATTTTACATTATTTACATATCTTAATCTACTACTTATAAATCAAACGGAGACACTTAAACATTCTCCTTAATCAAAATTATAATTCCCAACACAAAACACGAAGACATCTAACAAACGACATTATAACTCAATATAATTAAAACCATGTTACCTACGCAAATTGGTGTAATTTAACCAACGCATGAAATTTAAAACCAGTGTTTAATCAAGGAATCCATCTTAACAGCATATATCCATTAAACTAATTCACTCACCTTATAAGCAGAGCGAATAGATATGGTAATAAACTGAGTATAAGGAAAGTTATAGCCATTGAGTTAAGAATAAGGTGTAGATGCTGCCAGGAAAAACTAATACAAAAACTGGGTAGCCAAGTGAAGCTATTGCTCGCTTTGTAGTAAGCCCAAACGATGTTTTTTGCGCTATTCCACAGTGGAGTTTGGATAGGTTTACTGTATCGACTTGGCGATTTCTGACTCTCTAAGGCTATGTCCACACTACGACAATAAAAATGACAAGAAATTGCACGCGCATGGAAATGTATTTACAATTTTGTCAGGCATGCGCACGCACCTTCCTCGAATGGTACAAATTGTGTATGCATTTCCATGCGCGCGCAATTTCGTGTCATTTTTATTGTCGTAGTGTGGACATAGCATAATAAAAACTCTAATGACAACACATTTTCCTTACCTGTAAAGGAAATTAATACCATCATGTGTAAATTCAGATCTCGTGCTATAACTGCTCAAACAATCATTTTTTGACTTTTAATCAGCGCATTTTAAAGAATAAAATTATGGGTTGTACATTGAACTAACGTTTTGCTGGCGATTTTTTTGGGCTTACTTGGCGACTTTCTGGCGGCTTCACGTTATTTCGCGCCAATCATCTCTATTTTCTCTAAACTCTATGGCAATAGCCCACAACAAGGTTAGCCATATATATTCTTCACCTTCGCTCATTGCTTATAGCCACTCCCTGATACAATGATTTCCTACTTGGGATAAACTTCGATTTTGAGGAAATAATTATCCATAATGGGCTATTCTGATAGATTGTTAATAAATTTGGTTAAGTTGCTGTACTCTTGAAGTTGATGTTTTAAGATTTTTGCTCTTAGATATTTTTGCATTTGCCACTTTTACGAGTATATTTAAGAACTGTTTGTTACTGCTACAACGCAACTTTTCTGAATTTAAGTAATAAGTATAATAATTATAATTAAATGATGCAAGTTAAAAAAAATTGCATTACGAAAATTCCATCGGTTTAAATTATACAACGACTTTCAGCAATCATTTGGATTATTGAGCACACTAATTCTTTTTGATAACGTAACAATTTAAAATTGAATTAAAGAATAATTAAATTCGAATAATTTTTTTAAAGTATTCGAACAAATATTTATTGTTTAAGAAAATTTTAAAAACATGAATTAGAATGAAGCTTTATAATTTTAACGAAATTTAAATAAGAAAATTTCCAGAAAATATCCTCCCTCCACCCTCCGAAATTATAAAGACCTTACATTGACATCTAATGAAACTATGATTTGTAAATTTTGAAAAAACAACAACAGCAGCAACAAACAAATATCAATAATCTTAAAAAGCATACCTACTTAAAGAAGAGGAAGATTTCAATGTGTTGTAATTCAACAACAATTTCGTTAGTAAAGAACAAATCTGTAAATTAATAACAAATTCGTAATTAATAATATGTATTTTGTGATGAATATACTAAGACGAGACAATATAACGCATTAAGAACAAAATTCTGCGCTGAATTTATTTACGAATGAATAAATTCGTCGTTATAAATACTTTCGTCGAATGCGCAATTTGATTAGAATTTACCCAAACAATAATGCCAAAGAACCATTCATAATACGTCCGTAATCAATTACAATCTAGAAAATCATGACTACTTAAAGAAGATGAAGCAGATTTAATGTTTCGTTTCGAATGACGTTTATCATTCACTTGTCTCGGGCGGCCATCTTTTTTTAAGCAGCCCGATGCACTCTGAACTCCTCCCGAGATTTAACCCTCAGGGGGTCGAGCCACCGTGTAGAACATCGTGACCAATTACACGGCCAGAGGGCGCTCACAAAAAACATGTAATGGTTCAATGGATTCTCTTTTTTGTTCTTTTATTTTCTTTCTTTTAGCTGTGTCGGTTGATGTTTGCGTCTGATTGAATTATCGTTTGCAGTTTTTGATGTTGTGTTCGAATGCCGCTGATTTTTTTGGTAAAGGATCATCATTGGTGGTACCGAAGAAAGCTTTTTTTTTTTAATTAAAGTTTTAGTTTAGACAGTTGTTAGTAAAAAATTTAATAATAATAGACGTTGTTTAAAACTTGTTTTAAAGAAATTTATTTGGAAATGTTTGGAAACTCGTATTATAAATCTTGATTTGAATAAATCTTGAGCAAAATAAATGGTTGTTATTGATGTATTATAGAAATTAAGTTTTTTTTTCTATAATACATCAATAGTTTGTCATGCATCAATAGTCGTTTAAATTTTTTAAATCGCATTCCATAAATTACTATTTGACAGCTTATTTTAACAATTCTTTTGCAAGTTAAAATAGCATGAAGTGTAATTTTGTTGACAAAATTTGTTATTACTATACTTATAATAATAATTTAAAATACATTTTGAATTCCAATTGATTTTTTTGGTGAAGTACATGGTTCAGTAAGTAGTTGTAGCAATTTTTAATAAATTTGTGAAGATGATGAAATATTGTATGATGAAAACAGTTCTATAATGCAGAAAAATATTAGAAATTGACACCGGTAGAAATCCGAAACATATTCTAAATAGCAAAAAAAGATTTCAGAAATTAAAAGTAATTGTTCAAAAGTCATTTTTGACTTTATACTTATAAACAAAGACATATTTTCTGTTAAATATATGCATAAAAATCTTAAGGATATGCAAAGACATAAAAAAAATATTAGAATTTAAAAATTCAAGTTCGCGCAGAATCTTTCTCTTTTCAAAGATGTCTTAGAAATGGATTTTAATAACAGAAAATATAAAGTCAAAATTGACCCCCCCCCCTCCCATTCAAATGAACAATTTTATTCTTTGAAATCTGTTTTTGGCTGATTTAAAAATATTTTGAACATTCATCGGTCTATTATCGACAGACAGGAGGTTTCAGACATTCTCAGTAACTTTATTAGAAAGTTTACAAGAAACGTTCATTAACGTTTTTAAAAACTAAAACAAAGAAAAACTTTGTGGAAATCCTTTTATTTGTTCGCTATCTTTGGAAACAAAAAAGCGTTTCAATACTATCTCGCAATTAAATATCATGTAATCGATCTGATAAAAGTTCATTTCAATCAAATATGGGTGGAATTTATTTTGTATTGTCAATATAAATGAACACCATGTGTAAAATTTAGAAATGTTATAGTGTCTTGCAGGAATGTAATTTATGGATATTACTATTATTGAACGGTAAGTTTTGAATGTAGTTTTTCATTGAATTAAACGTCAGTTTTTTCCGATAAAGTTCTATAAAAACGCTTTGTGTCAAATTGCCGAAATTTTAGGTGTTTTGAAAGCTATGGAAAAATAAATGTACACTGCTAAAAATTTTGTGCTTGGTTTCCCCTTGGTAATGGTTCATATTACCGGTAACGGCTGTGAGGAAAAATGTTTCACCGTATTTTCGATATTCGGTTGAACCATTTTTTAGGTTTTGCAATAAAAAAACCTGATAAATGGTTTAACAGAATACCAAAGATATCGTTAAGTATTCAAAATAAATTTTACATAGCATTTAATATTAAAAATATCGTAAAACACAGCCATTGCAGAAAAAAATTGCAAAAACTACTACGGCATTGCCTGTAACTATTAGGAACCGTATTTTTGGAATATTCAATAGTGTAGTTTATTTTTTCAATAAACTACACTATTGAATATTCGGGAAACAAAGCCCCGAATATTCAATAGTGTAGTTTATTAAAAATGATCCAACTGTTATTATGATTTATTTTATAAACATTTTAATGATTGTAATTCTATATTCTTTTTATATAAAGAACAGTTTCCATACATTTTTTATTATGCATTCAAGTTTCCTACAAAGCTAAATGTAATACTTTCTTCTTAATCTTTTTATCTTTTATACGCGAACTATACAAATGACTGTCATATTTTCATAATTTTCCTATTAAGCTATTACTATTTTATTAATTGCTTAAATATTTGCTGTTAATAAATGCTATAAACTTTAGTTATTATTGAAAACTATAATAGAGTTTATTTTTGTTGTTGTAAATTTTGTGTTCGACGTTACTCCAACTTTGTGAAGTAGCATTGCATCATTTTATGGAGTGATCGTTCACTGCAAATCGGAATAAAACTTATTTATTTGTGTATCTCTCGCGTGTTCTTCATAAGTGTGGTAAAATATTATTCAGCTAAGTTAAAGGCAGAAGGCTGCTTCTAGCTTTTCTGATTAATGTTAATCAACACATTTCAAATGGCACACTGTCAAAAACTGTATTCAAACAGTAAAAAAAATATATTTAACTTAAATTTTATAAAAAAGTGTACTCTTTATACTTTAAGGATGGAATGCATGTTCATTGACACAAAAATCTCAATTTATACATAAATGTCACTAAGCACGTTCTTCACTAAGCTCTTCTCATCCCACAGAATTTCGAACCTAAAACCAAAAAATACCAAACAAAACCATTTTTAATCTTCTCACGGTAGATACTCAATTAATGAAAGTGAAACCAACATACAAACACAAAAAAAGCAGCCAAAAGAAAGTAGCCAAACACCGGTAGCAATCACGATTGTTCTCGCTAATGAGTTGTAGAAACGATGACGTCGATGTTCCTCAATGAATCCGCATCGAACCGGTTTTGTGGGATGAGATGGGGATTTGCATACGGGGGATCACGACGGTAGTGGGTTAGAGTTTTGGGTGTTTATGGTGTACTGTTGTTGTTTATTGAGGGTTTTATTATTATTTAGATTGCAAATAAACTGCTCAAAACAATTAGGGAAGCACTTTGAGTACTTTTATTACACTTAGTTCCAACTTTTTATTTTTTGTTCTAAAATTCTAAAATTTGGGAAATATATTTTTTATGCTTCCAGAATGAAATGGTAAAAAATGGGGAAATAATCTTAATTTTTTTATCTAAATTTAAGGAAACAAGATTGTAATAATAACTTTTGACTAAATTATAACAATATATTTTTAAAAAAAAATCTTTATTTGTTAAAAATATTTAAAATCCATTTTTAGGCATCTAAATATCCAAGCATAAAGAATTTAGGTTAAATTTATTTATTATAACTGTTTCAGAGTGAATTTTTATTCTACCATGTTTTTCATATTTTCATTAAGTAAAAACAAGCATTATATAATTCTTCAAAAGATATGATTCTTCCATCCAACACTGCAAAAAGAAAATATAACTTATGATAAAAAAAATCTCAAGCTGTTGATTCCAAATGGAATGGGTTTAAACCATGTGCTCAATAAAAATTGTTTTGAGCAGTGAAGTTTCAACAGGGTGCTTTTCGATGGGATAACATAATATTATTTAGGAAAAATGCGCAATCGTTATAATAAATGTATTTTTTTTTATGCCTGGCAGGAATGCCTGCATAAAAAATATATTTTTCATGTTTTACCCTACTTTTCTTCAAATAGCGCTTTTTATTTACGAAAGGGTAATTACTAAATTGAGATTGTATGCTTATAATTACCGTTATTTAAGCAAATGAAAGGTAATTACTAGAAATAATTAAAATCTGTGTCTATTCAGCTTATTTTATAGTTTCTTAATATATAAATATAAGTCCTTGCGCAACAAAAGCAAATAAATGAGACATAACTTTTGAAAGTTCAATTATACTTTATTTTATTAAAAAAATTTTTTTTTAACATTTTCAACTGTCTATTATTTAATATGATTTTTTAAATTCTTATCTTTATTATTTTTAAAGACAAGAGGTGATAAAATATCTCAAGTACATATTTCAAAGTAATAAAAATGACCAGTTTTATTTTAATAATCAAGCACATTTAAAAAAAAATTAAACTTAGTTTTTTGGAAACATTAAAAGAAAATTTATAAAATAAATAAAAAAAAAACATTATATTATCTACAAAAAAAAAAAAAAAAAAAAAAAAAAAAACAGTGAAATATATATCCCTGTATTATTTCCTTCTCATCTTTTTCAAGACGTTTAGTCTGCTTATTTTAAAAACCATTCCCTTATTCTGTAACTAAATGACTGCTAATTGGAGTAGTGACTTAATTGCTATCGAAAAGCGATTATTTTCTCTGTTTCTAATGCACTCCAATTGCGTTGGTAAATGCAGTTCTAATTTGGTAATAACTATTGTATTTTCGTTGCTGGGATAAAATGATCGTAAGCAATTTTCCCCTCAAATAATGCAAAGGAGTAGATTTCGACTTGGTTGCAATCTAAAAATGCTTCGGTTTGGTTATGACGTTGAAATCTTTGTCGGTAGAACTTCATTTTTTTAATTCCTACAATTCCGAGCAAGTTTGAAGTTATGGTTGTTCATTTTAACAACAACTTTGTTGATAATATTTAGCAAACTAAATTTATTTCAAATAATATATTCCAAACTAATACCTATTATTTAAAGCTTTACGTCATTTCCTTTTGTTTTTGTAAACGACTTTAAAAACTATTTTATTGATATCATGTATATTATTGGCATTTTGAAAATTTCAAACATATATAATTATTTAACTACATACCATTTTCGTTTCAAATTTATTTCATTTCGATTTTAGGTTGATTCACACACATTTGGAAAAAGAGGTACCGTAGTTCGGCTTAAGTTGTGATTCCAAAACTAGCTTTATGGGACTGACAATCCATAATAACTAATGCATTTTAGTACTATCTATATTATAATAAATATCAAAGTATATTAGCCGAAGCAACTTTGTCTTCCCCTTGAGGTATCTTTTGGTGGATACGGGTTGTTGTAATATTTTCGGCAGCACTACAAAAACAATTTCAGACCAAGGGAGAGAATATTTAAGTTTGTAAGTTCTATTTGTTCCTGAGTTCATGTTTGTGTGTATTGATTTAGGTTGTACCAGTATTTTCCACCATTACAATTTTGTTTAGGGTAGTTTGAACATTAAGTTGGCTAACAATCAAAATGATGGAAACACCTTTTTACTAGAAAAATCAATTGATAGAACATTAATTTAATGAATGAAAATAGCATATATTTTGAAATCTGAAAAGATTTGTAAAAATAATTATCGACAATAATTTTTTTTACAGTTTCACAAGCAAATTAAATGATGGAGCATAAAGTTATAATTCAAGGAGTTCTGAGCACTTTCATTCTTCACTCCACGCCATACATAATACAAACAACATAACAGATCGTACAGTTAAGCAGTCAAACAAACCAAACAATCTCCCATGCCCTTTGATACAAATTAAAATATCCCATGATCCACTTTGATGGAGGATCTGTCACAGTTACAGTTGCCATTTATCATCGTTTGTCCAATAAAAGTTGCCAAATGTAACAGATGTAATCTACTTCTCAATTCCAGAAGTCATTACCTATTCGATTAGGATTCGAACTTCTTTCGAGAATCAAGATGGCAGAAGTGATTGGGCGTTAGCGACTTGATCTCCGATATCTTGTTATAAGCGTGTCAATGATGCATTTGCTTTTGAAGCTAATCCCAGATTTGATAAAAGAAATGTAGAGTGACGTGAATCTCAGCGAATTGTAATATATACTGGATATATTTCTCAATATTAAGAAAACGCTAATTACCCTAGAGATAATTTGCTTCTTTTCCAACTTCGGCGATGATGCGATATCATATCGGTTTGGGCCATTTAATTAAGACTGGATAATATATCATAACTGTTTGCAGCATTATTAAGGTACACCCGTATATATAAAGCTTTCAAATGCGAAATAAATCTGATTAAAACAGAAAATGGTCAAAACACATAGACGTGAAACATGCCTTTCGTGCTTACTAATTATTTTAATTAGATTTAGCAGTATGGTGACTTTGTTGATTTGTATCCATGCATATAAAGTATAAAGAGAGCTTTTTGCGCAATAAATAATTTAAAAATTTTTAAAGTAATTTTGCCTTTGAAAACTAATTGCTAACGTTTTTTATTATCTTTTTAATTGACCTTTATAAGTTTACATTTTAATTGTTATGACTGTCTTTTTATGTCTTTTTACTATTAAAATGGCTCATAATTTTTTTTCCCGTAGGGTCCTCACAAAGCATTTCACACTTTTTGATTAAATTTTACTTTTCAGTGAATTAGTAGTAGTAGTAATAGTAGATAGAATAGAGTAGTAGTAGTAGATCAGTAGTAATTGTTGGATAAGTGATGTTCATTGAATCACTAGTAATCAATTTCGGTATCATTACAATAGAATTGTATGCATATTTTGTTGAAGAGTCGATTGAAAAATTTTTTAATTGAAATGTGTAATATCTCGACATGGTAGATGCCTGTTAAGCTCGTGAGCCTTAAGGCAATTTCAATTATCTATATTATTAGTTAGAGGGTTAAGGAAAAAATACGTTCTTTCTCATTATGCAACTCAAACAAAATAACGGTCACAGCCATGACTGCAATCCAAGATAAAATCACTGATCCTTTGATCACAGTTATCACTCCACAAATCACAGACACTCTTCACACATATCGAGATTCAATCGTGACACTAAATCTCGGCAAAATTATAAGTTTTAAAAGATTTCTCTTATTAGACCAGTGACATCATGATGTTGTCGTATATAAATGAATTATGTATAGCCAAGACAGAATGCTTAAATGTTGATCCCAATGATGGTTAAAAGGAAAAGTATCTCATTACATTTCTTTAGTCTTAACAAAACTTGTATTTTTAATTTTTGCAAAGTATAAGGTTAGGATATTGCCTTTTTATTATAATAAGTCAAAAAGGTAACCTATTTCCTGATTTAGTAATTGTAAGTCTTGAATCATATTAGAATAACCATGCTTTATTTATGAAATAATTATTTTGGCTATTTTTTTTTAATTCATAACATTAAATGGAAATGTATCGGCTATAAGTATAAACATGAGGTAAGAATTATTAAGTACCATTTGATTGAATCATAGAGTCAGATTCAAGTGTAAGTGGTAATATTTTAAGTACTATAATGGAGTGCCCCCTTGACAAATGACATAATGATGAAAAAGATGTCATTATGGGTCGGTCATGTACTAAGAAGGAGCTCCGATTCTAGCGAACGTATCGTTCAACTTGGTCTTCTGACGGTAAAAAGAAAAGAGTACGACCAAGGCTGACGCGGCGAAGAAACATCTTGAAGGAGAGAAATAATCTTGGTTGGCCAAGCTAGGCAGTTGCCAGGGAGGCCGCACTGAATTGCAGGAACTGGGTTTCAACCATTGCGGCCTCATGCACCTATAAGACGTGACGAGTCTCAAGTCAAGGATAATGGAATATCGCATCTAATTATATTTATCAAATTAAGATAAAACACAAAAGATTTAACCGATACAAAAAATCTATCAGTTCAGGGAATTCCATAACTAGATTATCAAAAGTGATGGACACGTACTATTTTCATTTGCAATGTTTACAGTGCGCTAAAAATTCCCCCTCTATACATTTTCTATTTTTGGAAATTCGCAATAAATGTTTTAAATTGACAAATACATTTTATTCGCTCCTATTAAACAAAGAGGTGGATAAAGGTTATGAAAAGGCATGAATGTGTAACTTTAAAAGCTCCAATTTGAATAGTTAGCGGGACTGAAGATTTCACTCGATTCTGATTTTGATTCAGACTAATTGGGTACCATAGTAGAATTCACATAGGCAGGCAGAGTGGGACACATGAATATGCATAAAACTTGCTTAACACCGTAATGGAATTCTCTTTCACACCAGACAAATTGGGACTCGTTGATTTGATAGAAAACTTTTGGATACCATAGTGTACTTGCTAAGTGGGACAAGTAACACTTTCGTTCAAAACTCATTGAATACAACAGTAGAATTCACAAAGACAGGCCGAGTGGGACACATTAACTCGACACGAAACTGACATAGACAGGCAGAATGGGATTTGGTGATTTAGTGCAAAACCGAATAAATACCATAGTGGAATTCACGTAGACAGGCTGGGTGGGACGCGTAACACGTTCATTTCATACAAAACCCATTGGATACCATAGTAGAATTCCCGAGTGGGACACGTTGATATGATAGAAAGCCTTTGGATACCATAGTGGAATTACATATACTCGCTAAGTTGGACACGTAACACGCGTTTGCACAAAACTCATCGGATACAATAGTAGAATTTACAGAGACAGGCCGAGAGTGGAACACTCGACACGAAACTGCCATAGGTAGGCAAAATGCGACTTGTAGATTTGGTGCAAAACCTAAAGGATAGCATAGTGGAACTCACAGAGCCAAGTTGGGTGGGACACGTAACACGTTCATTTCATACGAAAATCATTGGATACCATAGTAAATTCCCAATTGGGACGCGTTGATTTGAAATAAAACCTTTGGATACCATAGTGGAATAACATACACTGTGGGACACGTAACACGTTCGTTCAAAACTCATCGGATACAATAGTAGAATTCACAGAGACCGGCCGAGTGGGACACATTAACTCGACACGAAACTGGCATAGACAGGCAAAGTGGGACTTGTTGATTTGGTACAAAACCTAATAGTAGAACCTATCTATGGTGGAAACCTAATAGAAAACCAGAGTGGAACCCACAGAGCCAAGCTGAGTGGGACACGTAACACGTTCATTTCATACAAAACCCATCGGATACCATAGTAGAATTCCCGAGTGGGACACGTTGATAAAGACGTGTCGTGACCTTGTTGGTCTCCAATTAAGGAAAGAAAAGTATTCAAGCTGCGTGTAAATGTGCAGTTGAGCGTGAAGACTAATGACTTACAAACGGAATTGAAATTCGCATGGTGAAGGCTTGACCACTGCGTCGGTATATCGTTAGGCAAAATATTTAATTGAGCCTAATTTGTTTGGGGATTTTTATTATTTTGTTTATGTATTGTTAGTGGCATCGGTTATATCAAAAGTAATGGATTTGTTGATGTATGAGTTTAAAGTAATTAGGGGGTGACGATGAATTAATGTGTAATTATTATTTGTATGGGAAGACTGGATGTCATATTGGAGTTTTATGTACAGCTCTTGACAGCCACTAGTAAACTAAGCTTTACCAAAAATTTTGTAATTAAAACGAATCTGCAGTTGACTGAAATATTTATTTTGGGTAGTATTAGTAGTGAAACAATTTCTAATTACTTTAAGACGAAACTGTAACTTTGAAATAAGATTATGTAATGACATTTACATGTAAACTTATAAAACATTCGACACAAATATGAAACAACTAATTTATCACTACGCTGCTTTTAAATTGTTGAATGATTGCACTGTTAAAAATTTTGTTCTTGGTTTCACCGTAATAATGGTTCCTAGTAGCTACAACGGCTGAGCGGTGAAACTTTTCACCATATTTTCAGTATTCGAATAAACCATTTTTCATATTTTGGAAACTAAAAACAGAAAAATGGTTCAACCAAATACCAAAAATATGGTGAAACACTTCACCACACAGCCGTTGTAGCTACTAGGAACCATTATTACGGTGAAACCAAGCTCAATTTTTTTTAAACGTGTGGAAAAATACATGCAAGACTTAAAATGTGTGGTAAAGTTTTAAAAAAAATGCTATACATACCATTCTAACGGACAAAATGAAATCTAATATCAAGCTGAAATATAAATAGAGCCGCATTTTAATTAGATAACAAATAAATTTTGTTTTAAGATCTTATAATAAAATAAATTGATGGAAAATATCATTAAAAATAAAGAAACAATTTTTGTAAAAAAAATTATTTTTACTTTAATAAATAGATTTAAAACGGAAATCTATAATACAAAATGAAAATAATTTCTTACTTTTAAACAAGAGCTTTAAAAATAAGATGCTAAAATCGATGTTTCTTTTTATTGCTTATAAAAGAGTGCAAATAAATTATATATATGTTTAAATATATTTCGGGAGAAAAAAATTCGTAATTCTCATTTCAAAAAACGTAATTTTATCAAAAAACATTTTTTTTAGTTTTCCACAATACAAAAAGCGGTTTTTCAAACCCCTTCAAGTTTTAAGGTCATTGGAGCGTTACAGCCAACTTTCTGACGAATGAAAAATAAAAATTCGAAGCTTTAATTGAAATTCATTTTGTTTATTTAAAGTATATTTCAAAAAAAATTTTAAAGGAAAATAAAATAATTTCCCACGCCAAATAAAAAGAATGATGCTCCAAACCAATGTTATTACGGCGATGTCTTAAACAATTTAATAATAGTACAGCTTTCCCGAATAAAAAATGTTGCGATATTTTTTTTAAGTCTTAGATTATAAGTTTATCTTAGAGATAGAGATGGAATATGATATTTTATTTCCTCCTGAAATCAGTTTTTCTTTTAATTTAGGATGAAACGAGTTCTGATCTTGAATATTCACAACATTTTCGTATTTTTATAAACTATGGTTTTTTATACACTAAGCACTAAACGACTTTCACACAGTTACTACTCAATAAATCAATACATTTAATATTCAATTAAGTCAATTAATTCAATAATTCAATCAAATCAATGAATCAATTGAATCAATTAATCAATACATTTATAAGGTAATTTCAATAACTTTAAATTTTAAATATTCTATGGCAGCTACCATTCGAGAGTGCGAGATTTTCTCTAAAATCTTTTTTTTACGTTTGACAGGTAATAAGTCGTGTATCAAATTCGAAGTCATCTCTTTTAAGTTTTTAGTAATTCATTTTAAACTAAAAAAGATCAAAGAAAGGTAACCTTTGAGAAGGCTGGATTTTCTGAAAACTTTATTATGGTGTAGGGCTGGTACTGGGATCACGTGTACCTAACTTGAAGTCAGTAAATCTTGTGGTTCCAGCCATAGAGTGGTTTCAGACAGACGAACTAATTTTTAAAAAGAAACTTCTTCAGAATGCACATTCTCTACACTCTAATTTACTCTACAATACTTTCATTATCTTATATTTTATATTAGGTGATTTAAAGTAAAAACAGATTTTTCCTTTTGTTTTGAACTTTTTACTTCATTTGTTATAACGAGAGTTACATATTTTATCTATGCAAACCTATTGAAGCTAAGGGAACTAATAACGATATTTACATAAATATAATATGAAAATTACAACTTTTATTTCAGATCTGTATTTGAAAATGGTTTATCGCATTTTCTTTCTATTTTATCATACCTTTTCCCAAGATGCGCCTCGAATGTATTTTTGTTAATTTGGAAAAATGATAAATTTACGTGGTCTAAGGACACGATTTTTGCTTCATCGTTTTTTATTTGTTTCGCAATGTTCTTTATGCGTAAAAACTTATTTAAAGCGTGAACTTATTTTTGGAATACTGATTTGAGGCCGCTTTAGTGAATCTTCATACGTATAAGTTTATTTCTGAGCGTTAAGAGGGACTGTCAGTCCCATAGAGCTAATGCATTACTTTTGAAATCACAACTTTTGCAAAAGAACTGTTTTTACACGTTATCCCATTTTCACTAGGTGTGGTAATCATCATAACATTAATTTAAAACAAAATTGAAAAGAAAATAAGATCCGGTTAGATAATTATTAATTAATAAAGATTTAAAATATTGTCGCCATCTGCTGTATTATTTGGCTTTTCAACTTCAAAAATGTATAATTAAATAACAAGATAATATTTTTGTTTCAAATTTGTTTCATTTTAATGTTATGTTGATTTCCATACCGGGGGAAAAGGTCTAACATGGCAAATTCTGCGGAAGTTGTGATTCAAAAACTAATGCATTAGCTCTATGGGACTGACTACACTAAATTACAAATTGTTGGTTGAGTATTGGATATAAAATATACACTAGCTACCTTAAAAACACCTTTGAGACTGTTGTTTACAGGCAAGTTTAAACACGAGGCATATGTTTTCGTAAATAAATCACGTACTGAAGATTTAGTGGCGATATCCGCTGATTTTGTCGTACGTTGTTTATATTTGTCCCACCCATCTTCGATTAATATGCACACATTAACCACCTCTATCAACAAACATGGACGAGCTGGATAAATGACCGGAAATGCGCCGATTAGCACGTGTGGTGCCCTTTTTCCTTCCCGGCCAATATCGCACTGCCATCGGTTTGACATCGGCTCTTCCGCATAACCGATGTGATATAACAATTTTTTAAGGAACGGTTTGTGAAGTTTCTGTTGTTTTTTCCGATGTTCTGAGAGATTAAAAAGTAAATTGAGCGATTGCAGAAACTGAAAAAATCTATAGTGTTATGAGGAGAGGTGCGTTTTTTCATTTCTGCAAGTGTTCTTGCACAATGTAGGTGACAAAAATGGAAATTAAGAAATCAAATCTAGAAGTAAAAACTTAAGAAATCAAAACAAATTAGTCAAATAGCTACTTGTTTTACATTTATTCCGCTTTCGAAAGTACAACTAACGGGTAATATTTTTAATTTGAACTATTTTTTGCACCATCTGCTGTTAGTAGTTCCTGAGAATCCGTAGTTCGGACCATTCATTGTAAAAGTTATTGCACAATTAAAAAAAATTGATAATTAATATTTTTCTATAAAATATTATAAACATGCACTTCTTAATAAAAGAAGTTGGTATTTTATATTGTAATTTCTTTTAAAAAATAGCTAAAAACAATTGATGTGCAATAATAAGTTTTATGAATTCAATTAATGTGCATTTAAAACTTTTCCTGAGATAGTTTTTGTTTTCAAAATTTCTTTTAGTGATAAAATCAGCAATAGTGATGGCATTACTAGTTCAGTGGGGTTAAAGACAGATTTTGTATGCTCTCACATTTTGAACAATACATTGAAATGTATACAAATAGAATTTATTTATCCCTATCCCATATTAGTTGCAAACAAAAGATACCAAAATCCCAGATGTCCTACACTGTGAAAAAAAATCTGTAACCATTACAAAACAATTTTTTGGAAAAAACTTTCTAAAAACTAGAAAATTTCTAGTAAATAATTACTAAAAATAGTGCTGTAAAAACACATAATATATTTTTGTTAACATTTACATGTTTATATCATGTAGATTTACAGGACTATTTTATGTATCCCACACAAGTAATGTTTCTGTTACTATACAAGAAAATTTTATGGATACTGCATTTTCCGTGCAATTTTTAAAAAAAATGTCTACTTTCCCGGTGTTGTATCAAACCCCGGTCTCCCGCGTAACAGACGGGGGTACTGACCACTACACTTCAGAGGAATAGCAGACTGCCGAAACCCGGGATCGAACCAGGAACATTTAGATGCCCGATCAAACGCTCTCCCAACTGTACCATGTCGGCACACAGACAGTCAGGAAATGAGAAGTGAAATTCATTTGAAACAATCAACTAAGTTATAAATTTAAAATAGCGATTGGTCTTGAATCACGATCGAGGTCAGACTTGAGTTCGTGTAGCTCTAGTGCGACGATAATTCAAACCTAACCTAACCAAACTTTAGTGGCGATGCGCGCGACATTTCATGTAGAAGGACATGATTGGCTGAAACAAATTGCAAATACTAGAAAAAATTTTGTAACTGCAGAAATGAAGAATTAGAATTACAAAAACTTTTTTTGTAAATTTGGTTATTTCTGTAACATTACTAAAAAATTTTATGTATGTTTACAGAATTTTTTTCTCAGTGAATACATTGAAGGATAAAAACAGAATTTATTTATCCCTATTCCATATTAGTTTCTAAAAAATATATACCAGAATCTCAGGTGGCCGAGTGGTTTGGATCATTACGCCAGCACCCTGTGAGCTGTAACGGGCATATACATCTAAAATCACAAGTAAACCAACACCAAATCAACCCTTTCTTTTACATCCGATCCAACCCTTCCCCATAACTCTCCAAAACCAGTGCTTTAATTACTGGGCTCCATTAGAAAAGTCCATCCATTGTTGTCCAAGATGTCCCAGTTTTTGTGGACGCCGATGGACGAATCGCGTGACAGGATGGGGAGGGGGAAGAAGAAGAAGATGAGGAAGATGGGAGGATGAGAGATGGAGAGATAGAGGGACGTGAGAAGTGTTTGGGATGATGCAGGTAAATAGATTCTGGAAGGGCTGGTAATGTTAAAAGTTATTTGGAAAAAATGTCTGCTAGAAATTGAACACTCTTAAAACAAACGAGCGAATTTAATTCAATCTGAGTAATTTTCACTCCTCCAGTCTTGAAAATGCACTTCTCCGAAAGGACTGGATCCTTTGCGTGTTAAACCTCCAACATGATCACTCCAAACGAGTGATTTTAACTCAGTCTGAGTTAATATTCACTCTTTTCCAGTGTTGAAAATGCACTTCTCCAACTGGAGTGGATTTCACTCTTTTGTTTTAAGAGTGAAGATCTTAGTAGGGGCTGGGGAGTTCGGTCGGTTAGGCACTCGCCTAGCATACGAAAGGTCCCGGTTTATGGTCCGGGCATTGCCAAAATAACTGCCCACCCATACACGGCCCGGTGCAGCCAAAAATGTCCGACGAATAATACCCCGTGTAAGGGAGTGCACGTTAAATATCCTTCAAAGTCCTAATGCTGCGTACGATGTCGCCCTTGGGGGCCTATTCAGGTGCCGGCTCGTCACTTGACTGTGGTTCTAAAATACGACGCCCGTCGCCAATAGCCCTCTTGTAGCTCTAGTGCGACGATAACTCAAACTAAACCAAAAGATCTTAGTGGAAGAACGTGTTAGTGACATTTTTGAAAAAGTTGAGATTTTTGTGTCAATGAACATATTATTAATCTCTTTAACGGTAACAAGTTTCCACTTTTCTATAAAATTTAAGTTTAGTATAATTTTTAAGGTTTGCAACAGACCTTTTCAACATATCTGAGTACAAACTAAAGACTTTAAAGCTCATTTTCTTGTTTTCATCTTTTGGTCACCTAGCACATTCTTCCATTACTCTCTTCAATTGTTTCTCTATTTATTTATTCTTTGAGGGATAAGCAAATTAGATGAGTTTCATTTGTGCTGTTTAAACATTTTTTAAAAAAATTCTGAGTTAGGTAACAAACTAAAGAAGATCTTTTAAGCAAGTTCTTATTTGAGAATAAAATATTAAAATTCTAACTGTTTCATTATTTAACAAATTTATTCCCGTCAATTACAGAAATAAAATACAAACAAGAGTTCTTTAGTTAGTTGAGATGTTCTTTGGATTTGTATGCATTTTAATGACTACATTAAATTCTTAGAGAAATTAAAATGCAATTAGTTTCTAGAATAAAACATCCCACTCCTACTGAGATAGTTAAAGCGGAATAACCATTATGTGTAACACTAAAATTTTCTACTTAGTTATACTTGTTTACCACGGTAAGATATTGACCTTTATGTAGTGTAGAAATAACAGGTTCCGGTTTCACCAATTGAACAATGGTCCATAAAAAGTCATTAAAATAAAGCAAATAACATTGAGAGTAATAAAATAAGCAAATTCAAATTATCGAATAGTTAACATAAACAAATAATGGCGATCATAATTTGTGAAACATGCGTTACATATATGTTTTGTTTTTTATGTTCGTTTATTTGATAAATGTATAATGTAATTCACAAGTTCAGTGTATAAATTTAAATACAAATGATTGTAAGCATATTTATTTTGACATAAAGAGAGCGAATTCATTTTAAAGCTGAAGAAATAAAGAAAACTTTGCAAAATAAATATATTCTACTTGAGCATATTTTTTTAGAAGGAGGCGAAATTTAAATTTAGGTGTAATAATATAATTATCTGAGGGATAAAAACGATCTCTGATTTGAAGGTTTTCCTGCAACGCCCATGGTTTAATAAAATAATTTTCTTTTAATTTTACTAAATTTTAAATGTGAAAATATGAAAGAGTCATTTATACAATTCTGCTAATGAAATATAACTTTTAAAAAATTCAGTTAAAAATGTGAATAGTTTCAATATCAGGCACACAAAAAATTTATAAAATAAGTTGTTTATGTATGGATTTTTTTTGTTCTTCTTACTAAGTTTTAAATTGAAACACACATTTTATGAACATGATCATTTCTTTTAAAAAAATTACCGAAGTAAAATAAAAAAAATAATATCTTAAACAAAATCAAAAACTTAATCCGAGATTAATACCTTAAGAATGCCACACTTCGTTAAACGACAGTATGGTGATGAATATAATAGGAAAGATACAGAAAATCCCTAGCGATTAAAGTATTCACAGTTCTAGAAGTTTTAGTTAAATTTATCTTGACATCGTGTGAAACCGAGATTTACAGTCTTCCACGAATGACGTAGCTAAAACTCTGTATTATTTTTCTAATAAAGATATGCGAGTTGGGTCGTCTGAGTCCTCAAATGCACAATTATATACATTTATTTAACCCTTTCAGTCTCAGTGAAGCCATTTGGCATCATCATTTTTTCTGACTAAAAAAAAATGGCTGACATCTATTGGGATTAATAAAAAAATATTTTCTAATAGAAAAAGTTTGAAGAATCGAATGATGTGATTTTTGATATCATAAATGGCTATAGATAATCAAAAAAGAATTTCTGAAATGATAATGCCAAATTGTCTTTGGGACTGAAAGGGTTAAAGATTGTGTCTATTTTAAATGAAATTTTCATTCATATTTGCACTTTAATTTTACCGAAATGAAAATTTATCACCAACTTAAATTCAATAAAGTATTAACAACTAATTTTTTTTTAACAATTATTAAAATTTACGTTTTATTGCTAACAAAAAAAGAAAGTATTGCAATGGGGTTGAAAATCTGAAATGGCTATATAGTGTTTTTTATACGTTTTGGAGGGTGATGATTCTGAAGAAGTGATTTTTGAACATTGGTCCGTCTGTCTGAATTCATTCTAGATCTCGAACTAATTTAGCTATTAACTTAAAATTTTGTACACGAGTTCTCAGTACCTGTCGGACGTCACAGTAAGGTTTTAAATAAAATTTTAAACTTGAAAGTTCATAAAATTACCTTATCGGGCACATAATTACCTTCAAATGTATTGATTTATTGAGTGATAATGGAAAGTCATGTAGTGTTACCCACCCCAAGTTTCAAATAGTCCAACAATGAAAATACTTAGTAGGAAACACATACAAGAAAATGCAAACGAATGCTATTGAGGTTAAAGAATATAAAAGCCATTCAAACTATTTTTAAATTTCATTTTTGCTAACTATAAATTTCCGTATGGAGTTTGCTTTTCTTATTAATAAATAGTTGATATAACTTTTTAATAATCGATAGCAACACCCTTTATAATTTCTTGTTTGGAACAGGCGACACATTTTTAAGTGAACTTTCACGTTTTGGTTTTATATAGTCTTACCTTTTAAGTTTTGAATGTCAACTTATTGTTTGATATAAAGTAGAGTTGTCAGTTAAGAAATTGACTGTTTGCACAACGAATTAATTATTTCCGGTTGGACTTGTGCAATGATATGGCATCCGGTCATGAATCTGAATTATAATTGTCTCAATGATTTCAACGGAGAAAAGAAAGTGAAGCAAAATGATTGATTGTTCTGTGTGGTATTATTACTTTATATATTTGTTTGCTTTTATGGCAAAAAATATATTCTTAAATTATTATTGGGTTATACATATTTAATATTCTGCCGCAGACGGATAAACTGCATTAATCACAACAATTAATTGGATCTGTTTGGCTTTAAAATAATAAGTCTTTTAGTATGCTTTCTTTCAGGTTCGAGTTATTGAGTACTTACACAGCAATGGTCTAAATAATTAGTCCTGATATTGCAGTTTACCTGCTCACTGCAGAATTCAAAATCACGAATTATAGTTCATTCCTTATTTGTCTATAGAAAATAATGTAACAGTTTGCACATCAAAAATAGAATACTAAATTAATGTACAAATAACGAAAAATGTTTTGGTTATTATTTATTTTAATGAATCAGTTGTCTTGTTTAAATATTCTACTTTAGTGGAGTAATTAATACTTAATAAATTTTAAGGTTATAGGATCCTAAAAAAAGCGCAGATTTAAACTATTTTCTACACAGTTTATTTCTAATATTATCGTAATCTTACTTAATCTTGAAATTTTTATTTATTTACCATACGTGTTCACTAACTATATCACTTCAAATGACGACATTTCTGTCTCTGTGTGACAATGTTAAACATTGTATTTTGTCCCATGACAGTACTACGTTCTTAACGATATTTACACTCTTAAAACGAACGAGCGATTTTAACTCAGTCTGAGTAATTTTCACTAATCCAGTCTGGAAAATGCACTTCTCCTCTTGGAGTGGATCCTTTGTGTGTTAAACCTCCGACAGGATCACTCCAAACGAGTGATTTTAACTCAGTCTGATTTAAGGTTCACTTCTTTCCAGTGTCGAAAATGCATTTCTCCCGCTGAAGTGGATTTCACTCGTTTGTTTTAAGAGTGTATTTTTATCACACAGTTTTCATTTGAACTTTCCTTAAATCTTGTAACCATTAATTCAATTCCTTACACTTCTTTCATTATAATCTGGCCTATACTTTTATAGTCAATGACGAAGCAATATTTCATCAGTTTATAATTTAATAAGTTTAATTATGTAAGCCTTTACATACCAACCAAATTAAAGTAGATTTTTTTTGCGCTTTTGATACCCCAAATAGCCGTAATTTATAATTAAACATTCAGCGATACCATCTTCAATTTTTTTATAATCACTACTTAAGTTCAACAATAACGCGAAACCCAAATAAAGCGTAAACTGTGAAGCACGAAAAACCAACACACACGCAAAATTAGCATCACGTCCTAATACCGAAGCGGCCAGGATTAGACAAAAACACACAAAGAGATGCGGTGTTGCCACATAAAAATATCTAAAACAACAAAACCGAAAAGATGTTGCCAATAAATAAAAAGAAAAAACAGAGTTTGAATTCGCAGCTTTCCCACCTGTTCGGTTGCATGGGAGCTTAACCCTTTGAGTCCATTATGGGCAAGAGCGTGCCGAAAAATCCTACAAGTGGCTGTTGATTAAAAAATGGAAGCTGTGTAGCGGTGAGGAGTAAAGTGGTTTGTGTGGTGTTTGCATTGTGTGACAATGGATCTAATTGAGTGTATCATGGACTTAGTTACAATGCGGTTATAATTGAAGAGCTTTATAAAAGAACGTGCTAAGTGACAAAAAGGTGAAAATGAGCTTTAAGTTTTCGTTTGCACTTAGATGCATTAAAAACGATGCTTGTCGTGTGTAAAATATATACTTAACATAAAGTTTATAAACAATGGGAACTTTATGTAATTTAAAGGAGGGGATAACATGTTCATTGACAAAAAAAAAATCTCAATTTCTTCAAAAATGTCACTTAGCACGTTCTGCCACTAAGCTCTTCAACTGAGTGTATCATGCACTTAATTACAGTGCTGTTATAGTAATTGAATTTGATATTTTAAGGGGCTGTAGAATAAGACAAGTTGGGAAGGTATGAAGTTCGTCAAACACATTCGTTAAAGATTTTAGTTTTATTTTAAGAAGAATGGTATAAAGTGATGGAATATGAATTAACTGTTAACTGATGCTCTAAAGAAACATTGAAAGGAAAAGAGCACAAATAGCACTATATCTGTTACTAATCCTTGAAAATTTTTGATTCTCTTTCAACACTATATTTAATAAGTTTTTACCTTTTTATAAATTAAAACTCTACAATTTTTTTTGATAGTGCATGCATAGCTTTTTTCCCTTTTAAATAAAAATTGTATCGAATTTATTCGAAAAAATAATCAAATTTGTTTATGAAATCTAATGTTTAAATATTTAATTTTTACTATGTTCAAGATTCATCTAAGAAAAATGTGACTAAATTACTGATACATGCTCTTTATCAATTAACCATCTTAACCATCTCATGTACGATCAATCATATCGGTATCACTTAAAACTGTCAAGACTCTCAAATTTAAATATAAGTTTGCACTAGAGTGTAGTTAAACAAAAAAATGCTTTTACACAACATCCTTACATAAAAAATAAGGATTATCTACAAGAAAAAAATACAAAACAACCTTGCCTCAAAATTAGTAGCAAGACGATTGATATTTAAAACTCCTTTACCCGGAAAACAGGTGTACCAAATTACCAGCCTCGAGATATCAGATTTCGGCCGTAGTGGAAGATGCGAGTGGTTTTTGATGTCTGAGACACGCGTTTTGGCTTCACCAGGCTATAATCAAGTAGCAGCCGTTTTCGGGGTGATTAAAAGCGATAGAATGGGTAGTGCATAACCTATTGCTACTTGGTTAGAATTCATTTGCTTTCAGTACACGATTTTGAGTTTTTATAAGGATTCTTGGTAAGTGATGGTTTTTATTAAGGATTCGAAAGACTTAGACAATAAAACTGTGATTTCTTTTGGCGAGCGTACTATATTTCGGGGACTGTGTGTCTATGCGCGTGATACGGTTCGCCACCGGGGTAAGCACGCGTCACTTTATCTACTGCTAAGCAAAAGTAACGGACGTCATAAAATATGACCGGGGTAATGCTTTGTGCATTTTCTATATGTTGATTTACTATGTGAATAAAACTGGGGCGCAACTAGAAAAAAATCCTGGGGGGGGTTTCAATTTTTGAATATTACTTTTCAATTATAATTATTTTTAACTAAATTTAAGTGTAATTAAATTTAAGTGTAATTAAATTTAAGTGTAATTAAATTTAAGTGTAATTAAATTTAAGTGTAATTAAAATTAATTGTAATTAAAATTAATTGTAATTAAAATTAATTGTAATTAAAGTTAGTTTTAATTAAAGTTAGTTTTAATTAAAATTATTCTCAATTAAAATTACTTTTTCTAAAAATTACTTTTTTTTCAATCTAAACTATTTGAATTAAAATTGATTTTTAGTTTAAGTTACTTTTGTTTTAATGCAGTTTTTGTGGTATTAATTTAGTATTACTAGTTACTATTTATGAACATTAGTTTTTATTGAACGAAACTCATATTTGTATTTAATAGTTAATTAATGTTTTACTTTTTAAAATAAAAACAAGAAGTTCTAAAAGGACTAAAATAGCCTACTTTCCTGTTACTTAAATACTTGCTAAAATTCTTATCTTGAAAAAACTAGGTTCGTTACAGTAAGTGACATCAACAACCGTTTCTACATTAAATTTACATACATTAGAATAAATTTCACTAAACACAGCATCCAGCTATAATTTCAACTTCTCAATCAATTATTTTCATCAATTTTCTATCGCCAATAAAATAAATATTACTTATCGTCCGCATGATTTTTTGCAGTTATAAATATTTAATTATTCGCAGAACAAAAACCATAAAACTACTTCAAAATTCACTTAAAATAGGAAATGTAAATTAAAAAGTAGGTTTGTAACAGAATCTGTCACTTAACCCGCTTCCACAGGTAAAAAGGCGCCAAACACAGCATTAATTCTATATTAAACATTTACCCGCTATAAATTCGGCTAGTTTCATTTATTTTATTTCGAAAATTATATAATTATTACTTAAATCGCTTGCAAAAATTTATATTTCAAAGAATAAATATGTAATAGTTCTCGCTTTTAAATAGAATGAAAACGTTGCATACCACTATACAAAGACACTCGAAGTTAAATATATTTGACGTCATTTCAAATTGATAGATGTCGCAAAACTAAATTTATTTTAATTTATTGTCTAAAAGAATTAAAGTTCCTCGCGCGATTGTTGCGATGGCAATGGTGATTTAATTCTAATAAAAATGGCTTCCTATGCTTTTTAAATGAGCATTAAACTTTGCAGTTTTTTAAATAATTGAAGTACTTAGAATTCGAATTCTCTTCTGAAATTTTCAATGTATTCTCATTTCGATGCGCTGAATTTTTTGACGTATCTCACTTGTCCGTAGCATTTGTAGTTAAATTCAGCGATTTAAATAACTCGAAATTGAATTTCAATGCTAGTTCAATGGGAAATTCGTCGACAAATAATAGATTTATGTCCGTCCGATCGTACAGACAGACGGACAAAAAGTATGAAAGTTGGGTCTCTGAAGTCATAGCTTTCTAACAAAAAAAAAAAATTTAAGATCGGATGGATAGAACCGATTTTGGAAGGGGGGTACGGACAGACGGACATCGACCGCATGTCAATACCTACTTTTTCATTTTTTTTAATTCTTCGAATTAAAAAAAAAAGAAAAGTAGGCTAATTAAGTGTAATAAATAACAAATTATTGTATGTCTTTATTTATAATTTAACTAATTAGATCATTTAAATCACCGGATTTGTATTATCTAATTAGTTAAATAATTATTATTTTTAAATTACTATTTTTATTATAAAAGGAGGTAAAAGTAAAGATAAATTGAACATTTATTAAAATTTACACAAATTAAATGTCAAAAATATTCAAAAAAAAAAAACTAATTGGACAATTTTGTTTAAAGAAATTAGTGTAAATGTTACGGTCACAGCCGAATTCGGCCACTTCGCGAATTGGCCGGCCAAATCGCGAAGTATCTAAGGACGCAGTGAATTGGCTTTTAATAAAACAAAACAAACGGACAATCTTTATAAGCACGTCGCGCTTTGGCCGATAACTAACTAATAAATATGATAGATTAAATGATTTAATATATTTCAAACTTCAAAGAAGCAAAGCAATTCATATTGTTAAGTGTACTTTTGGCGTCAACGCGTCATACAGGGCAGACGAATCTCCGATGTAAAATAATTATAAAAAAAAATGTATGCATTTATGCCGTAAAAATAGCAATTAATTATTAAAAAACGTGCTTTAAATATGAAACATTCATTTAAATGTAATGAAAACAGAACTGACTGAGCAGCCATTTCTAGATTTATAAAACATTCAGATAAAAATAATAGAAAGATTAAAAAAAACGCGCCCAAGTTATTACAAACATCCTCATCCTCAGATACTTTAGAGAAGAAATTAAACTTACCGATATGTTGCTCATGACATATATCCAATCCAGATTTTAGAATAGAATACGATAAAAAGACGCGCAAAAACTCCTTCCGTGTAGTACACTGATTTTACTTGTATGTATAATAAGCAAGCTAAAAATACACGATGAAGAAAAAAGCCAAATTCAAATAAATCAGTCAATATTTTATTTTTTGTTCATCGGTGATCGCCACTCTTTATTCGAAAAAAAATAGAGAAATTTATTACGCCAGTTGCAAATGTTTAGACTTTTTAAGAACGATTAGAATTGTTTATGGGTAATGCAATTCATAATATCAGTCTGGTTGGCACCAAGCTCAGTCGTCAGTATAGTAGACGACTTGATTTGTGAATTTCATGTTTTCCCTTGGTTGGTTTGCTTTATTTTCTTGATATTATTGTTTTTGTGATAATAAAAGTTGTTGTTATAATTTTAGTTAAGATATGAATGATCGTCGCCCTTGAGCAAAACGATAGCAATTGGCGACGGGTGTCGTAATTTAGAATCTAGTCAGGTGACGAGCCATCGTACCTCTGAGTAGGCACCTAACGCAACCGTTAAGGGCGACATCGTACGCAGAGTCAGGACTTTTTAGCATATTTAACGTACACTTCCTCTACAAAGGATTGCTTTATTAAGTATACTAACTATAACTAAGATTTCGGTTAACCGTTTTTATACCTTTTTGGTCAAAACATATATTATTTTCGGGCAATGTTCCAAACTTCAACGATGTTACTTATATCTATAACTACATTTAAGACGTCGTGAAGACGAATCGCCGATGAGGACTAATTAAAAAAAATTATGTTTTTATGTCGTTATATAACAATATCAATAAAATGATATAAAACATGTTTTAAACAGAAAAAAAGCAATTGAAATGCAATGAAAACAGAACTTAACAGCCATCCTTAGATTTATATTAACCATTCAGACAAAACAGTGAAAAGAGGGAAAAAAGTGCCTTTCCCTACAACATACTCATATCTTCAGGTACTTTACAGTAGAAATTACATAGAAAAGTCGCGAAATAAAAAACGTAAAAATAAAACTGTGAAAAAAGTACAGTAATCCAAAGATAACGCGTATTATTGGTTTAAAATAGTATCCGAGGAAGGGGGGGGGGCAGTTTCTGTATCCTAATCATTGCGTAGTACCGTGACCTTTACTGATTTTTTGAATGCACAATATTAGAGCAACTCATAAAAAACGACAAAAAATGAATAAATTTGGCAAGACATGTCACTTTATCAGAGCTGGCGCTTTTTTCAAACCCCCCCCCCCCCCCCCCATCAGAAAAGAGTTTCGTTAGAAATATTTTGTTTTACACAGATTTATACTTCCCGCCAACCATATTTGAAACACTTTAGGGATGGAAAACCGAAACCGGTTTTTTTTACCCTCGGTTTCGACCAAAAAACCGGTTTTTCATAAGGCCAGTCTTAAGGTTCAGTAAAACCGAAAAGCCGGTTTTTGAAACATCGGTTTTTTTTCTGAAAAACCGCCATCCCTACAGTTTCTTATTTTGTTGGCGGCGAGCGAAATAGTGAAATAGTGTTTCTCTATGGAATTTTTTTTCATCACTTTCGGTTTTTTTATTGTTAACAAAATAAAATTTGACTATGATATGGGTTCTGGGGGGGGTTCTGACCCTAGAAACCCCCCCCGTGGTTGCGCGCCTGGAATAAAATAGGATTATTTAACAAGAAGATCCCCTGATTTACTAACAAAAACCACAAGCAGAAATTATTTTTTTATGGTTATTTGTGGAGTTTCATTATTAAATGTTAAAAAAATCCATAATATTAAAATCTTATACTAAACATAACATTTAAAAGTTCACTTATTTTTGTGTCGGTGCACGTTAAGCTTAGGTATTGAAAGCGTGTACCCCCTTCACTCCCTGGTTTAATTTCGCTAGTAAGAGCCTATAGGGGTAGGGGTAGGTACTTATATATTCCGGCTTGTGTGCTTGATCAGAGACTCCCTTTTATAAGCCTTCGTCAAGTATGGCAGACACAGAAAGAGTTTTACTGTCCCAAAAATGATGTACACCCAGGGCGAAGGCGGGAATCGAACCCGCACCCGTTACAGCGCGCAGAATGCTGGCTGCGATGCTAACCACTCGGCCATTTGGGCCCCAAGAGCCTATAGACTAGGCAAGCAAATCTGGTCTATAGGCTCTTGGTCTTTGGCTCTGTCCAGGTTGCTGCAGCTGTTCTCTGTAGAATGGACAACGTATACAGCATACGTCTGGTTGTTGATGATCGAATTGAGAACACGTACGCCACGTATGCCCTGGTAGTACCGGGGTTAAATGCAAAGTTGTGTCAGAATTTGTGCTTTTATTCGCTTTTATCTCAGATAACTTTATTTGAACAAGATAATCATTATAAAAACTATCTTTTACTTTTACACCTTAAATTGTAGTTTTTATTCTCTTAATAAAGTTCGTTGGTATTTTTCAAGAAGCGCAGAATCCAATTTCCAAGCACAAGATCTCTGCAAATAAAAAAGTAACTTTTGTAACCTCAGGACCCAACCGACACATGCCTCACAAAGTGTCCCCTGTCCCAGTTGGAACATGAGGAAGGAATCGAACAATTTTCTTCGAGAGCGGTCTCGCTCTGATTGTCATGCCGGGGTGAGAGGTCCCGACCCTCTGCCAGGAAAAAAAATGTCCTCTGGTCTGGAAAAATGGTCTGCCACTTCCTTCCTAGTTCCTGGGCACGTTGAACTCAGGGGGTGGCAGGCATTGTCAGAAATGTAGGTTGATGAAAGTGAGATTGGGTGGCGATTGTCTGTCCTGCTTGGGTGACATGTTGAGGGTTTGGATGCTTGAAAGATGGAATGGGCAGTTTTTGATTAGTAAGCACATTGAATATTGACAGAGTCAGATTAGTTTGTCCTTTAAATGTAAGGGCCTATACTCTAAAACTCTTCAAACTATACTGCAAAAAAAATGTAAACTCACATCAAATTTAGCGGCTGTGTTTTACACACAGTGTTGTAATACTTAATGTTATTTTGGCGTGTAAAGTCACATGAATATCTTACTCTAAAAAAGTTTTAACACAGAATTAAAGTTAGGTAGGTACATATATATGTCTAGTAAGGAGGAGGGGCAGTAAAGAAGAAAGCAACTCTTTAGTGTAGAAATATCCATTTAATGAAGTGCAGCTCTGAAGAATTACATCCTCTCTCCACCCTTACCGCCTTTACTAGTGACAAAAAGATGGCGGTTAAGGGCAGAGTTTCAATAAGTGGCCGATAGATGGCGCTGATACAACACTCTGCTATCCTGACGTTTGTCGTCCCGACAAATAGCAATTGAATAAAATAAAAACATGCTATCTAAATATTAAAAGTAAACATGTAGCAAGATGAAAATTAAACGTAAACACTTAGAAAATAATACACTTAAATTCACTACTAATACTGAAAAGAACTATAAAAATTAGCATAAACAAATAAAATACTTTTATGCATTTCTCAAGAAAATTATTCTAAAATCACTTTAAAATTCTAATTTGAAAATTATGAAATAGAAGAAAACACTTATAAAATTAACTAAGCAAGTAAGTAAAAATAAATTTTAGAGTCTGTGCAAAAAGTTCTTAGCACAATTTGGGAGAAAAAAAAATAAAGTTTTGGACTTCAGAAAGTTTGTAGAATAAAAGTCAAAGTTCAGGTTTTTGCCCAACTCTTCATTTGGTCGGCAGATGTGGATGTGCATATTGGTCCTTCACCTGTACCGGTCTTGCGTACATTATATCTGTCGTTTGGGCGAACTTTAGTCACGACGTATGGGCCGAAAAACTTTTGACGAAGTTTTAAGCCTGTCCCGAACTGAGTACGTTTGATGGCGACTATATCATCAAGTTTGTATTTGGTAGCAGTCTTGCGACGAGTGTTATAGTTGTGCCTGCTCTGTTCTTGTTGTTGCAATATATTTGCTTTGGCTTCTTTGCGCATTTGTTGTTGATGTTGGACGACTGAGTGTATATGTTGTTCTTCTAAAATTTTCTTGATGTTAAGATCTTCTTTATTTTTCATTTTAACTCCTGTTAGAAGCTCGAAGGGTGTGTACTTAGTAGCTGAAGAGATAGTGCTGTTAATTACACGTTGTACAGCTGGTATGTGCTTGAACCACTTGTTCGGATCATCAAGGGATAACTTGGAGATAACTGGAATTAGCGTTCCATGGAATTTTTCAACCTGACCGTTTCCTCTTGGCTGACCTGTAGTGATTGTGATATGTTCAATCTTCTCATCTTCGCAGTATTTCTTGAATTCTGTTGCAGTAAAAGCTGATCCGCGATCTGATATTATTCGTCTAGGATTTCCAAAGGTGGTTTGCTGAAGTTGAAGTTTGTCCAGAGCGTCTTTTGCAGATGTTGACTTGACAGGATATATCCAAATGAACTTTGTAAAGGCATCTACCACAGTGAATATGTACTTGTAGTTTTTGTTTGTGCTTGGCAGTGGCCCTAGAAAATCTATATGGTATGTGTCTAATGGAATGTCACCTTTAGGAATGGGATGGAGAAATCCTTCTTGTTTTCCTGTTTTTCGTGAGGCAAGTATGCATTTTACACAGCTGGATATTACGTTTTCGACAGTTTTACGTATGTTTGGGAAATAAAATTGTTGTTTAATTAAAGCTTCAGTTTTATTGATACCAAAATGTCCTTTATTGTGTTCAATTTGTACGATTTGTTTTTGCATGTCTTGTGGTATTACTAAAAGCTCTTGGTCATTGACTATTTTGTAAAGAATGTTATTTTTGTATTTGTATTCTGATGTTGGAGAGTGTTCTAGTAGTTGTTTAATGCTTAGTGTGAACTCATCTTTTGACTGAGCTTCACAGATTTTTCTGGTTGTGTCATCAACTTGTATTGTCATGACAGGATAACGGCTAAGTGCGTCAACATGTTTCATCTGCTGTCCTGGTCTGTGAATTAGTTCATAGTCGAAATCTTCGAGCAACATTGCCCATCTGGCAACTCTAGGAGGCAGTTCTTTTTTGGACATTGTTTTTTGAAACGCTTGGCAGTCAGTGAAGATTTTGAATTTTGTGCCTACAAGATAATGTCGAAATTTCTTTAATGATTCTACTATTGCTAAAACTTCTAATTCATATGATGTATACTTTTCTTCTTGTGGTGATGTTTTACGACTCATATAGTGAATGGGATGCAGGTTGTTCTCGTTGTCAGCTTGAAGCAAAATAGCACCAAAACCTTTTGATGAAGCATCACAGTGTAATTGTAATGGTGAGCCCTGTTTGTATAAGTGTAACACAGGTTCTGTGGAGAGTGCTTGTTTTAGTTGTAGAAAAGCTTGCTGTTGTTCTCTGCCAAAGTGAAAAGGTGTGTTGTTTCGTAAAAGATCACTTAGTGGCCTTGCAATGGCTGCATAGTTCTTTATGAATTTTCTAAAGAATGAAGTCAGACCTAAAAAGGATTGAATATCTTTCGTCGTTTTAAGCTGAGGGAAACTTAAAACAGCATTTGTTTTGTGTGACGATGGTCGAATTGTACCTTTTTCCAAGATATGTCCGAGAAAAGTTATTTTTCGTTGTAGAAAATTGCACTTTTTGAAATTAAACTCAAGTCCATAGTCCGAAGCAACTTGTAAAACTTTTTTCAGCTTTTGTAGACCTTCGAACTCATCAGATGAGGGTATAATCAAATCATCAAGATAGAGAATCAAAGTTCCATCTTCTAAAAGATCTCGAAAAACAATTTGGATAAATCTTTGAAAAACAGATGGTGCGTTGCATAGTCCAAAAGGCATCTTTGTGAACTCGTACTGTCCGTCTGGTGTTACAAAAGAAGTGTATTTACGACTATCTTCATGAACATCAACGTGATAGAAACCATTTTTTAAGTCAAGGTTTGAATAGACAGATGCACCTTGTAATTTGTCAAAAACATCTTCGATGAGGGGTAAAGGAAATCTTTCTTTTACTATATTCCGATTAATCAACCTAAAATCTATGGCTAAGCGCGTTGAACCATCTTTCTTCTTACACAAAACTATTGGTGCACAGAAATCTGAAAAACTTTCTCGAATTATTCCACTTTGTAACATTTCCTTAATTTGTTTATTTACCTCAATTTTTTCTGACAATGCAAGACGGCGTGGTCTTTGAAATATAGGTGTGTCATCTGACAGAATTAATTTCATTTGATAATTAGTACTTTTAATTTTATTCGGTTTATAAGTTTTAACCATCTTCATAATAGTGTTTCGTATATTTGCATCAGATATGTGAGAAAATTCATCTTCAAAAAGCGTATCATCACTTACAATACTAAATATTGGATTGGTCCCCATAGTGTCTAATGGTTTGTTTACATTTTGCAATATGGGCTTGTCCCCTTGTACGTCTGAAGCGAAAATTTGGTGTTCGTAAGTTCCCAAATCTGTTAATTTGTTCGAGTTATATTCTTCAATTAAATGTGAAAAACGTTTCTTCATATCCGTATTTTGAACGTGTGTGAAATATAAGTCATTACCGTAGTCACAATCCATTGCGGACGTAAGATCATTCGCCGAAGCGTGCTTTACGGGAAAATAGGTTAAACTTTTACCGGTGGCGTTGTCAAAATTTAATCGGTTAAACACATCATCTTGTTCCGCTAAAAAAAATCTTCGTTCTCCGTACTCTAGATGAGCGGGCGAATTTGCATTCGATAGCTCCTCCTTTGCCTCTGATTGGTTGTGGCATGTTCGTGGGTGTGCCCTAACGTCTGGTTGATAGGTGATTGACGCGTCGTCTCGTACGCTCTCTTCTTGCTGCGGCGACACAGAGTCGGCGATGGGTTTCGGTGTTGTCAACATTTTGGAGCCGAGATTCGAAGCGGTGTGAATAGTACTTTGACATTTGTTTTTTATTTCCTGTTGCAAGATTTCTGTTTTAGGAGAGAGTGTACTTTCATTTTGTGTTATTTGTGATCTTTTTAGCTCTTGGAAAATTGAAGGTGGGATTATTAGATTTGAAAATAAACTTTCGCAAACAGCTGCATCGTATCTTTTTGGTTGTCTATGTGGCAACCCGAGAAAAACCTTGGCGGATTTGGCGGTGCACGTGTCGCCGAATGCAGATTGTAATGTGATATTTTCTTCATCATATGTTGTTGTTTTGGGTAAACAATCGGCTTTGACACAAATATGAGTGCATCCACTGTCAATAATAGCGCGAGTATTTTTATTATTAAGTACTACATTTTCGTATTGGAGGGAACCGTGATCACGTGGTTTGGGTGCTGTTGGAGCTATTTGTAATACTGGACTGTTATTCTCGTGTGACTCGTTTTCAGATCGTTGGTTGTTTACATTGCGTTGATTGAAGCGAGTATTATTTGTTCCACGGGAATTTTGATTTTGTGGTCTACGAAAGTTATTGTATGGTTGCCGATTATTGTATGGTGGTCTGTTGTTTTGTTGATAGGTGTTATTGTTGTGTTGGCGACGGTTTACTTCGCTTAGAGATTTACGCTGGGATGTAAAGTATATATCAACTTTTTGTGCAAGATCATTTAGCTTTAGCCATTCTTCGCCTTGTGTGACAGCTATGTATGACTGAGTCTCTCGGTCAAGTGTAGAATACAATTTATCTGAAACCATTAATTGGCATAAAGTATCAAAGTCACTGACGTTTCTAATCTTGCAATAATATGCGAAAGTTGTTTGCAATCGTGAAGCAAACTGCGTGTGTGACTCATCTGCGAGTCTTTGCATACGGCGAAAATTAATTAGGCAATCCTGTGCGGTTGGTTGGAACTGACGTAGCACTGTATTTTTGACTTTTTCGTAGTCTTGGATATCATTATCCGAAATATTTAATAAAATGTGATTTGCTTTTTCGCCTAACATATTTATAAGTATTTCTGACTTTAATAACTCATCCGAAATATTCTTCGTATTAAATGCTCGTTCTAACGATGCGAAAAATAAGCTGTAATTTTCTGGACGGCTAGGGATTGGCATTGAAAGAGTTTTAACAGAACGAATAAGATTTTCGATGTTAGGTGAATCATCGGTTTCGGAACTTTTCGACATATTATGTTGAGTTTCGGCATTGTTTTGAAGGGAAGCTAGTTCTATATTTCGTTCGATTTGTGCGAGTTTTACTTTTTCGACTTCTAATTTATTTATTTCGACTTCTACTTTATTTCTTTCGATTTCTAGTCTAACATTTCTGTCATCTACCGTTTGTGCAATTAAATTTTTAACGAATTCGTTATCTTTCGTGTAGGTCTCACTGGACTCAATTAGCTCTTTAATTTTAGTTAACGTGGAATTTTCTGGAAGTACGATGTCCAATTCAAAAGCAACTTTCACTAAATCTTCTTTTTTAGTATTTTTATACATCTTGAATAGAAAAATAAGAAAACTTTTACCTTTTTGGTCGATTTTGGTTTTGTTTCGTCGGCGATGTAGTAGAATTTCTTACGTGCTCTGTGGACGATGTATTCCGTTTTATGGAGGGTAGTTTTGTTTTTCGGATTGACGTGCTGTGGACCTCGTCGTCGTGGGTCGTCTTCTGCTTAGCGGCTGAAGATGGCTGACTCACGGGTGGCGTCTTCTGATGCTTAACGGCGAGAGAAAAAAACCACTTTACGATGGGGTCGACGATGGCGAATGCGATCTTCGGCTTGGCGGCTGAAGAAGGAATCGCTTGACGATGGCGTAGGAAGTTCCTTTTGAAGCGGGAGTTTTCACTTTTTTCGTGACGATGGCGATTTTGGCATCGCTGATTTATTGCAGTGTAGATAAAAGTTCGTTTTTGTGCATGAGTTCGTGATTGCCCACCGTGGAGAGGAACTTTATGTCTGAACCTCGTGGGACTTGAACTTTCGTTTTGTAAAAGTTTAAATTAAAATTTTTTAAAATATATCGATTTTTGCGACGAGAGGCGGGTGGCAAGGCGGCGGTGAGCCCCCATGTCTAGTAAGGAGGAGGGGCAGTAAAGAAGAAAGCAACTCTTTAGTGTAGAAATATCCATTTAATGAAGTGCAGCTCTGAAGAATTACATCCTCTCTCCACCCTTACCGCCTTTACTAGTGACAAAAAGATGGCGGTTAAGGGCAGAGTTTCAATAAGTGGCCGATAGATGGCGCTGATACAACATATATTCCAGCTAGTGTGGTTGTTCAGAGAGAACCGCTTATAAGCTTTCGTCAAGTGGGACAGACACACGGAAAGAGTTTTTACAAGCACAAGAGAGGCACAAAGAAAGGACAACACAAACACATAGACAAATAACAACATCTATTGACGGTCACAAACACCCATGCCTGACCGGGATTCGAACCCGACCCCAGCAGCTCCAAAGGCTAGCATCCTAACGATTGCGCCAGGCGGCTACAGAAGTAGTGTGCATCCAATCGCTGCCAATGAAACAAATGCTTTCGCTGGTACCAGACAATAATTTTTGCATTATATGTAAATTCACACCAGAGATGATGGCAGAACTTTTACCATCATGATGTGATGGTAAATAAGAGGGACTTTTTGCTGTGTGAATTTATCTTTCTTATGTAACAACAACAATCATCCCATTTGGTTTGTTATCTTATACTAAGGGCCAATATGATAAAATTTATTGACAAATTAAGTTTGTCATTGCAAAGAAATTCAATGTAAAGCAGTTCTGTTCTTCAGTCGAAATCAAGCCAGTAAAATTCATCATAAAACCAAATGTTATTTTATTGTAAATAGTTCAATACCTCATAGTGGAAAAGGCCCATGTTTTAATTATTATTTTAGATTCAGTACATTTGTGATCGGAATGCCTAACAAAAAATAAAATGTACATAAAAAATAATTTAATATGGTACTGAAAAAATATTTTTAAGATTTGGTAGGTGCGGTTTTCTATTCAATTGAATGTTGTACGCAACCTGCCGCGGCATCACTCACCGTTACCACCCACGCCACTCCACAGGTGGCACCCCTACTTCTACACAGCGGTGTGCGATTGAGAAGGTTTGCCTTATTTGGCAATTTGTTGCTTACTTGGCAACTGTAATCGTTCAGACGTTATCTAGGAAAGGTAAAAGTAATGGCATCTATGGAAAGTAGTTTAACTACTATATACTTTAAACATGCCATTTTGTTAATTTTATTTATGTTAACTCTTGTGGGTTTACTACTACACTAATACTTCTAACTTCTAGTATGTTTTTCTGTTAGCTACTTCGATTACAATCTCATTCCTACATTTGGAACCGAACTTAAAACCAACTATGTAATCATGGTTACGTTTGTATAGTTGATTAAGAAAAAAATCAATCTGTATATTCTTAAATTTAATAATAAAAATTAATCTTTTTCTATATTTTATAGATTGGTTCTAGTTACGCATCGAAACTGGAAGTCATTGAAAGTCTCGAAAGAAATGGAATTTTAATACTTCAATTAAAAAAAAATACTGAACACTTTAATACTAATTCAAGAAGCTCAAATACGCGATTTTAATGGATGATGTTTAATTAATCCCCAACCAATGTTATTTTCCACATGTATCATGTAAATAGTCATGAATATTCTCTGAATGTGGAGCTCAATATTTATGTTTACACTTTTTTTAGACGCATGAATATTGTATGGACACAGTTCCAAGTAACGGTTTTTCTGTTACAAACCCAGTTCTTAAAGTTTGTTTTTCAACACAATTACTTTTCCAAAATATCTAAAGACCTCTGTACCTCACTTGGTAAAAATTTTTCGATCATATGACTCTGCATTGATTTTACTACTCCAGCCAATAATACAAATAAAAAAATGAAGCTATTTAGCATCTATCGGTGCTTCTGTAAGAAAATAAAGTATCCCCAGGATACCATAGTTTTGTGGAGTCTTAGACTCTTCAAGAATCGTTACTGCAGCTTTATTTTTCCCTTGACCACATGGGGTCTTGTGGTAAGTGCGTTGCAGTCTGATTCAAATGACCTAGAATTGAATGCGGTAGACACTGAAATAATTGTTGGCTGATTACTGCTCAAATAGCACTAATATGATAACAATATAAAGTGGAATTGTGTAAGGTAAATTGAAGAGTAAAATTAAAAGTTGCCCAGGCATGGCAAAGTCGGGTAGCATTTAAAATATTTTCTAAGGTTTAATTCGTATTTAGAGGTCTAAGTCATGAATCATGCTAATTTTCATAATAAATTTGTCATCATGTCTGTACAAGTAATTTTGATGTGAACCATGTTGTAGCCTGATATTATTTTTGAAGCTTTCCCCTAAAAAGACAGCAGTAACGGTATATTTTTTAATAAAAATCAGTACTCGGCTTTATATTGAGAGATTTTACTGAGTTTGTTTTTGGAGAGAATTAAAAAAAACTAGGGTCAGGCAATGCAGACGTTTACTACCACGTGCAGTGTCACGAAAACCTGTAGTTTTGACGATTGAAGAATGCTTCTATTGACCTCCTCATGCCCACAACGCAAAACAGCGATCCGAAATGCAATTACCAGCATTATCATTTTGGTGAACGCGTGATGTCCTATCACCAAACTTGCCATCACTCTGTATCAGTAAAGCCGATATGTCTATTCGGCCGCGCAATAGTTAGGGAGCTAACCTTTGGATGTTTGTGTTTGTCGAGTACGTGCGGAGTACGTTCTCGTTAAATCTGTTGGGTCCGAAAGTCCTGTGGACGCAGTTTCCCATGGGTACATTTCTCGGGAGACTGTCCCCCCCCCCCCCCCGTATGGGACACGTCTCAATTGTGGATAGATGGCAGCATCTGTCTCGTATGTGTGTGCTGTGTCTGTCTTATACTTGACGATGGTTTATAAGCGGGTCTCTTATCAAACACACAAGCCTAAAAATATATTTGTCTACCAACCAACCAAAGCCGATATCTAGTGACTTTAGAAACCTAACAGCATACAATTTGGCGACGAAAGTTGGCGTCATTCCTCCATACCTGGTTGTCATTTCGGAGGATGGGGAGGTGCTGACAACTGACGAGATCCTGACGACATCCCCTTCTGATTCCTCGTAAATGTCGGTTGCTGCACCTGTCAAAGGGACGCCCCCAACCAAAATATCGTCTGAAAGGGAAATATCAGCTGGTTTGGCTTCGATTGTGATGTAATAATGGAGATTGATACAGTTTTTTTAGTTTTTCCAAGGTGGTATGTAGACTTGATTGAAAGATGTATTTTTGGTGACTTGATATAGATTGTCTTGTGAGTTATGTTAAGTTGAAGGAATTGTAGAAGAGAATACTTTATCATTTTAAAATAGCTTAAGATCGCTAAACTGTGGTGTGGAGAAGAAGCCCCTTTTTACACTTTAAAAGGAACCTGGTACATTTACTAGAATAGGCATTCAACACACGAAAGAACAAATGAATTTATTAATATAGTAATATTGAATAAAATGGTAATAAATAAACAATAAATTTTTGAAATTTCGGTCTTTGAAATTAACGTATGTTCAAAGCAAATAAAGTTTGCTATTTTGGCGGGTTTATGGGGCAATTATGGGGCGGGTTATGGGGACTATAAGCGATTGGTGGAACGCTACTTCGTAAACACGGTGACAGCTGGAAGATCATCCTGCCACCGTGCTTACGGAGTAACCCTCCACCACTCTTTTACAGGTGGCATTACACTTAATGACTTCAAACTTTTTCACAAAAACTTTCATATTAAACATTAAAACTTTAACAAAAATTTAAAAAATCTAAGAGTTCTAAGAGCCTTCTAAAGTAATAAAAAAATAATTATACCACACTGATTTTTAAGCAAATTATTGCACTAATTAAAACAAAAGTTTAAAACTTTAGGATACTTACACTCGTGTATTTCGGTCGTTTTAGAATACTTTTTTCAGATTATAAAAAAGTATTTACTATAATAGATATTTATGCAACTAGTGCGAAAAGTAATGCTTTTTAAAACAAGTGGATTTTATTTCACGAGCGAGGTACGAGCGAGTGAAATAAAAACACGTGTTTTAAAAAGTTTACTTTTCGCACGTGTTTCATACACTATTTTTTATAATTGCGTGAAAAAAATCAAATCTCATTGGTTCAAAAATAATTCACGTGCTAATTAGACTAAAATAGACTAAGAGATGTCAAGGAAAACAACCAATGATCTCGCAGTTCGGAGCGCGTGAAGCTATAAAAAACCAATAAGCGTGTTTCAACATTTTGTCAAAGAAAGCAACCAATGAACTCGCAGTTCGAAGGGCGTGACTTAAGAAATATGCCCATCGCGAGAAAAAAAATTCATTGATTCAAAAATAATTCACGCGCATAATATTTTTAAATACAGCAGATCGATAAATCTTTGGATTTTATGAGTATTATCAAATCGAAATTTTACTTGAAATGTTGGCATCTTATAAAAAGAGTGCGACAAAGTCTTTTTTTCACTGCTTTTGGGTGAAAAAAAGTACTTTTTTTCACTGTTTCAAAAAGTCTAGCTTTGTGCACGCGTCTGATATTGAAATTATAATGTAAAAGTCGGCTTTTTTTTCACGCAATTATAAAATAACTTTTTATAACACTTTTTCCTATACAATTTCCATCTAAAACTAGTTAAACATATATTTTAAACAAGATCCGCATTCAGAACGTTGCCCATAGTTCTTTGGCTAGAAATCTACCAGCATAAAAATAAAATTGTTATTCCCTTTTCAAAAGTAATGACCTAAAAGTAATATCATAAACTGGATAAATTACACATATTGAGGTGTTGACGAATCTAGTTTTTAATATATTTCCCTTCCATTAAGTTTTTAAACAGTACAAAGTCGTGATGGTAGATTTTAATTCATATTTTGAGCCACGGTGTTCGTTTGAAACTTTATCTTTTTAAAAATCTCCGCCATTATTTAAACCTTATCTTTTGTTTTAAGAGGTTAGCGAAGTGTGAAAAACGAAAATAAAGATGCTCTTTAAATGAGATTTTCACGCCTCAAATAATTGGAAAACTGGAATTACTTTCTTCTATTGGATAAAATTAAAAATGGCGCTATCGATAATAAGGATCAATAGGAAGAATTCGAATCAAGTTTAAATGGAAGAGGTTCCATACATAGACCTAGTTGATTTTATTTTTACTACTAGCAAATTTATACCCGCACTTCGCACGGATTAAATAAATATCAAATCGATCCAAGTATGTGTACCATATAACCTGTTATAAAATCATAAACTTAAGTTATTCTCTTTCCACTCGTTATCAAGTAAAAAATCTCAATTCATTGCCCTAATATTCTAAAATCAAAAATACGCTGTAAAATGTACTCATAAATGTCATCACAATTCCCTCATAAATACATGAAACCTTTTTAACTCTTTTGGCTCGTTTTGGTAAATAATTTGGCGAGAAAATAGATATAGCTACAAACACACACATTGTACAGCTCTAACACAACGACCTTAGCATATCCAACCAGCTTATAAATTATTTTAAAAACATTTTGCCCATTTGGCGAGTTTTAATAAATAATTTGGCGAGATTGGCAACACATTTGGCGAAACAATAAAGACATAATACCCTTATATGCAGCTCTAGTGCGATGGTTTTATTAACCATCATAGTTCAGTAATAGCTTAACAAACATTTTGCTCATTTGGCGAGTTTTAATCAATGAATTGGCGATATTGGCAATGTATTTGGCGAAAAAGTAAAGACATAAAACCTTAATATGCAGCTCGTGCGATGACCTTTATTAATCATCATTGTTCAGTAATAGCTTAACAAACCATTTGCCCATTTGGCGAGTTTTTATTATAAATTGGCGAAATTGGCAACATTTGGCGAGAAAATAAAGACCTAACGGCAGCTCTAGAACTTATAGGTAAACTACACATTTATTGTTTGAACATGCATATTTGTAATCAACAGAACCATCATTGACGAAATCATCAACTAAACCCATAAGAAATCCAGGAATCAAGACTTGTTGGAAATACGTCACGTGAAACATATCAATTATTTTCAAATAATGAATTTAGTTTCTGAAAGTTATGGCAACACAATAAAATAAACATTTTCAATTTTATTTGTTTTCGTTGAAAGTTTTATTTAATTGTTTCTTCAGATGGCATCAGGAAAGAAAAGCAATCTTCGGATTTGAGCCAAAGTGGTGTAGTTTTCCCAGAAAATTCGAATTTTCTCTAAAAATAGAACACTTTGAGCTCTGAAAGTTCTTATTCTGTAACTCAAGTATGAACTACGTATTTGTACCAAGTTACGAGTCAAACAAATGTCTAGTTTGTGAGTTTCGGAGAGATATACATACACACATACACACAAAACTTCATTTTTATTATTATAGATTATTTAAATTAGTATCGTTGTGAATATCCGGTTTCGGAAGGTTTTGTGTGAACTTGAAGGAACTGGTGATATATATGTTTACTTTGTATTTTTGTAACCTAGTAAACCTTAATGGAAAATAAATACAAAACTTTAGTATAACTGAATTGTTTAATAGTAACAAATATCAGCACATTTTACAGCTTCATCATTTAGGTGTTAATGTAGTTATTTTAAAATTTTATTTGGCATTTTCTTCATTTCGTGGGAGTATCCAATAAGGTAGCTAAAAAATGTACAACAGCAGCCAAACAGAATGTTTCCAATTGTAAACTTCAACTTTGTATACCGATGTCGTTTAACTGTGTATATCATGGTCATTTAACTGCGTATAATGGTGTTAGGGTAGGGAAGGTACATATATATTCTGTCTTGTGTGCTTGAGCAGAGACCCGCTTTTAAGCCTTCCGTCAAGTAAGACAGACACAGAAAGAATTTTTACTCACACAGAGAAGGAAGTACACTCAGGACGAAGGCGGGAATCGAACCCGCACCCGTTACAGAGCCCAGGCTGCTAGCGTAATGGTCTGCGATTCAAACCACTTGGTCATCCGGGACCCAAATAATGTGGTTTATAGCCAGGAAATCATGTTTGTCGGCAAAGGGATATTTGGCGAGGTGTGAACCCGCGACATGGAGAAGTACCAATAATTTTTATAACTTAAGTCATCAAATTTGATACATCGCTAGAATTAAATTTCAATTTAAATTAAAACCTTTTGAACAACTTTGTAAACAATAGGTTACAGAGAACACTACGGGGCCTGAATTGCCGAGTGGCTTGGACCATTGCGCTAGCAGTCTGTGCACTGTAACGGGTGCGGGTTCGATTCCCTCCCTCGCCCTGTGTGTAAATTCCTTTCTCTGTGACAGTAATAATTCTTTTTCTATCTGTCTTACTTGACGAGAATGCTTATATAAGCAGGTCTCTGATAAAACACACAAGCCAGAATATATATGTACCCTACCCTGTACCCTTGCACCCCTTGTGGATAACACTACATTCGAATGGTTTTTTTTCCTGCCTGGAGAATGCTTTTAGAAGAGGACTTTCCCAAATTATTTTTTTGTAGGAACTGCATATTAAAACTGTGCATAGGACATCATTTAAAAAATAATTATTCAACAACAGTACATTTGGTCAGAAAAAAACAACTTTTGATGAAAACATTTAAACCAATAAAAATAACGGCACACAAATCCTCGCGTGCAGAGGAGACATAATATATTTCAGAGTTCTTTCGACCGAAACGATCTTGTGATCCCCAACCTGAATTCCCGATTGCCGTGACGGCTTCAATCTCAATTTTCTTCACGAACGAATATTAAAATATTTGTTCTCCCGGACGTATGGCCTTAGGTCCTATCTCACACACTTTCTAAGGTCTTTGATGAAGATGTATTAATGTCTTCTTTAGACCCAAGCAAAATCCTACGCTTATTTTTTTATATAATCTAAACAGACTTTTCATACAATACATATGTTTTTCAAAGATTTTTTTTAAAAAATTGTGTTCAATAGTTACTTAGGGACAAGCTTTAAACTCTAAAAATACACATTTTCTGTGCTATAAATGCAACAAAAAATGCCGTATCACTTATTTGTAGTTAACAGATTATTTTATCATTGTTTTTAATACAAAATGCCTTTAAAATCAACTACTAAAATAAGTTTTTGTAAAGTTTGAATTTTTTTAAAAATAGTTTTGTTAAGAACCTAATATCCACGTTCGACTTAATTTTTTATAGAAATAAATGACTGATAGCTGTAATCAAAGGCTGAAAACTGATATTTTGAACTTCTTCTATAGGACCAGGTCAATTTCGGAACTAATTAACGTGTTAATGGTTTGTAGGTATATTTCAAATAATGTCCCCGAATGGTGACCCCAGGTCTCATGAGGATAAACGGTTGTTAAGTTTTGTTTCTGGTCACTAAATAAAAATGGTTTTCAATGTCGTGAGACGACCTGTTGGAATACTTATGATATAATTTTAAGGAAAGTAAAATTTTAAAGTTGAATGAAAAGTTTGTAATAGAGTTGATTTTCAAACAAAACAAATACAAAAATTGTCAACCAACAACAGGCCAGGGCCCCAGCAAGCTTGGTTCAAAATAAATCTAGTACTTTATCAGTTTCCAATGACAATCAAGATTCTTTTTAAAATCTTCTACTCTCTTCGAATGCACAACATAATCTGGTAAAGAATTCCACTCATTGTCAACTCTATTGTAAAAATAATGTTTTCTTACCACCCTTCTAAATAACCACGATTTATTCGATATCTGATCATGTCCTCTGGTCCGGCTGTTTAAGGTAAAACGTAAACCCTCCATGTCTCCCTGTTGTTAGTATTGAGTTGTTGGTGTGGTAAACGATGTTATTGATAGAATGTTATATTTTGCTTATGAGTAGTAATCGCAGTTTAGAAAAAAATCTTTATGTTACTGGATATAATTTTTAAAAAAATCAAATTGTACCATTATTGACAAAATTATTGAGTACATTGTCTGTTTGTAAAGATGAATAATGTAGAAAGTAATAATACAAATTATTAGTGGTAACCTGTGTAAAATGCCTTATGACCTTGGCAATTCATACATGAAAATTGGTTGCAATTTTAAGTTACAAATGCTATTCTTTAGTTCAAGATCTCATCACAAATCAATGAGAAACACGTTGTAATCAATTTCTAAACTAATCCCGATCCATTATATACTTCAGATGTCGTACAATTATAAACCATTCCTTTGGAAAATTTTTAAATTTTATTAAATGGTATATATTTTGTCACAAAACTCATTCATATATAACTTAGAACTTACTCCCTCGTCAACTTAAAAAACACAATAGACCTACTAATCCGAAAGCTTTGGTACACTGATGATCACGGTTTATATTTTATCCTTTAAATCAACCCTCTGTTATGACCTCCTGCGATCTGGCCTCTCCATTTGGGGGCATTTTTTAAAACCTCCCCACAAACAATTAACACGTTAATTAGTTTCGAAATTGACCTGGACCGATAGGAGAAGATCCAAATATCAGTTTTTAGCCTTCATTTGCATGTATCATTCATTTATATCTATAAAAATGAAGTTGAACGGGGGTCAATACGATATCAGAGTTCTTTATAAAAATTCTCTTACTTTTTAAAAAGTTACTTTAATAGTTAATTTTAAAAGCATTTTGCATTAAAAACAATGTTAAAATAATATGTTAACTACAAAAAAGTGATAAGGCCTTTTTTGTTGCTTTTATAGCACATAAAATATATATTTTTATAGTTCAAAGCGTGTCCCTAAGTAACTACTAAATATAGTTTTTTTTTAAAATTTCTTTGAAGAACTTACTTTTAGCATATATTTGTATGAAAATTATGTTAAAATTAAGAGTATACTTATCGGATTTTGCTCGGGTCTTAAAAAGTTAAGCATTTTGTGAAATTAATACTTCTGATAAACAAACGTATGCTATATACTATCAAAAATAAAGTAGTAATTACAAAATAACAGCTAACATTCAAATGCAAAAAGAGAAAAATAAACATAAATCCTTAATTTTGTCCACTTACATCCATTCTACAACCAATTATTCACTTGTACCTGTTCCCCTCTGGTCCTGCTACCTGTTCCCACGAGCTACCTGTCGCCTTTTTCGAACACCGGAAACACCTGCTGCAATTTCATTCCGTCCCTCATTCCTCCCCCTTCTATAATTCCAAGAGATTCCGAATTTCTTTGTTTTTTTCCCTTCGTTTTTTCATGGTTTCTTCATCAATTTCGTTAAGTAGATGCCATATTTAGATCCGGAATGAGGTTTGGTTTAGCTTATAGGAAATGTTGGGGAGTTAACCCTCTAATGCATTAATTTTTTTCTTCCCGAAAAATATATATGTATCTTTAATACTCATACATTATGGGAGAAGTACATAATTTTTTTAACTGCATTAAAATTTAAATAATTTCAATTTTTTAAATTTTTTTCCATATGACAAAAAACGACTACAAAATTCCAATTTTGATAAGAATGACTAGAAAACTACTAAATATATTTCAAAATAATCCTCTTTAATTATAATTAATAATTCAAAACAATTTATTTGTATTTATTGTATCTGGTTTTAAACGAGAAATAAAACTTTTAAATTAGAATTTTTTATACGTTAAGGGGACTCAGTAGGTACCCCAAACTTGACGAAAATATCAAATTTTCTAATTCTTGAAAATACTATTTAAACCTTGTAGTATGTCATCTCTTGGTTGAAAAACAACTGAAGAAATGTGGGGTTTTTTTTACATAAAATACCTTATTATTCACCTTTTCATCGAATGTCCAATATCATTCAATTCGTTACATTGGTTTTACTCAATTTGAAATATTTGAGAACTTACCCGTACTTAAAGTGTGCATGACCTTGTAGTATGTTATATCATAGTTTTAAAAAAATGAAGATAAGTGGTTTTTTTTTAAACATAAAATGCACTTTTATTTAATTTTTCACCGAATTTCCATTATTATTTAATTCTTTAAATTGGTTTTAATCAGTTTGAAATATTCGGGGAACTTACCCGCACTTATAATGTCAAAGCTCCAATAAATAATTATGGAAAGCCATCATGTTTTAATGCATAAAAGAGTATATTGAATAAAATTCTGGGATGAAATATAAAAATATTTGAAAGTTCGAAACTCGTTTTTTTAATGAAATTCGGGTGTTACCGAGGCTTATTAAAGGAAATACCACATTAGCTACACCAACATTATCAATAAAATCTAATTTAAGGCTTTAATATAGTGCGAAACTTGGTTTTAAAGCACAACTTGCACTTGAACAACTCTAAAGCAGATTATGTAAATAAACATAAACAATTACAAAGTTTAAAAAATTCTAGAGCTGCTGATGAATGCTGAAAATGAATTCCTTTGAATAGTGTTTACAATGCGAAAAATATGTAAACACAATAAAATGTAATCTGCCCAGCCAGTTCCATCCGGACCGGCGTAATTTATTATTTAAAGCAACTTAAATATTTTTGTTTATTAACTTATCGTAAAGGAAAAGTCCCGCTGAAAAACGAGAGTATTCCATTAGAACACCACAGGATGACGCCAGTCGAAATAAACGAAAACTTTGGAACTCCTAAAAGGCTACTGGTTTTGTTTTTTCTTATCTGGAAGAGTTACAGCCATTTTCACTTTGAATTACGATCTCTACTTCACGTGAATTGCCTATCTCTGATAAATGTAGAAGATCCTGCTCAAACTACCAAGCTCGGAAACTGAACAATATTCTTTTTTATGGTGAAGAACTTGAATGACTTATTATTTTAATTGATTAAATATGTATCATATTAACTATTCGCTGTTTTTGTTGCTGGCGAAAATAGGAATAGCAAATGGAAGACATTTTGAAGGCGGTTCCAATATAAAATTTGTATTGCATATATAGAGTGAACTTGAATTCCTTTATTATTTTAATCGATTAAAAATGTGTCATATTAACCATTCACGGTTTTTGTTGCTGGCGAAAATAGGAATAGCAAATGGGAGATATTTTGAAGGCGGTTCCATCATAAAATTTATATTGCATACTAGCAAATTTATACCCGTACTTCGAACGGATTAAATAAATATCAAATCGATCCAAGTATGTGTACCATATAACCTGTTATAAAATCATAAACTTAAGTTATTCTCTTCCCACTCGTTATCAAGTAAAAAATCTCAATTCATTGCCCTAATATTCTAAAATCAAAAATACGCTGTAAAATGTACTCATAAATGTCATCACAATTCCTTCATAAATACATAAAACCTTTTAACTCTTTTGGCTCGTTTTGGTAAATAATTTGGCGAGAAAATAGATATAGCTACAAACACACACATTATACAGCTCTAACACAACGACCTTAGCATATCCAACCAGCTTATAAATCATTTTAAAAAACATTTTGCCCATTTGGCGAGTTTTAATAAATAATTTGGCGAGATTGGCAACATATTTGGCGAAATAATAAAGACATAATACCCATATATGCAGCTCTAGTGCGATGGCTTTATTAACCATCATAGTTCAGTAATAGCTTAACAAACATTTTGCTCAATTGGCGAGTTATCAATGAATTGGCGAGATTGGCAACGTATTTGGCGAAAAAGTAAAGACATAAAACCCTAATATGCAGCTCGTGCGATGACCTTTATTAACCATCATTGTTCAGTAATAGCTTAACAAACCATTTGCCCATTTGACGAGTTTTTATTATAATTTGGCGGGATTGGCAACGTATTTGGCAAGAAAATAAAGACCTAACGGCAGCTCTAGAACTTATAGGTAAACTACACATTTATTGCCTGAACATGCATATTTGTAATCAACAGAACCATCATTGACGAAATCATCAACTAAACCCATAAAAAGAAATCCAGGAATCAAGACTTGTCGGAAATACGTCACTTGAAACATATCAATTATTTTCAAATAATGAATTTAGTTTTTGAAAGTTATGGCAACACAATAAAATAAACATTTGCAATTTTATTTATTTTCTTTGAAAGTTTTATTTAATTGTTTCTTCAGATGGCATCAGGAAAGTAAAGAAATCGTCGGATTTGAGCCAAAGTGGTGTAGTTTTCCCAGAAAATTCGAATTTTCTCAAAAAATAGAACACTTTGAGATCTGAAGGTTCTTATTTTGTAACTCAAGTAGGAACTACGCATTTGTGCCAAGTTACGAGTCAAACAAATGTCTAGTTTGTGAGTTTTGGAGAGACATACACACGCACACACATACATACATACAAAACTTCATTTTTATTATTATAGATACAGTGGAGAACTTGAATTACTTTACTATTTTAATCGATTTAAAATGTATCAAACCAATACATTTTAAGTTTTAAGTCGAATTTAAGCAGTCTTAATTACGGCGGTATAAGGGATATTTTTAAATTGAAGAGTTTAGGGGAAGAACGTGCTAATGACATTTTTGAAAAATTGAGATTTTTGTGTCAATAAAAAATTGTTATATTCTTCAAAGATAACAAGTTTCCCTTTTTTTTAAACACCTTAAAACTTAATTACAACATTTTTAACTTAATAAAACTTAATTAATTACATTTTAACCTTTTTGCAACTACCGTTTTTAAAGGATTTAAGTACAAACTGAAAACTTTAAAAGCTTCTTTTTTCGTTTTCTTCTTTTTGTCACTAAGCATGTTCTCCCACTAATCTCTTCAATTATTTGCCAAATAAAAAGTATACGAATTAGATGGTTGGTGGAAAATTTAATCTATTAAATTTTAAAGTAGAATTTCCCCCTTGATAAATATTATGATTGTTAACAATTTATTGTAAATTAGCTTAAACTTAATGATATTTTTGTAACATAACGCATAACATACGTTACATTCATAGCTTGTCTTGGGACAAGAAGGATTCGATTTTTTTTAATTTTTCGAGATTTTGTCTAAAATTTATATAAAAAAAATAGCTGTACTCGTTAATGATGGTTTAACAAATAAATTTCTTAGTAATGGGATTTGGTATATATTCTTAAATAACATATTTTAATTATTTTTTTGTTTGATTTAGTTTGAACTATCATTGCACTAGAGATACACGAATGCTATCGGTGACGGTCATCGTATTTTAGAACCACAGTCAAGTGACGAGCCGACACCTGATTAGTTACTCAACGCAGCCGATTGTAGGTCGGCAGTAATTTTGGCGACTCCCTGACCCGAATCTGGGACCTTCAACAAGCTAGGCGAAAGCCTAACCGACTGGGCTCCCCAGCCCCTATCCTCTCTAATTCATTATAATAATTACTAATATCACTCCAGTGTTCAGTTGTAAAGATAAACAATCAGAAAGATGATAGCTATAGTTGTATAAGTAAGTTTGACTTGAGAACATCAAAACACATGTTGCCACTAAATAGACAGTTGTATAATTTTAGTGCGACGTTAACTGGAAATACCCAAAAGCAAATATAGACCCTATGCTAATCTTCAGTGTCTCGTTTATTTTCCTTACGCAATGGAAGTTAAGAAATTCTTCCTTATCAAAGTCAAGGAGAATCTATAGGAATGAAAAACATATTTTTTTAAAGAAAAATTACACTTTAATATAATGCTTTGTAAATTTAGTCATTGTATATTGGATGGCTTAACAAACTACTATAAACCGTTAAAATGTATAACCTTAAATAAAATTATGGTTAAATCCATGAATAAAATGTGAAACTTGTTATCTTTATAGAAATTAATAACTTGTTCATTAACACAGAAATCTAAGTTTTTTCAAAAATGTCAAATAGCTCATTCTTCCACTATGTTTTTTTAATTGTAGTTAAGCTATAGCTGAATTCACTTCCAAGCAATTTAGATAACTTAACGTTTTATCTACTAGAAATTTTATTTTACAAGTTTACAATTGAATAGCTTAGTGGAAGAACGTGCTGACAAAAAGGTGAAAATTAGAAAAATAGCTTAAAAGCTTTTCGTTTGTGTTTAGATACGTTAAAAAGGACACTTACAAACCGTAAAAAATATACTAAACTTAAAATTTATGAAAAAGCGAACACTTGCTATCGATTAAGAAGTTATTACTGTGTTCATTAGCACACAAATCTCATTTTTTTTTTCAAAAAAAAGTCACTTAGCACGTTCTTCCAATGAGCTCTTCAATTATTAGATAATAACATATTAACCATTCACTGTTTTCGTTGCTGGCGAAAAGAGGAATTGAAAATGGGAGATATTTTAAAGGCAGTTCCACCATAAATTTTATATTGCATATATAAGCAGAGAACTGTGAACTCTATTTATTTAAACGCGATTGGTACACGAGGTTACTAATAGATGGTGGCTGCAATCTGAGAAAAAAATGACCAGATAGATGAAATGAATGACCAGAAATCTTGTAAAACGATTGAATATGGGAGAGCGTTGAACAATTTCGAGACATATAAAGTAAAACCCTCAAATAGCTTTGGAAAAAATCATTTACCGAATTGCATCGTTTACATCAGTTGGCAGATGTTTAGCCTTACTCCTTTGCTCTTCCACAACCATCAAAATATTTTTGATCTTCGAGCTTTGTTATAAGTTTCTTCTTTCTGATCAGTAGTTTATATTTAAAGGCCCACATCAAACATTAACAGACACCTGGAACACAAAAACTAACAGGCAATTGATTTTCAGTTAGTGATTTTGGTGTGAAATATTGAATAGAAAAATGGTCGAATCAAAATGTAGAATGAGTGTTGTTTTTTTCCCCTTGTATTATTCCCAGTTTTTACTTTTTAAAGTTAACTTATTTTTTAAATGATGAAAAAAATATTCTACTACGATAAACTATGGAGATATAGAGAAGGATAATACTCTACGAAAATTTCTGTATTTCCAGTCATCGGCCCAATCAAATGAATATTGATCCGATTTAAATCACACCCCACAAACCCTCATCACACCTCTTTAAATTATAAAGAATGAGAAAAACACAGGCGGTACCAAACAAAAAACACTAAAAACACACCACAAAACACATAACTCATGGTTTAATACTTGACCTCACCAACATGCTCTTTATCTGTTCGGGCATTTATCCCAAGATAAACAGAGTAATCTGCCCAAAATCTCAACGGCACATTTTTTACCTCACATATTACATACTTGACGCCTCGACTTCGCACCAAGGGAAAAGTCGTGATTCCGGCCTTTTTCAAGAAACCCTAACACCATCCTTTTTTAATAGGCATCTTTTTAGGACTTTCTTGAAAAGCGTGTAATTATACAGAAGAGCTATTTATTTACCTAAGCATTTTGTTGGGGCCTATACGTGCGGAGGTAGCCTAATAGGCGGCCTGGGTGCGAAATAAACGTGATCCGGTGGCATAGACTGGGACGTGTGATAGTTCTTTGTATTTTGGTTTTTATTATTAATAGTATTATTATTATTACAGAAGTCGGAATCGGTTTTTCTTATCAGAGGCTAAAAACGTTGTCGGCGAGGTTGATCGAGTGTTAAAGTTCCCCTGAGGGCAATTGGAAGGGGTTGTTGTGTGGAAGATCGCGCTAAAAACAATCGCCAAATCTTCTTGAGAGATTTCATATTCGCTTGACACACAAAGGGTTGATGTGACATAAAAATGATATTGTAAATTGTGTCAGCAGATCGAAATCGTTTGAATGTCAAACGACGACATTTATTGTATACTTGTACTCAAATAAAAAAAACTATTTTATTTAAACTAATTATTAAAAATCCATTTTCAATTAATTGGATCTTTTGTGCATATATCACGACATTTATAGTATACAACATATATGTGCTCAAAATAAAAAATTTATATTAATTAAAATAGTTATTAAAACTCAATTTTCAATTAATTTGATCTTTTGTGCATATTTTTTGTCTTATTTTGCACATTTTGTGCATAATTTTGTCAGTGATATGGGTTTATGGGATACGGGATTTGTGTAGAGCTTTGGCTTCCTCCAATAGTTACTGAAATTTCTGACAACTTTGAGTCGATTCACATACTATTATAATGAAATACTTATTTCCCGTATAATAATTATTATCCATAGAAATATGTCGAAGAATAGAAGCCAAATTTATTAGTATTTTGTATAAAAAAATAATAAAGTAGGGATCAAAATGTCCTATAAATGTAATTTCGTTTTTTGCAATATTTCAAAAATGTGTAAAAAAATGACTTCTACAATGTAAATTACCTATTGAGGATTATCTTAGGATAAAAGAAAGGAATACATGACGTCTTTAATGTTGACTAAATAAATCTGTCCATATGTTACGTTAAATTAACCAAGACACCATTTTGAACGCCGCCCTGGTGGCGCAATCGTTAGGGCGCTGGCCTTTGAAGCTGCTGGGGTCGGGTTCGATTCCCGGTTAGGTATGGATGTTTGTGACCGTTAATAAATGTTTTTATTTTTGTCTATGTGTTATTCCTTTCTTTGTGACTGTAAAAATTCTTTCTGTGTCTGTCCAACTTGACGAAAGCTTATAAGCGCCGGTTCTCTGAACAAGCACACAAGCTGTAATATATATGTACCTTACCATATGTACCATACCATTTGAACGACCCTTTTTCGACTATGATCCAATATGAAATATTTAGAACTTTTGACCATTGACGTTTAGGCTACTTAACAAGTGGTTTCGTTTGCACAAGGCATCTTATCTGTTAAGGTCCATCCCATGTAGCATGATGGATATAACGAGATCAAAAGACCTTTTTAACCCGTCAGTCCCAATGACAATTTGGCATCATCATTTTCGAAATTTTGTTTGATCGTCTATAGCCATCTATGATATCAAAAAAGCACATCATTCGATTCTTCAAACTTTTTCCCATCAAAAATATATTTTATTAATCCCAATAGATGCCAGCCCTATTTTTTTTAAAAATTATGATCAGAAACATGATGATGCCAAATGGCATCACTGGGACTCAACGGGTTAATCAATGTAGGGCTGTTGAACGTCATTGCTGGGGTCGGGTTCAATCCCGGTCAGGCATGGATGTTTGTGACCGTCAATAAATGTTGTTATTTGTCTATGTGTTTGTGTTGTCCTATCTTTGTGTGTCTCTTGTGCTTGTAAAAACTCTTTCTATGTCTGTCCCACTTGACGAAAGCTTATAAGCGGTTCTCTGAACAAGCACACAAGCCGGAATATACATATACACTCTCAGAAATAACACTTTCATTTTTGACGATTCATGAATCCTCAAGCCTCATTTCGTTAATTTTGAGGATTGTTTAGCCAAACTATCGCGTGAATTTTGAGTAAATGCGAATCCTCACTTTTACGATCGTGATTTGACGATTCTGTATCTTGATTTTGAGGAAACACAATCTCATTGTTGTACTCACATGCTCAAAAATGACGAAATATTTCTTTAGATTAGACGACATATAAATCCTCATAAAAATTACAATTAAAATTTCCTCACTTTGAGGAAACGAAAACTCGGAGCATTTGCCAGTAATGGAATCGTCAAAATTAAGGAAAATTTCGTCGTTTTTGAGCATTCATTTTTAGAGTGTATGTATCATACCATACCATAACGTCATTCTTCGGACTCTACACAAAGATACCAGCAACATTTTGTCTTTAACGACGACTTTGTGACATCATGGCTCGTTTCAAACCCTCCGGGATCATAGCCAAAATTGGCAAACCCTGCGTCCTCCGACCCTCTACTTATCACACATTTTCAACTCGGTGCGGTCTTGGCCTCTTATTAAAATCTTGGCTTCTTTAAGTGAGTATTTCGGCGCCTGTTTCCATCCATTTAGCGCGGCGACCATCTAATAACAGTGGTCGCCAATAACAGAAAAAAGGTGAGAAGTATTAAAGAAGAAAATGCGAGAATCTCACGTCCCTCTGTTATAAGCACTTCTCATTTGGAGAATATTTATCTGAAAAGAACTAAATCGACGTTTCATCAAAAATTCTTTTTTTGTGCCATTGTGCTGTTTTATACAATATTATTTATTAATATAATCTATTTCAACTTAATATCCGTAAGAATTTCATTTTATTGGATAAATTGCAATATCATTTTAGGGTTCATATGGCATTTCCTGGAGGAAGTCCAATTTTAGAACGTAATTTCTAGATATAGGATTTCAGCGTTCAGTTCCTTTCAGAAAAACACAACCATTTATTCCGATTTTCATTATTACAAACGATTCGCAGTTCTGATGAATTAGAATCTGGCATCCGTGACGGGAAGCCGTCATTAAGATGGGGGAATCTGGCAGCAGCAATTGATTCCAAAATATATAGAATGAAATAAAAAAAAACAGTGTTCGATCGTCTGCTTGCGGTGTTGTGGCCACCGCCATTGCTCTGTCTCAAAATTATTAATGTTCGAGTGGTAAATTGATTGGAGTCAAACGCTTGTTTCCACACTTCGTAACTCTTGGCATCGAAAGCCAAGTAGGCGATTAATGCGCTATTAATCAAAGCAGTTATCGAATCCTTGGCGAGCTTGGGCTAAAGTGGACCGATCGGTAATTTGTTCAGCGTGAGAAAAGACTGGACGTGAGAATGAACTAGTTCGAATTATAAGTTGATTTAGATGCGCTCCCCGATACGAGTGACGCGGTATTTTAAATACTCTTCCGAAAGCAGTGTAAATTTATCCCTGTTCTTTTAAGAACTTGAAGGAAAATAAACAAATAAAATAGCAATGATGTCGACAAACTACCAAGGATCACAAGAACGATATAAGGACCAAAACTAGATACTGTTATTTGACAAAAAAATAATAACAAATGACAATGAATGCGCTCTCTAGAAGTGAGGAGCATAGGCTTTATAACCCGTTACCCTACTCGCCAGAAGTGACACAGTCACAGGAGACACACTAAGAAAGGGCGACACAAACACTAAGACAATAACAACATTTATTGACAAACACAAACACCCATGCCTGACCGGGAACATCCATACTGAACCCGAACCCTGAAGCTCCAATTGCTATCTCCCTAACCGTTCGGCTGCTGGGTCGGCAGATAATGTTATTTACGAACACACAAAAAAAGTTTTTCAATAAGAATAATTCTATTCTTGTGCTAATTGATAATTCCTTTCTTTTACTAAAACTAAAGGGTTTACTTTTTAACTTAGCTTTAAACACTTCAAAGACATCTGCATCTGAGTATGAAAAAAGTCCAATTTATTATCTTTAGTCTATAGAAAGATTTTCTTAGTATATCATATTATAAAAATACGCCAAGGTATTCCATTTTTTACTAAAATCAAAAAAAGTTTATGGAAATGTTAATAAAGATTTTTTTTATGCATAGCAGGTCTTTTTCGAGTTAGGTGCACAAAGGCACCACTTTTCTATTATGCAATATCCCATATATAATTCATAATATTGATTTGATATTAGGCTATTAAAAATTGTCACACCCTCCATACTTTCACCAAATTAATTTTATCAAAAAAAATTTAGATTTTAATAAGCAGGAAAGGCACAATTTGGTGTCTACTACATCAAAATTTTTCTTAAAATAAAGACTTCACACATGAAATTGGTTACGACGAGATGCCTCTTACCAAATAATACTAAATATTAATTGCAATTTAGGATAATTATGAGAAAACTTTTATTGTTTTATAGTAGATTTTTTTTTTATTTGACATTAAATATTACAGGTTGAATCTGTTCCTTAGATTCTGTGGAGCCTATATCCTATTTGAAATTCATGGAATAGATAATCTCATATGTGCAAGAGTGAAAGTTTTTCGTTTTGTATTCAAAATTTATCAATTGAAAATATTTTCCAGACAAAAACATCCTAAATGTTAACAGAGTTTTATAGAATCTACACTCTTAGAACAAATGACCGATTTTAACTCAGTCTGAGTTAATTTTCACTTCTTCAGTGTGAAAAATGCACTTACTCTATAGGAGTGGATGCATGTTAAACCTGCGACCAAACGAGTGTTTTTAACTCAGTCTGAGTTATAATTCACTCCTTTTTCAGTGTCGAAAATGCACTTCTCTTACAGGAGTGGATTTTATTCTCTTGTTTTAAGAGTGTAAAAGCTTCTTTTATTTCGATACACACATTTTGAATAACAGGTAACAAAATTACAGATCCTTTAAATATTTATCATCACAACTCTATAGACTCAAAAAACTCCGTTCAAATTGAATATATTTTGAGCACGGATCTTACCCCTTTAGCGCGAGTTTTGCATGACTTATATCCTTTTATTCTTATCGGGCGTGTTCATCGTTTTGTTTAATTACTCTAATGGGGCCTTGCACAGAGATAGTGGTCTACACCATTTTTTTTTGCTTGGTCTTAATTGGTGCATCATTTGCCTATTTTATGCATAGATTTTAATCTGTTTCTGATGGAGCTCACCATATAAAAAGTTCAAAAAATGGGTTTTGTTAATTGTGTTGGTGTATGGAAGGTGTAATTTAATAAATTATAATTTTTTTTGTCATGTTAAAGAGAATTTTCTTGGATATGTAGGTCAGTCTACATTAAAGGTTATAGTTTTCGCACAGGGAAAACTATCATAAGCCTGAGTTGTTGAAGCATTGCTTTTATGTAAAACAGTTGACTTCTTTGCCAAAACACTTTCAGTCCCAATGACAATTCGGCATCAACATTTTAGAAAAAAAATTGGATCATCTATAGCCATTTATGATATCAAAAAGCACTTCATTCGATTCTTCAAACTTAGTTCTATTAGAAAATATTTTTTATTAATCCCAATAGGTGTCAGCCTTATTATTTTTTTTATATTATTATCAGAAAAATGATGATGTCAAATGTCATCACTGGGACTGAAAAGGTTAACCACTATTTACCATATCCTAAATGGCAAGCAAATCTTAAATCAATACATTTTTTTGGAAATAAATACTTGCATTTTGCTTTATGTTTTAACCATACTGTGTGCAATGAGTAAGATACCCGACCCGTTTATTGGCGACTTTTGTTAACTGATAATTCAATTGGACGAAGTTCCCAATGAGCGGACCGGGCCCCGTATCTTATTTATGCTTCGGAAAACTTTAGTTTCGCAACTGCACTCTTCATGTGGTATGGGGTAAGTTTGTTTACTGATGCTTTTATATTGATCTTGCCCTATCTCCCCTCCCCCTCATAAAAGAGAATACAATGCACTTTTGCATTGAACGAAAAAGTATAATCCCACAAGACTAAAATTGTAAAGAGAAGTAAATTAGGTCTAACTAAACTAAATTAAAATGAATAAAAAAACACCTAAATGACTACCTAAGGGATTTTATTTAGCCCAAAGCGTCACAACCCTAAATGACAAAACTTCACCATTCCAATTCTTGCTCTCATAACACAATAAGTACAACCAATCCAAATAATAATACCCACACATACACAAAAAGCTTTCCTGTGTGTCGCCTCAAAAAGCATATGTATCTTGCACTCCACCTTTGAGATAGCACTGCTTTGAGATAATAACGATATAGAGAGTACTGATATTTAAGAAATAAAATATTGTTATTTTCATCTGATATTTTAAGTGAATTAAAATTGGGTATTTGTTTAGTGGGGGGGCCCTCTGTAGTACAAAGTTGAAATTGTTTTAAAAGGTTGCATTTCGGTAGAAAGTTTATAGTGTAGAATTTATAAGGGGGTTAAAATTTGGCTATTTTTTGTAGTACAAATTTTATATTGTTTTAAAAGGTTTCATTTCGATAGAAAGAGTACAGTGAAGAATGTATATGGGGGTAAAATTTGCCTCTTTTTTTGTAGTAAAAATTTTATATTGTTTTAAAAGGTTGCATTCCGATAGAAAGTGTATAGTTTAGAATTTATATGGGGATTAAAATTTATCTCAAAGAATTCCATTATTTGCTTTTTTTTGTTGTTGAAAATTCAGGATTTTATTATTTTCTTGTAAGACAGTTCTAAAATTATAACATGAAAATGAACAGTAAAATTCTCGAGAGTTATGAAGAAACAAACATGGAGTTCACTCGATCGAGATTCTTCTGTTATCTTGTCTCAATACCCAATCCATAGTGGGGATGTTTGATTTCCATGCCTTAATTCTACAAAGTTGTAACTAACACATAAATATGTCACTAGGTCCCATACAAATCTTTTAGGCTTTTTGCCTTATTCCAATGCATCATTTCACCATCTCTCCATTATTTCATTGCTCCATCGACTTACTAAACAAAATTTACTTGCATTTTCATCTTGTACGATGTATATGAATTTTCTTTAGTTAGAAAAGAGTTTATTACATTCTTTGACTACCCAAGTTGGGTAAATAGAAATATGCCAGGGAAAAGATACTTCCGCGCATGTAAAGAGTTCCATAATTTATTTGTGAATCCATCCAGTAAACTTGTTTAAAACATTAATTTCATTTAAGATCTAATAGACTTCAATATTATTTGAGAAAATTTGACAATTTATCAGAATGAAAAGTGTAATTTGGTTAATTTGTATTCAGATCATTTTGTATGTAAATATTACCTTACAAGAGTTTCTAACTAACGAACAAACCGCGCTTTTCCCTCTGCCTTTTTACTCTTTGTTTTTACCCAAGTTAGGGTGGTACGGAGTGTATTGACAAACTGTCTAAGAGATTAGCAATATCGAATCCTTGTTAATACTACACGATATCTGCATTGAACGAGTCAATGGAGTCGATACTTGTATAACATTTATTCTCCACGCATTTTCAGTCTAAGTTTTTTTTGTTGCAAACCCGCGCAATCACGTCATTAAAGTAGTCCGCGGAAGATTTCGTTACAGATTAATGTGACACATATGAGTAGCAATATTGAATCATTCTTAGGGTGAACGATGTCAGCTAACTTAAAACCAATTTTCGAGCAACTAACACTTGCATTTTTCTCAAACCACTTAAGTGATTTTATAGAAAGAAGATTGTACTCGGACTCATCTTTGTTTCTTTATTTTTGATTAGAGATTTGGCGCCGATTTGGCGCTCGGTGGTTACATCCAAGTGAGGTAACTAAAAGGTGGTGTATTAATCTTAAAGAGAAAGATAAAACAATGAAATGTGATATTGCTGATCTTGAAACTAATAAGATCAAATATTGAAATGTTCTTTTTTTGTGTGCAATGGGGTTTTGTTTGTTTAGAGAATCCTTTGAGATTGCTTTGATGTTTGTAGATAAACCAGGTTTGGGGGATTTGATATAATTCGTTTAAATAGGTAGTATAAATCAATGTATTTATTGGAGTTTTATTGAGGTAGATAGCTGGAGATATTTGTTAGGTTACGTTAGGTTTTACTTTTTTCATCTGTCTTTTTCTAGCCTCTATGAAACTGCGATACTTGTCATCAAATTACCAAAAAATGTAGCTTACTAATTTGAATGACTTTTGAATGTGGATGGGCAACATATAGGTGTATTAAAATAGAGTGTTCTTTTAAAATTGGTTTGGTGAAAGTAACATTTTCCTGGAATATCGCAAGAGCTTTTGGCATCTGATTGCGTAGTTTTAAAATACTGTTTTCGAAAAATATTACTTTTGATTAGAGTTTTTGTACATATTACATTCTAAAAATTTACATTTCTGAATAAAAAAATATTAAAATATTTTACATTACTAATTACATTTTTAATTACTTTCCTTATATAATTACCTTCCTTATAGTTTAAAATCAAATATGGTTACAAAATTCATATTTATTTTCCTCTTAAAGCTCATCCCTTACAACAACAAACATTCCATAATATCCTTGCAAAATCTATCCGATAATATTCTGTCATTGCGATACAGAATCGAAAGGAGACCACATGCTACTTTTAAATCTTACTAAAACTACAACTCAAGTTAATTTAAATCATTTACTAATTACTCCGCTAAAGATTCGAAAAACTGCTTCTTGTATAATTACCACCATCCCACCACACTAATTAATCAAGCATAATTACATGCACCTATAAATCTCAACTGGTCAGTTTAATCTACTCAACACTTCATCGTTACCTTACGCCTACACTTACCATTAGCTCTGTGTTAGCCGCCCCCTCACAATGAAACGTTGGATGATATAACCTGAATGGAACCAAATGAAATATTGAACTCTTCCAATACTAAATTTTTATTTTTTATTCTGAAAATCTAAAAGTGTGGAAATACATTCATTATGCATCGATAATGAAACGGTGAAAAGCAAGAGGAAAAAAATCTTAGTCTTTTAACAAAAAATTCAATGAAAAAAAGGCTGGAATAACTTTTTAATAAAATGTAACAATATTTTTTTTCAAAACTTAATTTGTGAAAAAAAGGTAAATTCATTTTTTAAACATCTGAGAATGCAAGCTTGAAGAAATATGGTAAAATAAAATTCTCTCACGAAATATTTTATGAAATATATTGACCCAATGTTTCTCATATTTTCATTTATATAATTGAAACAAACATTATTTAATTCTTCAAAGCACATGATTAATTCATCTAACTATAAATAAGTTCGAGATCTACTTTGGAAAAAGTCGCAAGCTGACGATTCCAAATGGAATCATTGGGAGTGATGGGTTTAAAACATGCGTTCCCGTAATTGCTTTTGAGCACTGTATTAAGCTGTCTACGATTAAATGATACGAATGTAAACGCCATTTGCATTTTCAACAAAGCAACAAATTTTACTTCTGAAGTCAATATTCAAATATTGTTTATAGTTCTTTGTTGTACTTTATTTAGTACTTTTATTAATAATAAAATGGTCGTTATAGTTTGGTTGATTAAAAAAATAACGAAACAGCCCCCTGGGAAAAAAATTATAATTTATTTAGTTTCAAAGTCTTTTATCAAAATAATTTATACATATTTTAATTCAGCATTTTATTAGAATTTTTTAAAATAAATTTTATAGTAATTTTCTAGTTTAAATATTGTAGGAAGGACTATAATTCCATTTTAACAAAAGCTAAATGTTTAACTTCTTAAAAACAATTATTGCATTATAAAGTGTAGTATATTAAAGGGATCATTCAATAGGAGCAATACAACAAAAAAAAGCATTGAAAATACGTTATTAAAAATTACTTGGCCATACATTTTTTAAAGAAGAAATTCAGTTGAAAAATCTCAGACCGTTAACTCTTAGTACTTTTTAGTTTAACCCTTTTGATACATTCCTTCTCTTAACAATGTATGGCACGTTTTATTGTAATGAGTGAGAGTCAGGTTAAGGTGCTGACGCGCGTGGGATCTAATCACTTTGTTATAAACTAGAAGTAAATTTACACCACTAGGAAAACAATGTTAGAATATATTGAGTTTCACCAGTAGCGATTTAACGATGTGTTCATTTGTGCGTTTGCTTACGATATGTTTATTTGTTTGTTACATAACGATAAATATACATGTTTGTTATCTAACGATATTTTGTGTGTGTTTTTTTATACAAAAATATGTTTATGTATTTTTTAATATAAAAGTATGTTTACTTGTTCGCCGTACAACGAAGCGTTTATTTCTGTATTATACTTTCCTAACGTGTCACGTAGATCATATACATATCGTCGATTGTGGAGTTTTTTTGGAACCTTTATAAGATTTTCAAAAATGGTTTGTTTCTTCATACACATTTGCCTGTTAAAGTCGGTTTTTGTTTTGAAAGGTGTAAATAAAAGTTTTAATTACGATTATTAGATTTTTTGTATTCAGTAAGCCATCTAATTTTAATTAAATTTATATTTTATTGAAATGATGAGCATGATTGTGGGGTTTCTAAAATCTTTTATTCAAGAAGTAAATGGTATGATTAGATTTAAAGCTAGCAAGGTGCTCAAATGAAACTATAGCAAAATATTTTGTTTTGTTATTGTTCAATTTGTTGTTTGTTGTTGTCTTTCATCTTAATAACGAAGATCGGCAAGAAAATTTATTTTAAAAGCCTGTTAATGGTATGCACAAATTTGCCATTAATGGGTCACTGACGGATGTCATAGTTTATCAACAGAGTCAACAATAATCTAAAATTGAAAGATCTTTTAAATATAATGATTAAATAACCGAATGGTATTTTGATTATGTTTTGTTGTTGTTAAGACTATTTTTGCACATGGTGAAAACATTTTTCACCTATAAGGGGGAATGGGCGCATTGGACCGGGGTCTCTTAACTCAAGTGCCTCAATGTTAATCCAATGGGAAAAAACTATTTTCTCTGCCACATTTCTCCGGCTGTTTTGAATATTTTTGCAAGCTGTTTTTAAAAATAATAAATGTAGATAACTTACAGGTCTCTATAATCCCACTTTTTAAAATTGCTTTGAATACTTTTTGTAAATATATTTATTCAAAATATTAAAAAAAATCGAACTAATTTCAAAAAGTGGTATTGTCGGGACCTGTAGGTTAACTACATTTATTACACAAAATCCGTTTGTAAACATATTCAATACAGTCGGAGAAATGTGGCAGAGAAAATATTTTGTTTTCCACTTGATTAACACTGATGCAATTTGCTTTGGAGACTGCTATCCAGCACGCCCATTCCCTATTAAAGCAACAATTTAAAATATATTGTTAGAATCAAAAAGTAATGTGTTAGGTTGTTTTTAAAACTGACAATGATCCCTCTCAAGATCTAGAAATGATTTTGAAAACAGGAAGCTACGCATTTTTTTAAAAACCCCATAAAGTAGAATCTTGATATAAATCTAGAAAGGTTAGTATTGTTTCTGCAGAGATCTACCTCATTTGTTGAGTAGAATGTCACGACGTTCTGAAACTTTAAAATGTCGGGAATGAAAGGCGAAAAGAAGCAAAATTTATCACTTCAATAGAAATCGGTATTGTTTCAGTTGACCATGACCTTTTAAAATTTTGTAAGCTTTTGGTAAAAAAATACATCCGTTTGTGTGAACCTTACCCGGTAAAATATTTGGCAAATCGTTCAAGGGTCAAATTTTTACTGATAAGGTAGGAATGTATGCGATTAAAAATAGCTTTCAAAAATAATTAAATTGTGCAATGTATTAATGTATCATAAAACTTGAATATTTTTCATCATAGTACTAGCAATTTATAAGTACACAAATACCCTGGTAGCACAGCAGTATTGGCCAATCTCCCTACTCATACCCATCGCCCAATGCATAATGGAGTACTTTTTACCGACGCTGTGCAATATCGGAGGGCAATATTAGTTTGAATATTATATGAAAAAAATAACAATACAAAATTCTGGATTGAAAAATATATCGAAACATAATATTTTAATTTTACACTTGCAAAATATTGCAGTAAAATTAAGTATTGCACTTTTCGTAATTTCCGGTATGAAACTTCAAAGAACGGGGAAATCAGATTAAAATCGGTAGAAAATGGTCGATTTCATCCTATATTCTACAAGTTTGGCCGATACTCATGCGACATTGGCCGAAATTGTTGTGCTACCTGGGTAAGCACTGTTGAATATCAATGGGCATGTTTCAGGTCCTGAGTGACGGCAGAAAATTATTATATATGTAATGAAAAAAGTGAAAATTAATTCTTTCTTTTGAGCCGATTGGTTAATTAATATCACTTATAAAGTGATCACCATTTGGAGAACCGATCGAAGGATGTTAGGAATGAAAACTGGAAGGAATTACGCCACCTGAAACAAGCCAATATTTTTGGTTATAATTTGTAGAAGTACGATTCATACAACAGTTGTTACTTATACCCTGTAACTATATAGCTAAAAATATTTAAGATCTTTGCAATTAGTTTGAAGGAAATCGTAGTTATGAGAAGATACATTTAGAATTAATGTTATTTACAGTGATCTTAAATAAAAATGAGAATAATACGAATATTCTTAATTCATTAGATCCATTAAAAAAACTGTATAGTGAAGAAGTATTTTCTCACAGTTCTGCGTTTCAATAAGAAATTTCGGGAAACAATATCAATTGGGCACACGTTGTTTTTCATAGGACATATATATGTGCTTAGACAGAAATTCGTTTTGTAGAAATGAAGTCTAAAGAGTAAAAGGCTACTCTGCAGTTTTGACGAATAGGTTCGAAGTTATGCATTATCAGAGAGTTGATTGAATTTCTGGATTTTTCAAGTACCATAGTATAATTATTTTTAAGTTTACTTCCAGATTAATAAGACTTTACCAAAATTATGGCCAATAGATATTTTGCTGTTCTTATTGAATATTTTATAAATATCTGGAGATGGAAGATCTTAATTTCAGTTGGTTTTTAATATGTAACAAAAGACCCTTGGCTCTACAGTTGCATTACTACCTGAAAATCCTCAATTCAATACATTACAACAATCATTAAAAATTCCAATCGAGAAGATAAACATGACTGTCTTCATGTTCCGCAACAGCCTCCCCCACATCCCACCAAACGATCTCATCTCTCTCTCTCTCTCTCTCTCCCCCCTCCCATGGAAGAAGAAACAGAGAGTGAAACTCACCTGTGGCCAACCCCGGCTCCCATTGGCTGGAAGAACGTTCTCTCTCTCCCGTCGTGCAAAGCGGTCCCCCCTACCTTCAGTCCCAGCGCAGACGATAGAGACGAAAGGAGACTGTGTACCTGTTGCGGTGAGGCCATCCGCATGTTCATCTCGTAGAATCTTCTATTTATCGTTTGATGCATGCAACCCAATCGTCTGTTTTTTAATTAATTGTTTGAGGTGGTATGTACTTTTTGTTGTTACGGTTTGGATGTTGTAAAAATATCGTGTTTATTTTTTTTTTTGAATTATCGTCTGCAAGTTGATTGAACGTATGATTTTGTGAAACTATCGTCTGCAAATTTATAAACGTACGATTTTTGTAAAATATCGTCTGCAAATTTATAAACGTATGATTTTGTGAAAGCATCGTTTGCAAGCCGATAAACATTGGATTTTAACGTAAAAATTATCCTCAGCCAGTGGTGCGTACTCTTATTACTCCATTTTAAATTAACTATTCCTAAAACTGTTGCATAAAAAATATGACTTCATAAACAAGCGAATTTTACCCATCAAAAAGATCTTGAACTCTCTAACATTATCTACAAAAAAGGCACTACACCGTCCAATGCGAATCTCCTAGAAATCGCATGCACCTGCTACTAGACCCGATGGCAGCTTACCAGCAGGAACCCCCGACCAGCGATCCGGGCTCCCCCTACCACCAGACTCTAATGTCCGCCGGACAACAACAACAACAGGACATCTACCCTCCCGGATACGGCAGTCCCGGACCCCAACAACAGCAACCCAACAGTCCCGGAGGATACTACCCTTACGCCCGCACGCCCACAACATGGCAGCAGCAGCAGGACTTGGCCATGATGTACCCCCAGGATCCGGAAGCCTGGATACCTGACGGATACCAGGGGTCCCTCATACAGAGGGGGTCTGCTGAGTTGGTGGACATGAGGGGTTACGAGGGGGGCGAGCCGGACAGTCCGGTCGAGCCGGAGGGGGACGAGACTGTGGCGGTTACAGTGACCGGGACGGGCGGCGGAGGTGGTGGTAAGGCGGGCAGAGGTGGTGCGGCGAGCCAGGAGCAGAGGATCAGGAGACCGATGAATGCGTTCATGGTGTGGGCGAAGGTGGAACGGAAGAGGCTGGCTGATGAGAATCCCGATCTCCACAATGCAGATCTCAGCAAGATGCTCGGTAAGTGATCCACTGTCTGATTTTGACTTCCAAAGGGTTAAATACTTTAATTTTACTCCAAATTTAATTTAATCGCACAATAAAATAAATTAAACAAATATTACAATTTTAAATATTTTTTTTTATTAACCAAATGAATCAATGCAGATTTTTGCAAGATGCTGCGCAAGCACTCTTTTCCCTTTATGTTATTTTCAACGAATTAAATGCTTAAAGCTTAAATTTTCATTTATAGGCATGAATCGCTTGTAAAAATCAATTTTTAAACAAATTTTTTTCGTTCATTTATATTAATACGATTTAAACTAAAATGGTACATCAACTTTTATATTAAATGACAAACTAAAGTGGTATAATTTGTAAATCTCCTACTTTTTCTAATATAGAAACTCTTTTTCTAATAAAATAACTATTCTATGTTCGAAACTACACTTTTGCGCTTATATTGGTAGATTTATAGCATACCCATGCACCGTTTGCATTTTATCAATAAAGTTATCAAATCATTTAAATTTCATTAAGCATTTTATCTGACTAAGATAAAGCAATTAATATTTATTCTCATATTTTTTGCTGCCTAAAACTACGAGGACGGAAATATTTGATAATAATTGAACAATTGATAAATTATAATTAAATGCAAGCCTTAATCAGTTTCATTTGATTTGAGTTAAAGACTAATTTTTTGTGCCTTGTTGAAAGCGCTTTTCATTTAGATATTATCATTATTATATAGACGTCATTCGAAGTTTACCTATTTCAAACTAAAAAGAAAAACTCATCTAAATTTAGCTTCATCAGCCAAAAATACGTGATACATATATGAATTTAATAATATTGAAATTGTAAAAGGATTTTTAATTAAAAAAATCACATTTTGTTTTAAACTTTCTCAGCTCTTTTAGTGTATTAAATTATTACAAAATTGCAATTTATTTATATAATATTAATTTAACTCACAAAAATTACGCGCGTTTGTGGCAAATAATAATTTTCGTAGAAAAGGATTCATTACATTTTTGTTGCTATTTTGAAATCATATTGCATAACACATTTTATAATCGCAATTTAATTTTTTTCCTGTAATTAAAATAAATCGCCACAAATTAAATTTAATATCAATCTTAAATAAGGGACTTCAATAGTTGCATATTACTGTAATTGCATTATTATATTAAATATATTTTTTAATTTTTAGATTTAGTGAGTATTTATTTAATCAATTTAAAGTAATTTAAATTTTTTCTAAAAAATAATTTTATAAGTATTTTGTACAAAATTACTATGACTACGTTTACTGATAAATTAGGCCTTAACTCTGTAAAGATTGTTGCTTATGATAAAATATGTTATTTTCTACACAAAAATTGTAGATAATATAATTTTAATCAAAACTTGACGTGTTTCAAAATATTAATCAAACCGATAGCATTCGTACTGCTTTTAATTTAAAATCCAATGAAAGGGATTTCAATTCTTATAAAAAAAATTAGTCCAAAATAAATCCAAAAAAAGTTTCTTTATAATTATTAAATACACTTATTTGTTTTTAAATTCAATAAAAATGAACATCAAAACGAATAATTATGAAAAAAGCTTACATAAATTGTTGAAACTAGTTGAAATTTAAGAATAATGCTACACATAAATAGTTAATACAAATTCTATACTGGAAACAAGGCAATTGTAGGCAGCTGTAGTAAGGTCTTTCAACAATTCACTTATTTTTGTACAAAACTTTGATAGAAGATTTACTAAATTAAATCATTGAAACCAAAAATATTTTTCACTAATGTTTGAGCAATTAAAAAAACACAAACAAAATGTAGAGAATTTGTTATGTATAATTTAAACTATTATTAATAGTTTAAGCTATTAAATAATATTCCCAGCACATAAGTTTTTTCATAGGGTAACGATAGGCTTTTAAATAATATTTTTTTTTCAAAATCCAACCGTATTCTTCGAAGCGCATCAACATTTAAACTTAAAACTTAAAAGTTGTTATTCTGACATATTCATTTTTTTTTTTCGTAAATGGGTAGAAATACCAGTCTTACGTTTAAAAGAAATTGATAACTCTGCAAGCAATTTAACGCGAAAGCTTCTAATATTATTGATATTAAACACATTTCGTGTTAAATTAGAATATTAAAATGAAATTATTGCGAATAATTGGGAAACGTAGAGTCTAATTTGTGATCTGATTGCCACCACGTTACAACACTTCCTGAACATATTTTCAAGCAATTATTATTTAATTGTTTCCCTATGGGTTTCGTAGTTTTATTTTCCGATATTTTCTTTAAAAGCGAAACGGAGATAATGAAGAGACTATATCTGGTTCGTAGTATTTACTCATTAGGATCCTGTTCTACATAAAATAATAATCTGCATTTACCATTAGGAACTTAATTAAAAAATATAATGAAAGGTTACTCGCTTAAGTTTTTTCAATATTTCTTTTGCGGGATTTATGTTTTGGGATATATTATACTCAAACTTCTAACGAAGTATATTTTTTACTCAAACTTCTAACGAAGGATATTTTTTACTCAAACTTCTAACGAACGATTTTTTTACTCAAACTTCTAACGAACGATTTTTTTACTCAAACTTCTAACGAATTGTATTTGAAACTAAAAAACATTAAGTTGTCTTAAACTTTTCCAGAAAAATTAAGTTAATAAAATAATAATAATATGTACAGGTAATACAATGCAATAATTGGTTTGTAGGCTTAATATCACACTGGACTAGGAGTGGATTTCACTCTTTTGTTTTGTTAAACTTCCAACAATCTTAACAACAAACGAGCGATTTTAAGGCGATTAGGAGCGATTTAGGGGGATTACGAGTTAATTTTCACTATTTTCCAGTTTCTGAAATGCACTTCTCCTATAGGAGTGGGTTTCACTCTTTTGTTTTAAGAGTGTAGTTAAATTTTGTAGTTGAGAAATGTTTAATAAGAATTAAACTTTTCAGTTACGCTATTTGTAAAACTTAAAAAGTTTTATTGATAAGATTTAAATTTTTTTATTTTAGAGTATTTGTCATTTTTGAGTATATTATCTCTAAGAACAAACGCAGCTTTTATAAGCTTTTTCCTGAAATAATATTAAGCGGAAACGAAAGAATACTATTGTATTTCCGATTTATTGAGTCTTTGAAAAAGACTTTTCATTAGAATTTCATAGTAGCTAAAATGGAAGAAATTGAGATGTTAAGACTCTTCCTTACTTTGCAATAATCATTAATAACAATTTAAACTTCTAAAATATAGTAGCTAAACTAGTTTGATTGTATATCTAAATTTTCAAAGCGTTCTATTGACTGTTTTAGGTTGGGTTACGAAAATTATTTTGTTTAAAAAGCAACGACGCCATTGTCCGTAATCTAACGAATCGAAGGTTCCTAATATGTTCTGCCACACCCTTGCAACTAATATAAAAATAAATCAGTTAACTACACCCTGTAGCTGTTAGTTAAATATTTTTTTAAGCTTGGTAAAGAGATTGGCGATGGCTTTTTATCAAAAGATTTTATAGAGTTCTTATCTTCTAGAAGACGTTGCAGTAGCAACACTCGGAAAGTTATTTTTAAATTTAAAGAGCACTCTGTTTAAGTATTACGAAAAATTAAATATTACCTTTTACTAAACCCCCATATAAATATTACCTTTACGTTACCCCCAACGAACTCTTTTCAATAAAATTAAAAAATCAGTGTCAATTTTTTTTATGAGCCTAATAGGAGCAGACTTTTTTTTAGCGAAGATGAGGCTAATGTTACTTAATTGTTATTAATTTTTACACAGAATAGCACAGAAAAATAAAATAATTTTTAGTCGTCTTGAAATGGACTGCACATTATGAATATATCTGAGATAATTTGCAAAAAAAACACCAACCACTTTTTGGTTATTTTGATAAATACTGTTGCCGTTTTTTAACACCTAATTTTGAGGTATATGCGTCAAATCACTTCGTTTGTGTTTCGTACTAATATGAAATATTAATTAAAATTATATGCAAAGTTTTTATTGTTAAAAAAACTGGTTTAATGAAGTCGCGAATATCTCTTAAGTCCATAAGAATGTATATGCATTTCAATGCACTTAGAAGTTCTTTGAATTTTTCAATGCAATAATCGGTTTTATAGGATTCATACCGCATTTTAGGTAAATATGAGCTGTTGGATTATTGGACGATAATATTTTTTGAAAAAAATATATTGGAAACCAAAATTTTTGTTCGGAAATGTTTATACACCATTAAAATTATTAGTGCATATTCATTACTTTGTGTAAAAAACACAATTTTAATCTCCGCAAAAGTGGTGAATCCACACTCCAAAAAGTAGTGCAAGCTAAAAAAAAATCCATTATTCCGGTGTAATTTAACTGCAACAGTGTACCTAATTTTATGTGGAATTCAACACTATCGCAACCAATCCTCTTACAAATAAAAAATACTAATGGACTTTATCGCGTGACACTATTAACCAAATCATAACTAGCTTTCAAACTCCTTAGCCATATGCATTTTTTTGTGAAATTCTTCACTACAGCCAAGTCAAATTCACAATTAACCACAGCAAACTAGAAATTAAAAAAAATTCTATCAAAAGCTATCCACATGACACTATAACCCAAATCCCAACAAACCTTTAAACTCGCAATTTATTGTGGAGTTCGCAGCCAAGTCCGTTTTACACCCAACCCTTGCGTCAATACAGAAAAATACAGGGAAAATACCATACAGAAAAAAAACTATCTCATAATACTATAAACAAATCCTACGCTGAAAAAACAAAAATGACCGTTTTACAGTTAAAAACTGTCAACTTTGACGCCAGCTAATAACTGTTTTCTTACAGTTTTAAAACTGTAAATTTTTTGCAGGAAAACTGTAATATTTTTACAGGTACACTGTAATTTTAACAGGGAGAAACTGTTTATATACTAGGGAAAAACTGTTATTTTAAAAGTTTCTCTCTGCTAAAATGACAGTTTCTACCTGTTAAAATTACAGCTTTCCTGTAAAAAAATATAGTTTTCTTGCAAAAAAATTGTTTTCTTGTAAAAAAAAATAGTTTTAAACTGTACAAAAAAACAGTTTTTACCGGAGTCAAAGTTGACAGTTTTTAACTGTAAAAACAACAGTTTTTTTAGTGTAACAAACCTTAAAACCCCTTAGCCTTATGCTTCTTTTTGTGGAATTCCACACTGTCACATCCAAGTCCGTTTCACACCCAACCCTCGTGTCGGTACAGCCCAACCTCCGAGATCCATGACGTCAAGACCCATAACCGACATGTCGTAACCCCGTGGACCATAATAACACACACGGCTCTCCCACCCCAACTTTTACAAACCACTGCTCAAGCGAATGAAACGTTTTTTTTTTATCTTGTATTTTGTTCCTCGGGTCTCTCCTGTTATTATTATTTATGTACTTTTACGTTAAGTTTCATCTCAGGCGAGCACCAGACCCTATCGCTGGCGTTATGTGCTTCTGTAGTTCCTAGATCTTGTGCAATGGATGATGCACTGGTGCCCTTTTCTGTGGTGAAAATTGTTTCTTTGATAAATAAAGTAAGGTGGTTTTGGGTGCGAAGATCGATGTTCTTCATTGTTGTTTTTAAATTTTTAAGTTTGGATCTCTGACATTGGGATTTATGTTTTATTAAGACTTTGAAAAAATTGGAGAAGTTTTGGGTGCATAATTAGTTAATTTGTAACTGTTTATTAGGAATAGTTTATTCTAACTTTAACGTTGAAAAAATATCTATCAGTGGGGTAAAAATATTTAACACTGATGACGGTATTAAAGTTTTTTTTTCCTACTTGTAAAGATGGGAAAACTGCGAAAAAATTCATAAAGGAAAAAGCACTTATTATTTTCACAAATAGTTTATTGTGTAAATATTTATAGTTTTTTCAAGACAGCAGGTCTTCATCAGAAGCAGAACAGGTAATCCTGCAAAACATGTCACAAACTACGTTATTTTCTTCTTGAATCTTCTCACTTCTTATGTGTCATGCGAAAAGTTGTACAAGTACTTTAATATCGAAAACTGTGCATTCTAACTCAAAGGGTACAGAAGTGAATGTAGAGTTAGAAATAAAAAATTTTTGTACTCTGTATTGCGGGTTGCAATTTAGAGTAATCTGAAGTAGTGCATATTGTCTTGAAATTTTTTGAATATGGTTGCAAAATTTGGTACTTTTTAATATAATCTGGGAGTTATGATTATGGTACGGTACTTATACAAACACACTCTCATCCATTCACTTACACTATGACTAGTATTCAGACAAAATACTTATAAAAATCTCGCTAAATAAATTTGGAATATGAACATATTTTTTCTGCTTTTATTACAATACCCTATATTATTTTAATAAATGCTTTTTCATACATGAATTGTTTTTACAAAGTAAACCAAACACAAAATGCAAAAATAAAATAAATGCAAGCATTTATTTATAGCGAGCGTTATTTTTCGTACCGCCAAGAAATGTTTAAAAAATTGGTTGACTCAATTTACTGAAGAAAACAAAAAATACCCTTTACCTAGGAGGAAATATCACAAGAAGTTTATGGGAGGAGAAATACCATTATTTAAAATATAAATTATAAGCTTTTTATTTGGTTTGAACAACTTTTCGATAAAAAAAAATGAATATGATTTATTTTGCAGACATTGTCGATAATAAAACCCAAAAATAGGATTTTTTATTTAAAACTCACGCGTCTAAAGGCAAAATATAGCTAGTTTTTCTTCCGATACTTTTAGTGCTTATTGTTTTCACCGAAGCATAAACATATTGATTGAAAATGCTTTGGTAGTACATATTATTAGCAATATTTTTTCAATTTAACGAGTAACTCCTTATGGAAAAATTGTGGACAATTTAAACCCACACATTACTACCACTATTACATTATTTACAAATAAATTCATAAAAATGGTTTCCTAGTTAAAGAGTAAAAAAAAGAAGCATTATAGGTACTATCACAATTAAATTTTAAATTTTTACTTTTGGTACCTATTAAGAATATATCCACAATTCCTCTGAAGTCTAAAATAACTGTTAATGAAAAAACACTATTAATTAATAAAAATTACCTAAAATGATCTACAGGTAATTAATTTCAAATACTTAGCATAAACAAATAAACATTTGCTCATCTCCGGTAAATAGAAACTTATAATCTGTATTAACAAAATATTTGTCTTTGGACTTTGACCACAAAAAGTAATAAAGTGGCTTCTTAATATTTTTTGTTACGTCGATAAAGGTAAACCATGGAGTGTATTTTTCTTAACCTTCAAATACAACATTTTTTTAAAATTTGAACTACTAGAAAACTTGAACTAGTAAACAACTATTTTTAGGCTGAGTTATTACAGCCAAAACAGCCTTTTTCTATGAAAAGTATACGAAGCTAGACTTTCAAATTTCCAGAAATCGCGTCCCCAGCCTCTCGTGCAACACGACACTAACATGCTCACTAACATTTTCCAACATATTAAAGACACATTAAATGCGAATATTACGACCGACTGCCCACGTTTACCTGTTGACAGCAACACACCTTACACACGATGATATGGACTAGTGTAGAAGCAGTCCTTCTGAAGAGCAGTTGGAATTAGAGGAGATTATTTGAGCAATCGTTCAAAAATTCGGATTTGAATAGCATAAAATGTTGTAAGTACAAAAAAATAAATCCAAAACGTATTTAGTTTGTATGAGAATAATAATTATATATTTTGTAATTCGGTTATCAAAATAAACTTTGCTTCCATATTGAAGAAACTTTACTTCCATAAAATCCATATTGAAAATCATTTAAAAGGAGATGCACACAATGTTTGGATAACTAATTAAAAAAATTAATGTATATATCTTTTTATTTATAAAACTTTCGAAATAAGGGTATTTTGAAACACTATTATAGTATGACATAAAGGACAGTGAATGCGCCCTCTAGAAAAGAGGAGGATAGGCTTTATAGCCCGTTACCCTAACAATATTATAGTAAGTATTAGACGGATACATTAAATCAAAATTTTAATCTTTATGTACATTATTTCTTCTGGAGTCAATAAAGGAGTACCTGGCTTGCTTTGGAAGCTCATTTTGAGGGTTCATCGTTGAACTAGAGCCACTGGACCTGAACAATCGCTTGTATTTTTACCTCGACGGAAGATAGACAGATTAGATACATACTAAAATGAAGTCTTGGGCCAAAATGGTTGGGCAGAATTAACATGACTTAATGCACATTAGAATCTTATAACAGCATTTTAAAATTCTCTTGACAGCGTTTTTTCTCTTTTCTATATTAATTGTTAAGAACAAGTAAATGCGTAGAAGACAATTGTTTATTACTTTACATCCCGCACTTTTAACGGCACTTTAAACGCAACCTGCGAAAGCCCGCTGAGCTAACAAAGACATATTTGCGCAGCTCACCATATTCTCGCCACGCTTAGCCAAATACAACATGGGACTCAGGGACTACCTAAGCATAGACGTTCAATCTGTTTCATCTCTGGGTACTATCAGGACCTTTCCATCAGTAAATGTGTAATATGTGGTTATTTGATAGTAAAAGAGCAAATTTTAATGGTTATTCGATAAGGAATCGAGAGGCTGGTAGGTTGGTTGGTAGACATATATTTTCAGGCTTGTGTGCTTGGTTAGAGACGCGCTTATAAACCTTCGTTAAGTAAGACAGGCACAACACACACACATACGCGACAGATGCTGCCATCTATCACGCTCCACCTCCACAATTTAGACATGTCCCTGAAGGGGAAGGAAATAGTCTCCAGGGACCAGTACCCATGGGAAACTGCGCAATGAACGCCCACATGACTTTCGGAACCAACAGATTTAACGAGCACGTACTCCGCATATACTCGACAAACACAAACATCCATGCCTTGTATGGATTCGAACATAAATCGATCATAAGACATGAATAAAGATCTAAACAATATTTAAAAAATATATATTTATTTCGTGAGAATTGCGCGTTCTAGTCCCAAAACGAGAAAACCAAAGAAATTTTTCCATATTTTAAAACCTTACTGGTAGAGTTTAATTTAAATGTTTCAATTCACTTAAAATACAATTTTCAGTAGTAAGAATAATTTTTTTGTGTAAAATGTTTCGTTACAAATTTCAATTAAAAGTGTTTTTCTGTCTTTTCATGTTACTTCTTAAAATTCAAAATATCTAACATCTGTCACATAATTATTTTCACACCAGCAATATAAATAGTAATGTCAGTTTGAATATCAAATTTACCTTCAACTTCACTTTGCTGTTCGCTTAAGTGACGACATCATGCCTATGCGAACGTTGCCAAATGTCTCGAAATGCCAGAATATTCGACGTAGTGTCTGAACTGCGCGAAAAGTGTCTGAAGAATTTTTGTGGCTGAAAACAACCTAAAATAGTTCAAACTGAAATCCTTCCTGATATTATTGTTTTTTACTTATTTCATAGGCATTTATTTCACTTTTACTTAAAAATTTCATTGACCTACAAAATTTGTCTAGCCCAAATCAAATTTGATAGCAAAAAGTTCCTAATTTCATTACTTCTTTACTAATTGCATCAACCATAAAACTTTTGGTTTTTGTATCAAAAAGTGTTGCTATAGTTTCATTTGAGACATCATTTGTGGCATTGTATGATAGTTCTAGAAAATAAAGCACATTTTGTGGTTAATTTTTACTTCATACAGTGTTGAAATGTTTGTTTTACAGTAAATTGACGTTTTCTTGACTTACATGACCAAATCACTAAAATTGTTTTTAAACGGAGAAGATGAGTGCTTCAAATCGCCGGCAGTGAAGCCTTAATTTAATTATTCACCGCCGAACCCCGTACTAAATTTTACATCACATGTAAGTTCAAAGCAGTACCATAGCAGTATACTGCTATAGTAAATTAGAGATTCTTTTTTACATTGTCTTTATTTAAATTTTAACTATAGCATTTACTTTGTGAGTAAAAGGGTTTAGGAATTATATTACATGTTATTACAGATGTTCTAATAAATGTTATTTCAATATAAATTTATATTAATTTTCCTAGTTCCCTAACAAAACCTTCATCACTCTGATAACTTAAATTTGATAATTATAAGTATTCGAACATGCATTTTTAGCAAATTCTCTTCCTAAATATGTGAAAACGTATCCTCAAGTAATCACACTAAAAACTTACTCATTTTTGGTTAATTATTCATTAATAAAAACAAGTCATTTCGATCGAAAAAAAAGGTTCAATATCCTTTACAAATTTATTTTGAATATAAACCAAGACTAATGAAGTTTTTTTTTTAAAGAATACTTATTATTCAAACGCATTTAAAATATCCTAAGAGTTGTTTGAAATAGCCCCAAACAAGGAAAAAATCTTAAATTTACGAAAACAGTTCGCTGACATAACCAAAATAGAAGGTAATAATGATAATAAAGGATTTTGAGAGGAAAAATGATTGGTCAAGATATTATTCCTCACTGCTTTGTGGGAATCCCCATTTTAATGGTCAGCATGTGATTACCATATTAGGGTTCTGGTTTTGTGAAATGACGATGGACGTTTTGCATGTGGTGTGTTTTTAAAAAACTGCACTTAAAAAAGTTATTAACAATATTTTTCAGAATTATTTTTAAGGAAAACATGTCTAATTCGAAGTAGAGTTATAAAAATTTGGGAGACTATATTTAAACAATTACATAAATAAAGTAAACTGTACAGTAAAAAAATATATGACATGAGAAAATATAAATTTGTAAATTTTACACTTTATTAGTATTTTAGGAAACACAAGCAATAGTTAAAAACACAAATTCAATGAAGAACTACTTTTTATGTTTTATAACTATTTCCGACAAAACAAATTAACTAGCGTTTTTTATGTTTTGTTTCATAAAATATCTGTGTTTAAAAGAAAAAATCTCGAAATAGATACATTTTAATCCAATTCATTAATACTTTATGTAAATTAATCTTATGTTTAGGTTATCAATCAAATGCGTCACCTGTTGTTTTATTTATTTATTTATTTATTTATTTGTTTGTTTTGTTCGTAAATTATTATTCTAATACCGTTAGACGCAGTGAATTGTGAAAAGCGGATTTAAAGTGTCTTGAAAAAAGTTAAATTTTAAAATTTAAATTTATCTAGATTAATTTGTTTCAAACAAACAGACAAAAAATATAACAAATTAAAAATGGACTTTCCTGTCAAATAACTATCAATGTGTTTTGAAATATATTTTAGAATTTTAAGTTCTAATATCCGGGTGATGTACTTATTGTAAATGTAAAATAACATAAATAAGAAAACTTCGCCTTTTGCTAATCACCTCAGGCATCTTGAAGCTGGTTAATTCGGTTCATGAATTTCACAAATGCGCTAAAACGGGCGTTGTTTTTGGAATTTCTTCTACGGTCATAATTGCATATCGGGTGAATTTAACATTCGCAGACACTCCTAATCAAGATAGCCGACATGTAAATGTCTATTTAGTGTTGTTTGTTTTTTGTTAGGTAAAAGCAGTAAAATATTTTTAAACAGCAAATGAGGGTGAATTATCTTGTAATGTATTTCAAATAAGTTTAGTGAGTTATGAGTGGTGCAAGTTCATTTTCGAATCATGCGCAAAATGTGCATTCTTTAAATTATAATTAAGAAATAAGGGCCGCCCTCTTCCTTAATGACTTCGCCAAAATAAATTTAAATTTATCAAAAGTCGCTAATAAACGAACTGGGGAATATATATTAGTCATACTTCGGAGAATGTAAGTTTGAAGAAACACCCTTCTTATGATCGATTTACACTTTTTTTGTATTAATATATTTCCTAAAAGAAAATGTGCATAATTGGCATGATTTGATCGGCATGAAGTGAAGGGTGCAGTTTCAAAACTCATCAAAGATTAAATAATAATCATGTGACAAATTCACATTCTTCAAATTTGAACTAATATATAGGAGCGGCTTCTTTATTGGCGAATCGTTTAAATTAATTTACCATTTTCAAACGTGGAAAATACAATAAACGGGCAGTACCCTATATCTTAGTTATACTTTGCAGAATGCAAATTTTGAAACTACCTGTAGAGTCCCGGTTATCCGAAATTCGGTTTGTAAAAAAAATTCCCGTTCCTTTCGGTTAAAATATGAAATGTATACGCATAAATAAATACACAAAATAAATGCGTACTTACAAAGTTGGATTTATTTCTCAAAATATGCAACTTTTTTTATTTTTGCTGCCCAATTTTGGCTTCCCTTACCTTTCGGATAAGCGGGACTCTACTGTAGATCTTTTAAACGCATCGTGTTTTTTCTTGTTTAATTGATGTTTTTTTTTAATTAAAATTTGTTTTTTTTTATAATTACGTGTCTTAATCCATAGTCTCATTCAAAATAATTTAAATGATTATACTCATGAAACATAAAACTTTAAACGATTTTTTTCTTAATTGTTAAAAATATATTCTTAAAAAATGATACGAAACTTGGACTGATATCCATATAAAAATACATACGATTATTTGGATACCAGGCTCAAACAGATTTAGTTATTTACAAACTGCACCCAACTACATTGTATATCTTTTATCCAATCTCTTAACACCTCTGAGATGTCACTGACAAAGTTTCATTTCCCAACGAAATGATAACAGCACAAATCTTCTGTAAAAAAACCATTTAGAAATCACCTAACCTTAGATAACCTTAACCAGAAACCATTCTTTTCTTTTTAAATGTACATGGAACGCTTGGAACTCTTGCTACCTACAACGCCACACACAAAAAATATAAAGATTTAGTAGAATAAGTTGAGCTTTGAAACTGGCTGGAATAGTAATAAATAACAGTAAGTTTTTTCATCTATAACTGTAAAATTAGTACTGTAATATGCAACTGTGAAATCATACGCAAAATTGCATAAGGAATAAGAATTAGACTTTTGTGAAATTTTTAAATACCTAGTTTTTTTAGTTGGAAGCACATTTATAGAATGTTACTCGACTTAGCAAAAATAAAATCGTAGTTTTCTTCCTCATGTTTTACCAAAAGTAACTATATTTTGTAGCTAACATTCTTGAAGATTAGTAAAGTACTGCTAGGATTTGTTTGAATACTTCGACTCCAAGTTTGAAGGGGTCTAACAATTTGAGGGATACAGAAGTATTAGCCCGCCCCTGACTATCAGGTTTTCCAGCAGCACACATAATTTTTAAAAATTTATAAATTTTATGATTTTACTAAATTTTTAAATTTGAAGTGATGAACAGTCACTTATAAATATCTGCAACTGAAATATAATTAAAAAACATTCAGTTAAAATTTTAAATTTCAATCTCGTGAATTGTAAACAAGCTTGCCCTTTATCCAATTTGCTTATCCCTCATAGAGTTAATATAATGCCGTGCAGTGTGTGAAAAAAATACACACATACGATGTCTACTTATGCCTCAGATAGTTAAACAAAATACAACAGGTTTTGAACAAGAACCCAGATCCTACCTTAACTTTTTTTCCTAGGACCCAGCAAATAAGTTTTATGGTGGGTAGGTGGTGTCGATAAATCAGGTGCAACGAAGAGTCCTCCTTCAACTTGTGAGGTGCACGAGAGTTGAACGCTCGCGACAATGATGGTGACACCTCGGGTTCAACGAGGGGTGCCTGTCGTACGTCTTCTTGGAACACATTTTGTTCTTCTTCGAATAGTTTGATTCTTCTTCTTTGGATGTTTCGATGGGCAAAGAAAGTTGGGTATCTTATGGAATAGTTAAGAGGAAACTTTTTTTGTCAGTTGGCTGTACAGTAAAAAAGTTATTCTTATAATTCATTTTAATGAATGAAATTCATAAAATATTCGACCTCTGAATATTGCAATCCCTATTAGCATTTAGCTTTTCATTGGGACCTCCAAGGTTAGAGTGAGGGTAGTGCATCTTTTTACGCGCTCTGTCCAGGTTCCGAATAATATACTGTTAAAGTTTTTGATGCGAGATTACATCTGAGTCTTGGAACTTTCTAGATGTCATCACTATTTGGACCGTTGGTTTACCACTTTTGCTTTGTATCGAAGTTATGGTTTTACAACAAAATTGGTTAATCCACGCTCCAAAAAGTGGTGGCATCTAGAGAAATTCATGATTCCGGTTCAATATTGCTACAACCTTTCTAACAATACGTGATTAAATAAGTTGATCGTAACAGATATGGTGAATAAGAGTTTTTAAATGAAATATATATTTTCCTTAGAAACTTTTACAATGCAAAAAAATGTTTTTCTTAATTTTTTGTTTTATAGACCCCTAACTTTGAGAATAAACTCTCTTCATTGCGGAATACTCATTTTTATATACTCCTTTGAAATTTTGATACTATTTGGAACAAGTTTCTATGATTTCATACCTTTGTGTATCATGAAAAATAACGTTTGTGTTAATACATTTATAAATTAGATAGTAAAGAGAAGATCTTTAAAAAGTTTGCTTGTGTATTTTTTAAACTCAAAGGTGAAGCATTAAAAAACATATTAATTTATTGCGTAACTTTGTGGTTTTATTATAACAGGCTATGTTGCATGCCTTCAAGTAAAACAAAATGCAATTTCCAGATTTCTTTCAAAATCCTTCTTTGATAATAGCCAAAAGTACATGTAATGTCGTCTTTTTATTTTTAATTGCGAAATATAAAACATAAAGTAATAAAAGTATTGCGATGGGGTAGAAAACCCGAAATGAAGATTTTGTGTTTTCTACTCGTTTTGAAGGTTGCTGTTTTAGCAAAGGTGTTTTTGAGCATTGGTATGTCGGTCTGACTGAAACACTCTGACTGAAAAAGCTACTGACTTCTACAACAACAAAATCGTTCGCTTCCCAATCTTTAAAAACTCCTTTGTGGTCATTTAACCTTCCTACACGTTTCAAAGAATTAACAAATTTAATACACGAGTTTTTAGTACTGTTAGATTTCATAATAAATTTTCGAGAAAATCACACAAGCACAAAGGATAGCTGTCAAAAAAAAAGAACTTTTAGTTTTTAAATTAATCGAAATTACCTTATAGGTCACATAATTACCGATAAACATTTTGATTTAGTGGGGAGGAATTATAAAAGTTCTGCAGTGTTACTCATCCCTAGTTTAAATTTCCCCTTACGGCATCTGACAAAAAAAAATTAACCCTCCAATTACTTTTTTCCCAGTTCCCTAAAAAAAAAAAACAAAATAAATTGATATCGCAACATATTTTCCGTTGATACTTCTAGATAGTTTTTTTTTTTAAATATTGCGCGCTCTCTCCAGGTGCCGACGTACACCTATGCCTACCACCTGGCGTGCCATCTGTACCCCCTAGGTAACCACCGCGGAGGGGGGTACATTTGCCAGGCCTCACCGGACACAGCGGAGATATCCATGGCAGTTCCCCGTGTTTCCAGCTCATTTGCATAGTTATTGGTGGAAGTTAACATGGTATCAGTTTATGTTGCATTTTTTAACCATGCGTGATTAGTTTGGATGCTGGGTTGTAGGGAAGTTAACATGGTATCTGTTTGCGTAGTATTATTTTAATACTACGTGATTAGTTCGGTTACTGAAATTTATTGTTAGTTTAATGTTTTGTAGTTTCCTTTCCGATAAAGGGCTGTTAATTAAAAAAAAAAATGTTTGATATTAATAAGGTAGTCGAAGAACATGGTTTAATATCTATTGTGGTTTAAAATTGAATATAAGTTGTGGTTTTAATCAAATGTGATGGATTTAAATTCGAATTAATTGAAGATTTGATCATTACATAAGTTAGATATTGGAATATGACCGAATAACATAGTCTATTAGGAACATTTTTTCTTTTCTACAAAGGTAAACATAGTAGAAAAAAGAATTTATAGTATGGTTTCAGGTGACATTATTCCTTCCAGTTTTATTCATACCCTTCCTACGATCGGTGCCCCGATTGGTGCTCTGCTTCCACGTAACATCAATTCACTAATCGAAGTTCGAGAAACAACGTATACTCATTCACCATTCCGTTGCCACTCAAGACATGAAACATACTCATTCTAATTCTTAAGGTACAACTTCAAAATTTTATTAAATTTAAACATTCTCAATTCATTAAACAAACAAAATAAGTCACGCAAATCATTGAGGATTGAAATATTTATACTTCGTGAGCAGCACAAGGAACGTGATAAGGAAAAATCACACTATCTCTTCAGCGAGGTGTGTAAAAAAATGACTTAATAGCGCCGTCTGAAGGCCGTTTGTTTTTCGCAGCGTGTCCTTAAAACACTTGTCTGTCTCCCAGAAACAGGGACGAATGCCAGAATCTGCACGAGGAGTTGGGGGGCAAAAAAATGTCTGAGTTTTCCTAAATATTCGACGACAAATTCCAAATGACTTAGTTTTTTTCTTAGTTAGCTTGCTGGAAGAGAAGTTATGACTGGAAAATAAAATTTTGACAGTTTTCGTGGTCAGTTTTCGTGTCCTTAAGACACTTTTCTGTCTCCCAAAAACAGGGACGAAAGCCAGAATCTGCACGAGAAGTTGGGGGGGGGGGGGCAAAAAAAAAATGTCCGAGTTTTCCAAAATATTCGACGACAAATTCAAAATGTCTTGGGGTTTTTTTTTCGGTTATCTTACTGGAAGAGAAGTTATGACTGGAAAATAAAATTTTGACAATTTTTTTCAAAGGGATTAGGGTAAAAAAAGGTCTGAGTTTACCATAATATTCGTCGACAAATTCAAAATGTCTTGGTATTACCAGTTATCTTACTGAAAAAGAAGTTTTGACTAAAAAATATAATTTTGACATTTTTTTTTTTATGATATTAGGGTTTCGTAATTAACATTAGTTTTCGTTCGATGAATGGAAGTTCAATAGAAAAGTTGAAATTGAATTGTTGTATTGATGGAAGTTTTCATTTTCTAGTTTTAAATTGAATCGTTATGAGATATTCTACCATTATTTGAAAATCCAAGGTTTTCACTTTTATCTACAATTTTTATTCTAACAAATTTTTAAATATTTTTAAAACAAAAGTTTAATTTATTGTTATGGGTTATTTATACCTTGTGATTTTAAATATATTGCAAGCTGGATACACCGATTCTCAAACTATAAACAAAAAAATAAACTCACCCTTCAATTTTATCTCTTTAATCCAAAAAGCACTTTGGAACGAAAAAAACCTTGGAGGTTTCGAAAGAACTAAAATAGCATCCCTTCATGTTACTTTAATAATACTCCCTAAAACTAAAGTTTTTATAGCATGGATTGACAATTAGGGGAAAATAAGTATAACATATAAGAATGATGGCATACATTTCGGACAAAAAATAATTTTCAAATCAGACTGTTGGAACTATTACAAAAAATAACAACAAACCATTAAAAGACAGCTGAGGAGAAGGACGGAAATGTGTGAGGACAAAACAAAGAGTATA